>VZRU01020245.1:0-81405 GCA_013398155.1 Pedionomus torquatus | reverse complement strand
GGTGCCCCGCTCAGGCTGCCCTGTGCCGTCCGCGGCCTCCCGCCCGCCGGTGGCCGGGAAAGGGACGGCGCTGGGTGAAGTTCGGGGCGGCTTCCCCGGGCGGGCGGCGGCAGGCGCGTCTCCCGCGGGAAGCGGGCCCTGGGGAGAAGGGAGTTACGGGAATGGGGCAGCGCGGGAACTGGGTTACCTGGATTTTTGACCCCGAGGCGTCTGCTAAAAGTGACCATTAAGAGGGGGCTACGGGCACGCTTTGAATGACGGCACGATCGTAGTGCAGGGTTTTGGCTGCTCGAGGCATTCGAACTCATGACTTTTTTGCTCTGAACTTTTATAGCTTGCTGTGAGCTTGTGTCGGAGTGGAAACGGGGATGTGAGGCCTCTGTATGTGATCTGCTTCGCGTGGAGGTTTCTGACATAACTTACAGGAATAGGAGAGCAGTGTTCGGTGCCGTGTGTCTGCCTTCCTATGCCCGTGGTTGGAAGGAAACATGAAGTGATAGGAAATTCCTTCTCACTCTGTTTAGCCCATGTCAGATGTCTTTATCGTATGGAATAAGTGTCTGACTGCCTGTTAGACTCATCAGGTAGTCTTTGTGACTGTTTTTCCTGGGAAAAAAAAAAAAAAAAATTGAACTGTCTGCTTGGTTCTTTCTGCGTTTGTCCTTGTGTATAGTACAGCAGTTCGTTCATGCCAGCATATGTGCATATACCTGTTGGGTGAAAATGTTGGCTCTTTGGGTACATTTGCCATTGTCCTGCTCGTGCCAAGACACAAATCTTTAGAAGTAGGGATTGTCTCCATTCATAGTTGTGGAACCACTCACAGCCAATGCTCTGTGTGTGCTTAAGTGCTGAAATGAAGCAGAACTTTATGTATGTGGAAACAGATTTAGATAATCTGTTCCTGGTGCATTAATCATTGGGTAGGTGATGGTGATAACAGAAAAAAAATCATTGTTCTTACCCTATGACATGAGATTACTTGGTAGGTGCTTTTCTTTAAAAAAAATAAAAGTTATTTACTACCTGAAAGATGTAAATTAGACTAAATTAAACAAGACTTTAAAAGCAGTGAAAACACTCATTGTCCACATCTACCCTGGTGATGAAATTGATGATTCATTCTCCTGTCACAAAAAATATCACTTGCCTCTGGCAAATGATTAAGTAGTATTTTGCAAGCCTGCCTAAGGCTATATTTATAAGGGTTGCAAAAACAGTGAGCCATTGGCAATAGGTAGACAAGACAAGGCAAGTTAGGATGCGAACACCTTCAACTTTTGTCCTTTTCAAAGGTGTTTTGGCTGAAAGGTGCAAACCTGACAGGCGTGCAGAATGAAATTTTACCTTAATCAAAGCTGGAGCTGGTAAATGCTGTATCTGTTTGTCAGCTATGTGATAAATGAACCAGACTTATTTCAAAATGCAGTGTCAGCAGTTAAAAATGTGATGGTCTTTGTGTGTGCAACCAGGGATCTTGTTCTGCTCTCTACATTCAGTTAATCTGACCTGCATTATGTTTCTAATTATGCCCACCCTCATGAAGGACCCACCCTTGGAGGGATGTGATTTTCTCTAGAATATGCATTAATTTCTGATGTGAGTGCAGAATTTTAGTGTTCTGTCTTGAGTTTTAAGTGACTCAAGTGGGTAATCGTCTACCACTTCCTTTGGGAAGTGATTCCCACAGCTGAAAACAAACTGTCCGGAAACTTTTCCTGCTGTTCTTTCTTCCTGATTCATGTCATTCCTTTGCTCTTCAGCATCCTCTGTATAGCCCTCTTATGGGAGGTCTGATATGGTGCAGTTGTGAAAAGAAGCTCATTTGCTATAGCCAGTGGCTCAGGAAGTTGGTAACTCGGGTAGCAGAAAGGCAAGCTCAGGGACAGCTATGCAAACGTGGGGTGGACATGTGCTACGTTCTCCATTGCCCTGGATGTAATTCCCTCACTACCACTGGTATGACTGCTCTTCAGTTGTTTGTAAATAGTTGTCATGCCTACCTTTCCACCCAGTCTTGATTTAGTCGAGTGATGTGATGCACGCTTAGCTGGTGGTTGTCCTAGCCCTCTGATTAGCCTGCTGCTGGCTTCCTGGCTGGTTGTGGCTCTTGGTAATGCAGCCTTCAGAAATGGTTCTGATTGTGGTAACTGCTGTTAAACAGGCTGTTGAAGTACCTCCTCTTGATGGGACGCTTTCTGTAAGCACCATCAAAGGCTGTAGCTCTGGAACAGGCTCCATCCCTGCTTCCTTTTCCTTCTAGTGGAAGGAACAGTCTCTGTTGTGCTTCTGCTGCCTGCAGACCAGGGAGACTGGTCTTCTTCAGTGTAGACCTGCTTGTGATGGCTGATGCAGCCTTTGCTCGTATCACCATTGCAAGGAAGGAGCAGAGGCGTGAGCTGCCCTACCTTCTGTTCTCTCTTAGTTCAGAGGAAGCGTTACCCCCACCTCATGGTGGGCAGTGGGTTCCTCAGAGGAAAGAGTAGAGGCTGGATGGAGCTTTGCTGGCAGTTGGTACACCCAACCTCCTCTTCCTCCCCACCCCTTTCCAAATATATTTTGTGCCCTTTCTGTGTGAGACAGACTATTATAATCAGTCACATGTCGCAAAACTTGAAGTTAAAACAGGCAGGGGTTTTCTTAATCAGTATTAACTGTGGCAGGCCAGCTAGCTTTAGGATTGCTCATGCCTCCTCACATGGCTCTTGGAAGAGAAATTAGTTAGATCCAGAAGAGAGGAAATTTAGGCTTGGCAGTAGCAGAGCCTATTCTCCCCTCCTTTGCTTTTCTAGAAGTTCAAGTGATTTATTTTTTCCAACTTTTTTTTTTTAGGATGGTCAATCCCCTTGGCATCCTTTTAATTTTTAGGAGCTGCAGTCAGCCCACAGAGGGAATCCTTGTTGGGAGTGCTTAATTTTTTTTTCTTCTTTTTAAGCTTCTTGGGATCTATTGGAGAGCTCATAAAGCAATTACATAAATTAAATAATTCTTAAAAATGTAATTAAGGCAATACATAGTTAGATTTATTTTGGAATTATAATTAAAAAGTACTTGTCAGTGTGTGTGCTGTTCTATTATGACAAGATTTTTTTAAGTCATCTGCAACATTCTGTGCCCTGTAGAAAAATTCCTGTCTCACAGCAGCAAAAACCTCATATTTAAGCTGATGTTTTCCTACTTCATCTTGTGTCTGTCTTTATATCGCTGATTCTACAAATTCTTTCCACTTGCTCTACTTACCTTGGTTTGAAGGCACTTGCTAGTAGCAGTGTTCTCATTAGCAGTTTTAAGGTTCTTGGTAAGACAACTTGAGATTTTTCAGGCTTCTGTTCTGGGGTGTGTGTGTGCATGGTTGTTTTTTATACAAACACATGCATCTCAAAGCTTTACAGGAAAATGAGTTTTTGGTGTAGGGGAGAGTTGGTTGTTGTTTCTAAAGAGGATGTTTGTTTTTCAAGAGGGAGTGTCACAGAATCATGAACAGATGAACAAATTCTGCAGCTTGGTCTCCTGGATGGAGACTGGCAGTATCTCGGTCTGATTTAAGGCTCCTTTTGTGTCAAAAAGTTGAAAATTGTTGATTAGTTCTAATGCTGCATAATGTTGACATTTATGGTGGCTGATACCATCTCACTTTTTCTGTGCAGCACCTCCTTGCTCTGAGTTGCGCTGTTCTGTTGTGTATTGTTGCCAGCTTTCTGAGACAGATGATGTTACTTGCTGTGCAGTAACCGTAGTAGAGCACAATATTGACCAGTGTCTGTCAGCGGTCATGGTTATAGAGTTTCCGGGGTGGCCTACAGAGTCATTTTTGTGTTTACCCACAAATGGGAAGATGAATTCTGCCTCTTTTTTTTTTTTTTTTTTTTTTTTTTTTTTTTTAATTTATCCGGCGGAGATGTGGCCTACTAACCTAAATTGTTAAAACTGTAAGTCAAGCTAATTTTATGATTGGATCTGCCTTTAAACTTTCTTCTCTCACCATGTGGATTAGTAGTGTAAGCACCAGTAAAAAGTTTATACAGCTTCATTGTAAGAAATCATTATCTGCTTTAGCTGTGTTCAGAACAGGCTGTATGAGTTCTAACCTGATTTAAGATTTGTGTAGGCTTTCTATTAGCCCGTTTTGGGAATGTCACGTGGAGAAAAGGAGAATTATAACTTCTGTGAAAGAAAAATGAGACATTGGGCACCTTGTTTATGCATCATGAAATAACACAGTTGTCTTTTCCAGTTCTAAGGGTGCTCTCTTTAGCAGAATGTTGTTATTCAACATCATGTATTTTTGTAGTAGCCTGAGTCTTTTATGTTTTTGTTCTTAGAGTAATCAGAGTGGTTAGTGGACTTCCTAGGTTATCATATTCTTCCATTAACAAATTGAAGATGTTCATGGAGATGGTAAAGTCATGACATTAGTACAGAATTTGCACATAACTAAGTACATGGTAGGGAAAGTAGCCTGATGAGACTTAAAATATTTATGTTTTCTTTTGGGAAAGGTAATAGGATTTCTACCTGACCTGTAAGCCTCTTCGGGATGTCACTGAGTAAAAGGCTCTGTAATATATTAGAGTGATATTTTTGTCAGTATCTTTCTCAATTTCTCTTCTCAGTCAGCTACAAAAAGAATTATGAAATATGCTTTCTGTCTTAAAAGCAATTTCATGTGCTTTGTTTCTCTTCCATCATCAGCAGCAAAATATCATTAGTATACTTGTGGTTTTTATTAGAGGGGGAAGTTTTGGGTAACAAAATCGAGGCTGGCATCTTAACTTTGTTATTACTAGTAAGAGCTAACAAGATACTGGTGTTTTCTCACCATTCTATTTTTTTTTTCCTCCCACAGAAAAACATCTTGTGTATCCTTGATAAATTAATGCAGTTCTCACATTCTGCCAACAAATCATTAATTTTCTGTTTATAGTCATTTTATCTAAACTTCTAATTTGTAAGGCTATGTTTAAGTGCACATTCTTCTCAAAATGCTTGTAAATGATAACATATTTGATATCCAGTGCCAGTATTTTCTTCCTCAAAAAGATCAACATAATATTTGCAGTTCATTTATTTCTGATTTATGTTTTATACAAGATCACTTATGTATAACTTAGGCCTAGTTTTGACTTAGAATTTTTTTAATTTTTCTTTGTGATACGTTCTAGTACATAAGCAGGAAGGAGAGCCGTTGATTATGTGGATTCTTATTATATTAAGCTATAAATACGTGTCATATACATGCTACATACAAGTACTCACATGTAGTTAATTTTTTTGCTATTAACATTTTTTTTTTTTACATTTAGAGCTGTTCAACTACAGACACTTCTGTTGTGGAAGCTGAATGGCAAAAGTGAAATCTTTCTTCTTCTTTCTTTATCCTTTGTGGTAGAATGAAAAACAGTAATTGTATAATTATGTATTGGGCTAAACTGAAACACTGAACTTACCGTCATGCAAAGATAACTGATTTGTGGTTATTTAAAAAAGAAGAAAAATAATCATGTTAGATTACTTTAGAAAGAGTCAGTTTTTCACTTAGGAAATGGTGATACTGTGAGTCAAAGGTAGTATCTTGGATATTAAGGCATACTTTGTCCCTGAGGTTTTGAAAAACAAACCTGAGACCAGGATGTCTGATTTGGCATAACCTTGACCTAGAAGTAAGGAATGGGATAAGGATGTGAGGGCCGTTCCCTTTTGCAAAGGAAAAAGGAGGATAAGATGTCACTGTAGGGTTTGTTCATTTTCTTTGATGGAATTGTAGTTTAGTGTTTTAACACAGTGCTAACCTTGAGCATTGGCACCAAGAGTTGTCTGCTCCTTGAGCAGCTGCCTGCTCCACGGAGCTGTTTCATCTGTCCTCATCTGCTTTGCGTCTTTGTAAGCACCACGGGGAGTCATCTGTGGCCTTGTGCTGCTGTAAAGCAGCCCCGTGAGTTGTGGAGTAACCTGAGTGTCAGGAGCGTATCGGGGGCTGTAGGAGGTCGTTGGAAGGACCTGGCCTTCTAGTAGCTTGGCCAGCATCCTCTGCAAATGCAGTCACTCAGCTATTAAATTGGGCAATGTCCAAGCTCTGCGTAGACCCTCTTTTGTCTGGTTTTCCAGATCTTGGGTGAAAGAGTTTTGTGTGAAGATCAGTGCAGCTAAAAGGAAAGCCTGTTTCTGAAGTGGAGATGAATACAAAAGGATGTAAGCTTTTTGATGTTAAATAAAAGCACTCTCCGAGGGATTAAATTTTGCATTGGGATGACTTCTCATATTATTACCATGTCTGTGATAGTGGAGTGGCAGAAGACATTGTGTTTGTCCAGTCAGCAAGTGAAATGCTCTTCCGTGAATAAAAAGGAGAAATTACGAGGTCTTTGGTAGCATCATCCACAAGATTGATGAGGGTAAGCAAGGTTGATTAAGCAAGGCTGCTGGTGTCTTCTGGCTGTTTGGGTTTTTTTCTTAGTACACCAAAGTTTTATTTTTCAGTTTTGGCAGGTAAAGGATAAAGTCAGGCGTTACCTTCTCTGAGGTTCCATTTGTATGTTTGCAAGGTTGTATTTAGCATGTGTTAATGTGCTCACTGTCTGGTGCTAGCTAAAGATTGTCCTGATGCTGAAGGGTGTGCTGTTGGCCATCTGCACAAAATACAACACTGGACCATTTTTGAAACATTGCTTTGCTGATTTTTTGTGTCCCAATGATTAAAAATCTTGTCTTTTCAGTTGTTCGTGAATGTAACCTACGAACATTTCCAAAACATCTGTAAGTGTTAACATTTTAGGAGATAACATTCTCTCTTGACTTTTACTGCACAGTTCAAAAACGGGGAATAAAATTTTGTGTTGTTTTTGTAATGTCTATGCAAATACAAATCTGTGTGAGAAATGAGCGTTCAAGAATTTTAGAGTGATTTTTCCTGGGTGTGGACTTAAGCATAAAAAAGGAAACAGCAAATTTCCTTTTTCGGAAGAACATACAACACATATAGGCTATAGGTTGTTTAAAATGCATCATAAAATTGATAAGCGGTGATAAACATTTTTTTCCCATGTATGTGTTACCTCCCTCCAATGGGGATGTTGTTTACATAACTTTTCAAAGGCTAGAGTAGAATGTTACATAGCCATGTTGCTGATATCGCTAGTTGAAGTGAAAAACTCAACTTTAGCATTAAAGAGTAACTATAATGCATAAAGTTGCTGCCAGCATTTTTATCACAGCCGGCTGACCAATCTAGAAAGTGGTTAGATAGTAAAAAGAAAAAAATCTTGCACAGATACCAGCTCTTCTTGGCACATAATTCACAATGCAGTTTCACTTCCTAAATGAATGTCTGTATTTAATATGACTAACACTTGCTTATAGCTGGAAGCAATTTTAATACTATGTCCTTGCAGAGTTTAAAAAAAAAAAAAGCTCACTCATTAGTGATAAAACTCTATGGCAGACAAGTCGTTTTCAAATTTACCTGAATTTCATATTTCATAAAATGTTCCAGTGGCCTTTGAAGCATTAATTCAACTAAAAATGTGTTTTATTTTTGTAGGAACGTGGCCGGGCAGCAGTTCATGCCAATGTAGATCTTAACTGTCCCATTTATCTGTAGCTGTGCAGTCTTGCCACCCTGCCTGCATCAGTAGTAGAAGTCATAAGGCTGTACAGTAAGTTGATGAAGTAACTGATCAAGTTGAAAAATAGCTTGGCAAGAAAATAATTTTCAGCTGTGTGACCACAAGTGTTGCTAGTGAAATGCTTCAGACCAAGGGGAGGAATATGAAAATGTGCAGCTCATAGCAAAAGGAGTGTGGTACTCCAGAGATAAGTTGGCATAAACTGCTGGGACACATAACGGCATCTGCTCGTGTGTGCTTCAGTACTTTTCTGACTTGAGTAATCCATCTAAGCTTGCTAGATCAGGTGAGAAATAACTCAGCAAGAAGTTATTGCTCGGCTTGTTCCACTGTCTCAGTTAAGAGGTGAAAGCATTATCTGCAGTTGGCACCAGATAGATGAAGGTTGCAAAGTAGGGAATTTCAGGGCCCGGAGAAGATGAACTGTTTCCATTAAGTAGTGGCAAGCTGGTAGGTCTACTTGGCTGCTTTGAGAAACTTCATCTTTTTATGATATTTTGCAGTTGTCTTAGAAGCAGCTTATGGGCTCCAGGCTTAAAATCCAGCTTTGGAAAGCAACAGAAGTATATTAATAGCCAGGTTGTTCAGGCAAGTACTGCTTTCATATTTTGTGATGGATCAGTTGTTTTGGGTTTTTTTGTTTGAAAAAAAAAAAGGATATTTTTTTTCCCGGAGATCAGTGAACTTTTTGCAAGTGCTCAGTCTGGTTGAAGTCAACTGTTTGTTTCACTGTGTGTTTATACCCAGCCAGTTATCACTGCCTTTGAATTAATAATCATTGTTAGTTATATTTTTTTAATGTATGTCTAAAAATGCATATTTATCACATAAATATGAAATAAGTAGAATTAAATAGATACTGAACAATCTCATAGAAAGATACAGATTTACAAGGCTGTATGTAATTCTGTGGGATGAGTAGTTTTTTATTATTTCTGCATATTCATTTTTCTGACCACTTACCCAATGTTGAAAATCTGTTGAGCCTGAGAGTTGTTTCAGTACAAGTCTCATTCTCAATTGTGTTAGAATAGTGAAACTTTAAAAAACAAACAAACAAAAAAACCCCCAAAACAACCACCTTGCCATTAAATATTTGGATACTGTCTGTCAGCGTTATGCTATGTGCTTTCCATACAAAAGTATCTCTAACAAACCAGCCCCAGCAAAAAACAACCCACATCCCCCCAAAAAAACCCAACAAAAAAAACCCAACCCACAATCAACCAACCAAGCCCATCCAAACAAAAACCCACAAACCTTCAGTGTTACGTTCTTCACTTGTCTTAATTTTTTTGGCCAACCGATTTATTCTAATAACCTACTAGAAAAGAAGAAAAAGTAAAATCAGAATAGCTCACCAAACTGGCTGTGAGTATGTTACAGAGCATTATGAGCGAATCACCCAGGCCCAGCAGCGGAGGAAGGTGGGCCTCTGACAGCTTGGATTTAGGCTGGTTTAGCAGCATCCAAAGAGCACAGTGTCATTTCAGGGGCCAGTCAGTTTGACAGCTATCTCCCGCTTTACAGAAGTTGTTTCCTCAGCATTCCCTGGTCCGTTCAGAGGCCTGATTCTGCTTGCTGAGCCTTACAGAAAGTGGGTTTCAGTGTGGAGGGGGCAAGGGATGACTCAATTTATTGCTTTGCCAACACAGCGAGTGGGAATGGCTTGGCACGGTGCTGGGGCAGGTCCAATGATGGGAGCACAGGAGCAGCAGTTCAATTTTGGGGAGTGAAGATGCTGTAGCGCAGCTGTTCCTTTCTGCAGCAGTTCGTTTTCATCTTGGTTTTGTTTGCTGAAAACTACCCTGGGCGTTAATGATAGCTACTTGTGGGTGAACACTGCCATGTAAAAACGGAGTTTCCGCTGAGTTTGCCCTTTGTGGTGTGCCAGCTTCTGGCTTCCTGCAGTACCTGCAGCAGTGGCCAGCCAGACGTTTGCAACTGTCTTCTCATAAGGAAATAGATGAGCGAGACACAGTATTTACTGGAATTCTTGAGCTTTTTGTTAAAGAATGTAAATGCTTCTCTGTTGTGCTCTTCCTTTGAAAGAAAAGGTTGAGTTAAAGTAAGTTTAGCCAGATGCTGTGATAGTCATGTACTGGATGCCTCAGAAGCATCAGTCGGCTGTGTAAGAGCTATATTTATGTTTAACTAATCTTTTCGTTTCCTCCTGTGTGGATGAATATGAGGTTTAAGTTGCACAAAATTAAATAGTCTCTTTACGGGAGTAGTAAGTGGTGCAGAGTGTGTGGGAATTTAATACTACCACAAGGAACAGACACCCGTGTTTTCTACTAGAATGGCTTAAATCGTTATGTAGCATTCCTAATTGTAATCTGTCTGAGATGGAAATTCTAAACTTAGCTGAGAAGTATTGTAAACTAGCAAGACCTATGTAAACAAGCTTAAACGTTCAATGCGTACTCTCTCCCACCCCCCCCCAAAAAAAGCTGTCTCATTTAGGAAAGAGGAGAAATGAAATTATCGTGGCAAAAATGATGGATGGGTTTAAAATAATTTGAAAAATGATGAAACAACAGAGTTGTTTTGTTTTGTTTTTTCTTTTTTTCCCCTCTGTTTTGATTGCAATTGTGTAAAGAGGCACTTGTAATAACAAAACCGCTGAAATATTTGTTATGGAAAAATGCCTACTGTTAACAGTGAGATTAGGAACAGGGGGGTTTCTTACAAATTCATGGAGACAATGTGCTTTGAGTCACTAAGGCTGTGATGGACTTGAACTACTGGAAATTTCTCTTGGCAAGAATATGGAAAACAGATATTTTTGACAGTGGTAGTTTTAAGGGCGGGGGGAGGAATCAGATGTTTTGGTTCTTAACATTTACATGTCCTTGTTATATATTTATCCTTAAAGAGGAAGCTTTCAAGGTGCACATGTATAGAAGCTGCTGTGGATGCAGAAAACTGGTTTCAACTGCAGCATTGGTACCCATGGGCTTGATGTGTTAGCTGTTTAGCCTTGGAGAGGTGCGAATTTTGTGGTGTGCTTGCATGCTGGCATAAGCAGCCTACAAACAGGTTTTATTATTTCATCCTTGTTTAAAATTCCAGGAGCTTCATAATGTCCTTGTAGCAATCCCAGCTTTCTGTGGGCATGATGTACTGCCATGAGATTTCTTAGCCAAAAAGAAGAGCACAGGTGTGTGATGGTGGGGTGTTCTTTTTCAGTGTGTACTTCAGTAAGCACAATAGTTTGAGCAGTGTAGGGAGCAAGAAGTAGTTACAAATATGTGTGTCTTTCTGAAAAGCCAGTATTTTAGTTGAAACTAGGTATAAGCCATGGGGAATAAACAGTAAAAGAATGTTGCTGGTGTGTTAATTAGATGGAGCTGCAGGCCTCTGCCTGCTCCATTTGAGAATATGCAAAGTTGTATCTCTCCTAATTTACCATTGAACATTAAGCACAATTCACCTCTTTGTTAGTCTAGTTTTCCAAAATACAGTTGTCGTGGATAATTGCCTGTTAAAAATATCTAAATAAACCTATGTGGAAAAAATAACATTCTCGTGAGAAGGAGCACTTTAGTTGGCTTTTAAACTGTTTCCTTTATGTGGTGATCATATACAGGTTGGTTGTTCATATGAGATGTGTATAGGCACTATTTGCCTTTCAAGCCTTTTCAAGATGCTTTCCAAAGCAGCTCCTAAACTGTGGAATCTTGGCTTCAAATTATGATTCAACAAACAGGTCAAGAAACCATAATACAAATAATCTCTTTGTCAGCGTTAGGGACAAGAATTGTTAATGCAGCAAAGTGTTGTTCTTAAACTAATAATTACTGGTTGTATGCAGTATTAAGGTCTGGTTGTGAATTATAAACCTTCTCTGTGTGGCTGAATGTACGTGCACTATTTGACAAAAAGTCCCTACTTCAAAAGTGGTGCTGAGTAACCAGTGTTAGTCCTGCCCACGTCACAGTGCTCTCCTAAAGACATCAGAACAAAGGGAAGAGATCAGGGTTGCACTTGAGATTTTCTGACTTGACAGGTGAGGGCTCTTTGTCAGTGGCAGCATCTTCACGTTGTCCCTGAGCGTCTTTTTCTCATTCTTTTACTTTCTGTCACTGTCATCAGCATGAAATCTGAACTCTTGTGACTCCTTAAACAGAAATCTGTTACGAAAAGGCAAATTCATGAGGCTTTAGCAGCATTAGTCCTCTTTACAATTTACTATGCAACTTGGTTTTGCTGGTGATGAGTGTTACTGAAGTTTGCAGCCAGTTGAGTAGTTTGCTTGTGAAATTATTGATGGATTTTGCTAATGAAAGCATGTATAGAAGTACAGTGCCATGAAATAAACCATGGTGTGTAATCCGTCCTGCTTAAATAGGTTTGCTATGTTCCATAAAAGTCTAAATTCAGGAGGTCTCTTCTAACTAAGCAGAAGCTGCCTGGCTGTTTTAGGTGTTTGTTGAAAGTATTCACTTTAACTTCTTTATGTTCATAGAGAAGTCCGGATTGTTCAGATTGGTCAACTCTGCAGTTAGAGCAGGGTTTCAGCTCAGTCAGTGTGCACTGGTGAGATAGTCATGTACGCTATGGATAGGAGGTTTGCAGTCGAGGCCCCCTTCTGTACCTGAGTGTGAGCATATATCTGTTTCCTTTCACTTTCTTATAGATTAGGGCATTTGGTAAGAAAGTGATAAAACTTAAACTCTCATACTCCGAATCATGGTCCTAAGACTCTTTATTTTTGTCCATTAACAATGTGCTGTAAAATCTCTGTACATACATACATATATATTTATATATTAGAGGAAACAGGATCTGGAACCACTTAGATCTTTCTTCTGCCTCACCATCTGAGTGCTTCAGTGAATAAACAAGAGTCAAAACTTTATCAGTTTGTTCTCTGTCTCCGTGCCTTTCATTCTTGGTTGCATAGCAGCTTTTCTTTCAGTGGTGGAGAGTGCTCTTACTACTATATCCTCTAGGCCGATGGTGTATTCCCAGGAGATGTGAATTCCAACCCTTTGGAGCCCCATTATTGTACTTCTTGGTTGTGCCTCAGTGCTGTGAAATATCTGGGAACCGTTGCCACCCTCTGTTGCATAAACTGTATCACAACTGAATTAACCACGCTTTTTCTTTCTCCGGGTGAAGGGATGTCAAATATCAGAAGACTTTATTGTCTGCATTGTTCTGAAATTAGTACATGTCTTTTTCTGATTATAGAGGAAACTTACGTGTTCTATCAAAAAGAATCTCCATCCTCCCCCCCCACCCTGCAGCCAGCTACCTAACTTGGCTGGATTTTCATGCAAGTGGATAGAAGTTACGGAGTGGAACACTCTTCAGAAAAATGGCGAATTGCTGTTCATTCCCTTATCTAGAATTTTCAGTAAGTTGAGGGCTCCTGTTAAATCCAGGAACAGATATCAGAAAATTTCATATAAAAGGAATAATATGACCAAACAGTGTGAGTGCTTGTGAAGTTGGCTGTTCTGTCTTGAAGCAGCTGTGTGCTATATAAAAAACAAGCACCCCTTGCTCTGGTGACACAGGCTGATACCATGAACAGCCATCCAGCTCTGTTCTCATGAGCTGTGGCCACAGCCTTCTGGTACTTGCACGTGAACATTTTCTTGTGTTCCGCTGAAGAGGAGATGCAGTGCAGGTGCCCATGCTGGGTTTTCAGCAGTGGTTTCAGACCCACAAGTCTTACAAGTTTACTGATTTTCCCATTGAGTCTAGTAATTTTTGGTGAATTTTAAGCGACTTGATCTCTTAAGAATTTTTTTAGAGCTGAATAAACTATGGGTGGTAATGCACTGTAACCAAGAGTCTTAAACCAGTGGTGTTACCATGTATGTTTGTCTTCCTAAGCATGGGAGGCGGCCACGGAAGTTTCCATGCAGCATCTGCAGAATTGTGATATATTTCCCTGTCATTCTGGCATATAGTAATATTTATTCACGTTTTTTTGAACTCCCACCCGAGTTCTGGCTGTCAGGAGTGCTTACAGAGGTGTGGGTCATTGCTGGAGGTCTGTAGTGTCTGTAATTGCTGTCCCATGTCACTGGGGTTGTTTGAGTTCTCCAGTTAATACAGTCAGTGTCCTTTCCCCTCCGCCATTTAAATGTGAATGGGCTTCATCTTGCCAGTCCATAAATTCTGAAAAATGTGGCCCTCAGCTAAAGCTAGCAAACCTTCTGGAGTGAGGGAAGAAGGAACTTTTTTAGCAGGGTAGCCATCAAGTCCTGAAACAGGCATCTCCAGGGACTGTTTAATTCTGCTTATTTTAGAAACATGTCTTTTCCTGCCCTTTTTATAACCACAGCCTTGATGACTGGGGGTGGGGGCTGACTGTGTGACCAGTGTAGTCCAGCATGTGGCCACAGACTGTGACTGAGAAGCCATCATTTGCCCTTTTTTTCCCCCCCTCTTCTCCAGTTCTTTGTTCCTCCATCCCCATCTCATCAGCTCTGCTATGTCAGGATGAGCATTTTTGTACCCAGGTGGCTAAAAGTAGCCACTTTCTTTGCTGGATTAGTGTTCCAGGATTTTATTGCTCCAGTGTTCCTCAGTGGCTACTCTGATGCTAGCACCAGTCAGAAAGGAAAGCAGTAAGAGTAGTCGACCAGGAGGTTGATCAACGAGGGCCAGTAATCAACAAGGAGGATGGGGCATCTCTCTTCAGTGAGTTCCATCCTTTACACTAGATGAAAGTGGCTGTAAACATTATCTCAGCTCTAGGAGGGATCAATTCCATACAGTGTTTCTTAATCAAGCTTTAACCCTGTGAAAATAGAACTTAGACAAAGAGGTGTCAGTCTGCAGGAAGCGTGAACGCTAGTTAAAAGTGTGAGTTGCTTATTCATTTTGAGGTTTGTAAGTGTAATTAGAGTGATGGTGGTGGTGGATGTGAATAAGTAGGCTGTCTGATTATTGCCTCAAAAAAGGTGGCTTCTGCGCAACAGCTCAACTCTTACTGGATATTTAAATGGTTCCCTGTGGTCTGAAGCGTGGTTGTGTATTTCAGCAGAAAGCTTTGCAGCGAGGTGCACTCCAGGACGCAGCACAGGCAGATGCTGTGTAGTGCTTTCCTCTGCTCGGCATTGGCTTTGTGGATACTGGAGTACTGGGGTGGAGGAGGAGGAGGAGCTGGTCAGCAGTGGCCAAGCTGCCAACATTGCCAGCATTGTCTTACTGGTGGTGTAAACTGTGTCAGGTGGGGTGAAATGCTGAGGAGTGGTGAGAGGAGAGCAGCGTAGCCATTCATATTTGATACCAAAGGAATTGGTATTTCTATAACTCCTATGCTTTTCTTTTGATCCCATTTACTCAATTTTCTGCATAGATGCTATTGCTGTTCTGATAAATACATACAAAAAGCTGCAAAAGGCTTTAGTGCTGTGGATGAGTAAACTTTTAATTTTGAAGTTTCTTGATGATTAGCAGAATACCAAAAATGCTAAATTCAAAATCAGTCTCACTCTGCAAAATGAATCCTTCCTTTTTCCTGTTGTCACTTAGTGAGGCTCTCATTTCAAATTAGAAGCTCCAGAGATTCCCATCAAAGCTGATTTATAAAGAAAAAGCTCACTTCAAGTATTAATGTTGGTGGAGACAGCAAAAATACTTGGAAAGCAGCAAGTCCATTGAAGGTTATATCTACATTTGTCATCCAAAAATATTAAAAATAGAGCACAGTTCACAAATGTGCAGAAATAATTTTAAAATCAGTTTTTCAACAGTACACCATTTGCAGCCTTTTTGAAAGGATCCAACTGGTGATATAGTGGTTCAAGAGGTTCCAGTTCTTGTCAAGTTTACCTTTTGTAAGCTTTGAGCTGGTTTGGTTTTGTTTTTTTCACGGGGAGGCGGGGAGGAATATAACTTTTTCAAGGATACTGGGATATTTTTGAAGGATTTAATTAAAAAGAGGAGAACGAGTATAATAGAAAATATGTAAATGTTGCACAAAAAAAATAATAATTTATTTCTTATAACAATGAGTTCTTTTCTGTACCCGTTGTCTGTGGTTGAGTACTGCGCTCCAGCTGAGGTTTGCTGGCTGGCTGGGGTAGTTAGGCGTTGTTTGTTTTGGTTTATTCCCTTAATTCAAAAATCTGCAACAGGGCGATGCACGGCACTGACCGGTGACTCGCAGGAGGATGTATTTGAGGCTGCCGGGAGTCGGGTTGGAGTGCGAAGGTTGCGCCGGGCTTTGCTTGCATTAAAGAACAATCAGAATCTAATCCGAACTAGCAAATCTTTACTCGAGTTTTTTCCAAAACTCAGCAGATGGAAAAGCTATTAGGAGTGGAGGTAGAGGAAGGGAGGCCGTTGTGTCGGCGGGCGGGAGGCTCTGGGAGAGGCATCGCCTCAGCCATATATGGAAGAGGACATTTTCCTTGTTAACTTTATGGGGAATCGGTGCCCAGAACTACATTCATCACGCAGATGCATTTCCACAGGAACGCTTCTCTTCCAAATGCTCTTAGTCATAGTTTTAGCACTGTGTCACGGCTCTGCTGACTTATTTATATAGTCTGCGTGGGCTTGCTGTGCATCCACTGCTACTCTGCCCTAAAAAGGTGAACTGTTTACAATTTTCTCCTTTTAGCTAACAGAAAAGACAGTACTAAACCAATGCCAGCAGCTTGGGCTTTTTTCTTACTGAAAAGTCCAGCCCGTTCTGGGCTCTACTTAAAGCAAAACTTCTTCTAGAGGAACAAAATATCCCTTTGCTTGTGAGAAGTAAGGTTTCTTAAGAACAGAACACGTGCCATAAAAACGGAAAAGAAGGAACCTAGAATCTGAGCAATGTGGTGAGATGTTCCCCTCCAGACTCCTGCTCCAAAAGTTGTGCTCCTACGCCATGTAACCACTCTTTCTCTAACCTTGGTTCAGTCTCTTTGTCTGTCTTCCACCTACTGGCACTTGTTGGGTCACGGTTCTCCTTTGATCGGGGTTCATGGTTGGTGTGAGTTTGATGCAGGTGGTTGTCTGCAGAAGGAATTTAATACAGGAGTGTTCACAAAAGAGGGATTTTTTTGTGAATGAAAGACTGATCACCTCTGCAGAGATGGGCAGAGGGAAAAACTAAAGTAAGATATGTGCAGTAAGTAATGCTCAAAAGTTAAGATATAATTTGCAGTTCAATTTTTCTTTGTTTTTTTGATGAGTGATTTCTTATGCACCTATACCTAATATCTAGCAAAGTCATTCCACAGCAAATTCTCTTAATTCTCCTAAGGCTAATCTCCCTCCACCCCCCCTTCTGGCTTACAGCATCCACTGCAGAGAAGAGTGGACCAAAATGGTTTATCAGAAAAATATGAACCATGTAGTACTGTTGTTGGATACAATTTATTAGCAAACGGTTGGCTTCTGTTTGAAACCTTCTCCACCTGATTTAAGAGCAGCTCTCCCTTCTTTGTTAGATCTGGCTGGATACGTAAAGTAACAATTATGAATGACCCTAAATCAGTGTGGGAAAAAGAAAACTGCTGTGCTAATTTAAGCATTGCTCACTTTGCTGGTAATTTATATGAATAATAGCACATCTTCTAGAAAATGACAGGTTCTTCTTAAGACTCTGCCAAATTCACTTTTCCTTGGCTATCTTGTGAGACATTTTTTAGAACAAAAAGGTATTAAGGATACTGATGTTTCCAGGATGACTAGAAAGGCTTTAATTTGCAATAGAGTTTTAAGATGACCAAGGAAATTGGCAGTCAGGGTCCAACTGCTCAGAATTCTTATAATGAATGGAAAAGAAATGCAATTTAAAACAGTACCAAAATTTCAAAGATGTGACAACTGACTCTGGCTGACTACCTGCTATTAGAGTAGAAGAAAATTTAGAAGAAAATAGTCTATTTGAAACCAATTTCTATAATGTAATCCTAATTCTGGAGTACTAAATAGAGTCTCACCACTAATAAGGGTAAAAGACAAGTCAGTATCCCTTAATTATGGTTTATAAGCATTCAGATCTTGTCTCATAAAACATATAGATTATATAGTTTGTATGTCTTTATTTTTTTGCAAGGCTTTCATTAACATTTAGCACTGAACAAAGGGTAAAGTATTTTTCTTCTTTAGATGAGAAAATTAAAGGGTTCTATCCTTATTAAAGAAAAAAAAAAACCAAAGGGGGGCTAAGTTGATATCAAGGATGCTTTGGTACGTATTGTGAGATGAAATTTCTACTCTGGAATAAAAGGTGAAAAGTTAGGCCGTAAAATGCCCTTTTGAAGATTCTGAAGAAAGTGTTTTGGAAGGGACCTTGAAGTTTATCTTAAAACAGAGACTTGAATAGAGGACGTCCATTTCTGTCTTGTATTTCTATGGTATCTTTATTTAGAAGTTTCTCTTTGATAACATTCAAAGCATAAACACTTTTTTTAAGGTGTTAACAGAATATTAGTATATAGGTTTGAGTTCTTCCCCCTGCCTCTTCCAACTGAGCAGCATTTCCCAATTTCTCATAGCTTGCTGGTTTACCTAATGTAAGAGTATTTCAAAATAATTTAAGAAGGTGGCACCCTGTTTGGTAACTTCTGAATACAAAGTTTGCCTATAACATGGTTGTATTAGAGCAAAACTCTCCAGGTAGTACCACTATGATAATTTGATTTCCATCTGCTCCGTGTTCCTTGTCTCCTCTGAGACACAGCTACATGTCTGCTGTTTCGTGCAACTTTTGTGTTTGTTTACTCGTTGTGGTAAATCATACAATTTGATCTTCTGCTTGTGTATTTCAGACTAATTTAAAGTTGCTCATATGGGCTGGCGTCCTTTCTTGCTTGATACGGAATGGATTTGCTCAGCAAGGTAAGTCACTTGATTTCATTGCAGTAGTTTAACGTTGCTATGAAACTATTTATATTTAGCAGTTATTTATGTAGATAAAAGTTTCACTGTTAGATGAGCACTAATGGCAGTATGTCGGTTATATCGTGTTAACCTGTTTGCAGTTAGAAATTAGTTTACAAAGCTAGAATGAGACAAACTAAAATTCTGTTGTATTAGCACCTTTTTATAAATAAAGTGACTGATCTGTGTTCTTTGCTAGGTGGAAGTGACTGCATAAAAGCTAATGCAAAATCATGTGGTGAATGTATACAAGCAGGACCAAACTGTGGTTGGTGTAAAAAAACAGTAAGTGTTGCAAAATTCCTTTTATGGTTTGGGGTTTTTTTTCCCTTTGGTTTCAAATTTTTGTAAACGCTGAAAAGGTGTAGAAATATCTATTTTCATTAATAATAGTTTCCTGTAGCTCTTTAGTTTGATACTTATTTGTACTTAAACTCAGTTACTATGATTTTCCTGATGTCCTGGTTTGAGTAGAATGGCTTTTCACAACATGTTTACTTCTCCTTTTTGAAATCTTAAGTGTATACAGACCTTACAGGCTGTCTCATAGTTATTTAAAATCATTCCAGCATGGAATATGTCTCGTATGCTTAATTATAGTCTTCCAGTGACGTTAGAGTAAGAGGGTATTTCAGACATAAGTAGAGTAGGGGAAGAGATTGAAGGGTTTCTTTTATAAAAGAAAGATGTTAAAATTTTAGTTTTCTGTTGTTGGTATGCTCGGAGGGTAGGAGATTGGTTTGGGTGGGTGGGGTGGTTTGTTTTTTTTTCAGTATGAAACAGAGTGCTTTCTTGGCAGGGAGGGAGACTTACCTGGCAGGGGAGACGCCAGATTCAGGAAGCTGGTTTTCCCAGGGTGAAACTCATCCCCTGCAGAAATTTTATTTTTGAGTACTGTGTGCAGGTCTGGAGCCCTCAATATAGTAAGGACATGGACCTGATGGAGCGAGTCCAGTGGAGGGCCATGAAAATGATCAGGGGGCTGGAGCACCTCTTCTTATGGGGGCAGGCTGAGGGAGCTGGGGTTGTTCAGCCTGGAGAAGAGGAGGCTCTGAGAAGACCTAATCGCAGCCTTCCAGTACCTGAAGGGGACCTACAAGAAGGCTGGGGAGACTCTGTTTGCAAAGGCCTGCAGTGATAGGATGAGGGGTAATGGCTTTAAGTTGGAGAAAAGTAGATGTAGATTGGATATTGGAAACAAATTCTTTACTCTGAGGGTGGTAGAACACTGGAACAGATTGCCCAGGGAGGTGGATGAGGCCCCTTCACTTGAGATATTCAAGGTGAGGCTCGATGAGTCCCTGGGCACCCTGGTCTAGCTGAGGGTGTCCCTGTGACTGCGGGGAGGTTGGACCAGATGACCTTTAGAGTTCCCTTCTGGCCTGGATGATTCTATGATTCTTATGTAATTAAAAATTAAGTTCAGGAAATACAAAATGTTGGATGATCTTAAATTGTGGGACTTAATCAGTGTATGTAACAGCTCTTATTTTGTTGGTTAAGGAAAGCCAGGAAATTTTTCCGTTTCTTGCTAGAAGATGGTAATATATATTTACTTCCAGATAGTACCTACTTGCTATCCTCCAAACCAGCTTAGAAACTTCAAACATGTAATTAAACCAACAAACTTTAAAATTTGGCCTTGAGCTGTCAGATTCATTGTAGATTCTAGGTATCAGGAACAGACAAGCTTTATTGTAGGTTTATTTATATGCATATTTGGCATATTGGTTTTGCTTATGGATCTTACCTTCAGCATTGAATCTCCCCAAAATAAGATTTGTCATCTGTTCTTCCCCTGCTCTGCCAGCAAATTGCCATTATTTTGTTGTGGAATACCAGGGTACGCTTACATAACCTTTAATTAAAGCCTTTCGAAAAGAAAAAAAGGCAAGTTAAAAGGGAAGGTAGTTGCCAAGTAGGCTGTACAAATAGGTCCACGTTATTGACAGCGACACAAAGATGAGAGCTTTTTCCATCTGCTGTGACTTTTAGAGTAGCTGATTTAAAAGGGTGTCCTGTTTCTGTCGGAGGTGATGTTAGGCTGTTTGGTTTTTTTTTCCTTTCATCTTGCTTACATCTTATGTACAGATGAGTTAAGTAGATGCAAACTTCTGGACTAAATAGCAATTGCAGATTTATTTAACATGTTTCAAAATGGTGTATTTTATTAGTGAACTTTAAAACAAAACAACAAAAAAAGATGGAGTAACTGTAAAAAGTGCTGTTGTGGGAAGAGTACAGCAAATTACAGAACTGTAAACTTGATACTTGTTTGCCTGTTTTCTAGGACTTTTTGCAAGAAGGAGAACCAACATCTGCCCGATGTGATGACTTGGCAGCTCTAAAGAATAAAGGCTGTCCTATGAGCGATATAGAAAATCCCAGAGGCAGCAAACAGGTGCTTGAAGACAGAGAAGTAACAAATCGTAAGAAAGGTGCTGCAGAGAAGCTGAAACCAGAGGCCATTACACAGATCCAGCCACAAAAACTAGTATTGAAACTAAGAGTCGGTAAGGATAGTTTCATTCTATTCTTCACATCTGCATTTTTTGTTTTGAGTGTGTAACCATTTTGTTAGAGGAACTGCTATTGTTCAGATAACCTAAATGATAGTGGAGCCATTCAGGTCAGCCCCAGGTGTTTAGATACTCCAAATACTGCTTAATTTTTACGAAAGGTTAGATATTATATTTTTATCACTTGTTCCCAATATAACTTCTGAGAAAGTCAATACAGCATGGATTTATAGATAAAAACAAAAGAAAGCTAAAACAATTTTTTTTGGTAGTGTAGCTTCTTAGAATGAAAGCAGAGGAGTGTACAGAAGAATTGAGAAGAGCATTATTTTTTCCTTGAAGCACTGCTGTCACCTAAAGCCTGCCTGTCAGAACTGGGTGGTTTTGTGGGTACATGGCAGGATTTTTGGATTGCTGTGTAAAATACTTAATTTCCAAAGGCTAAAAATGTGGACACAGGATTACAGTAATGAGAATGAAGTAGTTGGGTACCATTTCCAGCCCCTAATGAGAATTTTATTTCTTCAAATGAGGAGCAAAAACAGGGCCAGTAGCCCATACAGTGCTTGAGGAATATGGAGATTGTCCTTAAGGAGAGTTCCCAGGTACTGCAGGTGCATTCAGCAGCTACTTTGCATTTACCTGGAATAAGAGCCTGTACTTGGGGTCAGCTGCTTGGTGGTGATTGCCTTAATAAATGCAAGATGATCTAGAGAAGCATAGCACAGGAAGGAGAGGGAAGAAAAGCAAAAGAAAGTAAGTTATTTTGCAATTTTGGTATTGCCCCTATTTATTTCTAATGTGACCTTTTCAGTTTCAAACCAAATTATTGTCCCTCTGGCAGCACAGAATTGTGTTCATCAGAACATACAAGGGACCTGGGCAATGAGAGCCAAACTACCCAAAAAATTACTCTGTCTTAATTACAAGTTCTCTGACAAGGAACAGTGTGATTGCAGAGGGGAATATTTGCTTTATGTGGAGGTTCTTTGAAACACTAGCTAAGGAAAATCTAAAGCTTTTAGGTTTGTTTTTTTTTGTGTCTCTATGTGTGAAAACCGTGCTGCATAGCTGCATGATCTGAATACTATTCTATTCACTTTACCCATCTAGTGGTTTCCCTACTTGCTATTTTTTCTCATATTAAACAAATGTTTGTGAATTATTAAGCAGACTTAAGCAGGAGAAGTATCACCTTCTAACTTCAGTGACTGAAAGGGGTGGGGAAAAAGCCCTCTCATTCTATTCCTTATTTCATATAATAGGCAAAAGATTACTTTCCATTTTAGGAGATGGGTAATTCTTCTTCAGTGTCCTTCAACATCAGAGTGAAGACTACATGCTTCTGTTGGCAAAACTCAGGGTTTGGGGTTACAATTTCAATAAACAGTAGCTTGCTGTTATCTCCCTGCCTTTTCTGTGCTGTCAGCCTGTTTGATGCAAGGTATCTTGAAATATTCTGTTCAGAACTGATTTTTCCATTTATAAACATATTTAAACAATATTGTTGTTCTTTTTTTTTTTTTAAAAAAAAACCGAACAACTAAGCCCTGATAATTTTGTAAGTCATCTTGGATGTGAATAGATATGGAAAAGAACCTTGTTAAAATTATTCCAAGTATCAAGGTTTGAAATTGCAGCAACTGAGGGGCTTTATTTTGGCAAAGGTAGTATTTTCTGTGAGGAGATAATACCTTGGAAGTATGAAGTTGGACATCTGAAAGAAATACGACTTGAAAATTTTTTTTAATCATATTTTGATGTGAAGCATTTTAATTAAGAAAAGTATCAGTCACTTTAGGTTTGAAATGTCCATTGATATTTCACAGACTTTCCTAATAAGACATTTTTCTTGTAAGTGTAGTTGCGGAATTTTTGATGGCTTCTGTTTGTTGTTTAATCTCTGAAACAGGGGAACCCCAAACATTTTCATTAAAGTTCAAGCGAGCTGAAGACTACCCCATTGACCTTTATTATCTCATGGACCTCTCCTATTCTATGAAAGATGATTTAGAGAATGTGAAAAGTCTTGGAACGGCTCTAATGGTAGAAATGGGAAAAATAACTTCAGACTTTCGAATTGGTAAGGAAGATTCGCTTGTTCTAAAAAAAAAAAAAAGTAAATAAAAATCAAGATTCCTTCTTTATGTTTCTTGTATGTATGATTATGTACAAAGAGTAATTCATTTAAACTAGCAGTATTATGGCAGATATTTTAATACCTAGAACTTACTGAGGAAATGAAGGTGGAATGTAAACAGGTATGAGAGCTATTTCTGATGTCAGTTCTGTTGTAATACATTTGTATTCTATTGTATTAAGATAAGTAAGAGAATTCTGTTCTTCAACTTACAGGCTTTTTTTTTATTGTTCTCTTAGGCTTTGGCTCTTTTGTGGAGAAAACTGTGATGCCTTATATAAGTACAACACCAGCCAAACTCAGAAATCCTTGTACAGGTGACCAGAACTGTACAAGTCCATTTAGCTATAAAAATGTGCTCAGCCTTACCAGTGAAGGAAATAAATTCAATGAACTTGTAGGTAAACAGCACATTTCTGGGAATTTAGATTCTCCTGAAGGTGGATTTGATGCAATAATGCAGGTTGCAGTTTGTGGGGTGAGTGTGTATTGATTTTTTTCTTTACTATTAGATGAAATCATTTGAATACGGCCTCAGCGTTTCATAATGGCTAACATTTGAACAGGTTATCTCAGGCTTAGCACAACAGGGTAGGCTGGGCAGACTGCAGGGATATAGGCATTTGTCTTTTACAGAGACCTCTAGTGAGCAAATGAAACTGGAAAGTGTGAAGGTTATGATCCGAGCAGAGAGTTATGGTCCAAAGACAATATTTCGAAGGGCTGCTACAAAAGAAGGGTCAAATTCTGCTCACAAGTGTATGAAATCCTAAATAAGCAACTGTTCTCAAATTATTTCAAAGCTTTATTTACTGCTTCTAGTTGATGTTTCAAGGTAGTTTGGTGAATTGTGACTTTTTCTATCTTCTTCTACTTTCTGTCTGTTTAAGAAGATAGCAACCTGTTTTTTGGTTATTTTTGAAGATCTCATCTAGGTACTGCATTCTTCAGTGTTTCTGTAGTTTGATGGATCATTCTGTGTATTTATACAACATGGATTCCCCGAAATTTCGTATCCAAGTTCAGTGCTAACATATGCTGTCGATCAACAGTCAGGACTTCCTGAAACAATCTAGAGTCTTTTTTTAAAACTGCAGTGTAAAACATAAGCCTTTTGGGTTTTGGTTTTGGGTTTTTTGTGTGTTAACTGGTGTTCATGTGCCCTTTTTATGGGGCCCTTCCCTTCAACTCTGGAAGAATTTAAAAAAAAAAAGATAAAAAGGCAGGTTACAGAATCAGGCCCTGCAGTTGTGTGTCAAGATGCTCATGGCACAGCAAAAAAGGGCAGTCTTCTGACAAGCCCTATGCCAAGGACAAATCTGGACTAAATTGATAAAGCCCTGCGATTCTGCAGAGCCCAACACTGGGCAAGCCATAATCTGCCAAGTTCAATACTTGGGCTGCCTAGTGGTGACATAGAAATGGACTTGGGAGCATTAAAGAGCCAGACTGATACATCCAATTTCTAAAACTCTATTGCTTTTCAGATACTCCAACGGGAACTGAACAAACCGAAGTACATCTCAAAAAGAATGTTTCTTGCCTTCAATGAATGTCCTACAGCAGATGTTTTAGAGCAGGCATTTAATTAAATGCAAGTGCTTTTAATGTTTGAGTGATTTATGTGATTTCCAGGGTGACACTTCTGCAGTATGGCTTCTCCTAAGTCTGTCTACATTTTTCTGCATTTATCGTGCAAGTGTTGGTCCTGTTGCTATAGAATAAATTGCTGCAAAATAACAAATCCATTTTGTTTGTTTCCCCAGGAACAAATTGGCTGGAGAAATGTTACAAGGCTATTAGTGTTTTCCACAGATGCTGGATTTCACTTTGCAGGAGATGGTAAACTTGGTGGAATTGTTTTGCCAAATGATGGGAAATGTCACCTGGAAAACAATGTGTACACTATGAGCCATTATTACGTAAGTCTTTACATTATCTTCTGGAGAAATCAGTGTTTTGTGATGTTTAAGCTCAAAAAAAAGGCAAACCAACCAATCTCATTAGGTCATCTGGCATAGTTTCAGACTGCTACACCCTTTCAAGTCACCTATTTACCTGTGGTTTTTATCAAGTAACTTCAGTTTAACTAAAGCAAATGCGCAAGAATCAATCCAGTCTTGATAGCAAAATTTTGAGGAATGACAGCTTTCATGCTCTGATTTGTGTTGTTGTATTTTAACCTTTTTAATACTTAAGAATCTGTGTGTCTACTGGCAAACTGTGCTGGCTGTCCCCCACTTGTTTGGGTGGTGTGTTGGGTTTTTTTTTACCATTTTGCTAATTTTTGTGTTCAGTAAAATGGAGAGCTCTTTGTGTCAGGTTTTTAATACTACTTGAAATCTAAAGATGCAAAATTTATGATAAAAGTATGCAGAACAGTACTGACTTCATGGTTCATTGATAAGTAGATCAGACAAAAGGTGAAAATTGCTTCCTGGATGGAGCAAACACAATAAGCTTTACAAATTGTATGTGTTCATGTATTCCTAATATTGAGTATTGCTTTATAAAAACCTAAAATTAATTTGGTTTTATTTCATCTTTTCCTTATGAAATAATGCAGAAGGTGGTGGCTTTCACTGAGATAAGTTATATGGAAAACTACCAAAGGTAATTTTCTGAGACCATTTTGATGAGGGATTTAACCTGGAGGCTTTAAATGGCAGGGAATACAATAATGTTATTATGGAAGAAACCATCTCACTTCACAGGGCATATATGGAATCTTCAATATTTGTTTGTTTTCAGGGTTTGGTTTGACTTAGAACTGTGACATAAACTGACTAGTTAAAAACTGTAGCTATGTTCCTAAAGGTGATTTGTATTTATGATGTCAAAGTCCTTATGATTATTTTCTAGCATGTGTCCTAAATATGAATTCCATTTTATGCTTGATTTTTATAGGATTATCCCTCTATTGCACATCTGGTTCAGAAGCTCAGTGAGAACAACATTCAGACGATCTTTGCTGTTACTGAAGAGTTTCAGGCAGTTTATAAGGTAAAGATAAATAACACGTATTTCTGGCCTCTGTATGTTTTTCCCTCAAACACAAAGACAGACTCGGATTTGCTCTGAAATCAAGAAAATTGCTTGATTTGACAGTAAAGTGAGTGTGGAAGTAAGTGATCATGGAAGTAACATTTTGCTGTTCACGTTTTCTATTATTAAGCCTTTTTTACTTGTTTAAATGAGTACTGACTGCATCTGTAATATCCAGGGAAACTGGAAGTGTCAGTTCTAAGTGCCCCTCCTCCTTGCCCCTCTTTATGGGTAGCAGGGAGTGGAGAACATATTTACAGTGCTACTTTTTATCTTTATGAACACTTTCACAGCAAAATAGCTGAGGGAGGTGTGGACACAGAACCAAGAAACACAGTTATGAAAGAGCATATTTTGCACTTTGTGGTCTGTTTATATTCCTGATGTTTAAAATAAACTGAACTGCTGGATGTGATTGTGAAATAGGAAATGACTGTGTAAAGGAGATGCATATTTTTCCTAGTTTTAACCTAACAAGGTGTTTTTCTTTTTTTAGCAATATTCAAATTGTAGCTTTTTTCTTTTTCCTTGGAAATCATCTTTTATCTGCCTATCTTTAATGCACTAGAAGTCTTCTGGTGCTTCTTTAAGAACTTAAAGATAAATTGTATGTGGTCAACCTGTTGCAAGAGACGGTCTTAGTAATCTATTACCAAATTTAACATGAAAAAGCAGAGGAAAAGAAAAGTCTGGAAATTTGTATATACTCATAGTGCTGTGTATAACCTGGAAAACCATGAAGATCACTGGCAGCACTTTAGCCATGTTTTTTGAAGTACTTGATCTTGACTAGTTAATCCACTAAGAATTACACCACCGCACAGATATTTATTTATAGTACAGATTATACTTTGTTTGTTAGTAAGACTGTAATTTTCCTTTTACTTCTGTAAATATTGAAAGGAATTGAAAAATCTGATACCCAAGTCAGCAGTGGGAACGTTGTCTTCGAACTCCAGCAATGTGATTCAGTTGATCGTTGATGCATACAATGTAAGTTCAGATTTGGTTTGGGGTTTCTTTTCTTTTTTTCATGCTTTTAAGTTACTAGGCGTTTTTCAGACAGATACTCCAAGGTGAATTTTATTTTTTCTACAAAATAGGAAGTTAGTGCACTAAACTAAATATACCACCATTGCAGTGAAACCACATTAGACACATAGACACGGGCAAGAGCTTAGATCTAAGAGCTTAGATGATTAGAAAGCTGTACTTGTAAAGCCACTTAAAACTACAAAGAAAAGGTATCATCCACATTTTCCCTTTAAAAAACCAAAATTTAAAACCCTTAATGTTTCTTCAGCCCCTTCAGTTCTTGCCTTCTTTCCATATGGAAGAGAAAAAGCCCATTTTGCAACCTCTTGACCCTCAAGAAAATGTCTGCATCAACTTCAGGGTCTCCTGGATTTGGCCCCAAAATATTTTCTTTATAGCTGTGTTGTATAAATGTATTCCAAAGGAGAAATGGGGCAAACGGGTGCCTCCAGTGTCCATAGAGACCTGTCCTGGCTCTGCCTAACAGGGCTCAGCCATGAGTAGGGGTCACCACGGTGCAACAATAGGCACCTCTGGGCTGGTGTTTCTCAACACACGGGAACTTACAGGTGTGCCCATGGGATTGGTGCTTAGACTGTGCATAGTTGTATAGTGTCTTCAGGAAAATTCTTGTGTGACTTAATTCAAAAGTTATTTAACAACTATTGTTTTAGTCCCTTTCTTCAGAGGTTATCCTGGAAAACACTAAGCTACCAAAAGGAGTGGTGATCAGTTATAAGTCTTTCTGCAAGAACGGAGTGAATGACACACAAGAAGATGGAAGGAAATGTTCTAACATTTCAATTGGAGATGAGGTAACTTGCAATATATCTGCTTGTAATATAATCTAAAATTCACTAAAAATGTCCAATGCTCTGTATTTTTTTTCCTAATACAGACAAAACTCCTCTTAGTAATGTGATCTCCGTTTACTTTTCTTCGCAGGTTAGATTTGAGATTAACGTAACAGCTAATGAATGTCCAAAGAAAGGACAAAATGAAACAATTAAAATTAAGCCACTGGGATTCACTGAAGAAGTGGAAATTAATCTCCAGTTCATCTGTGAATGTCAGTGTCAAAGTGAAGGAGAACCCAATAGTCCTGCCTGCCACGAAGGAAATGGAACATTTGAATGTGGTGCATGCAGGTAAAAAAACAGGCATTTTGGTTATTTTTGCAGAAGAGAAATGTCAGCAAGATTTTTGTTTCTTTAATTAGGTTTACTGTTCATTTTTTTTTAGTGGAAGGACAAGAATTGCTGTTACAGACCGTATTCCTTTATGGTATTTTGCCATACTGCCTTATCTCTGCAAATAATCCCTATGCTGGAATTCATGTTATTGATCATTAGATTGGCTCTATTGTACAAGTCAGAATTCAAATTTGGCCTTGAATCAGTCCTTTAAAGTATATAGGTCTTACAGCTTTTTCTGTTCCGTTATTTAATTTTGAGGTCTGTGTAATACAGCAAAACTATGGATTTACGGGGCAAAATGAGTGGTATTACTTTGTGATATTTTTACAAGTATTCATACTGATCTGACTGTATCCTTCTAATGTGAGGTTGGTTGATTTAGAGAAAATCAAAGGCTGCCTAGTGTTTCGGTAGGACCTTCTTCCCAGATTGGCACCAATTGCTTTATAGCAGGAAAGAGTAAAAAGTCATAAAAGAATCATCTTATAGTTTGGATGTCGTCCTAGTCCCTTCTTCCTGCTTTATTTCTAACCTTTTGAGTTTTGTTAAAATCGTTCTTCTAATCAATAAATCCTTCAGAGTATATATAACTTTTTGTGTACTTATGCCTTTGAAATGTCCGTTATTGCACACCACAGGGATTAGATTACACATTAATTCATTACTACACATCTGAAAATTAAGTAAAATGATACTGGGTTTTCTGGAATTACGCACAGTGAACACAGCAAAATCTTAGAGTATCAATGGAGTCTGGTTGAAGATGAATCTAGTAAGTCAAGGTTCAAGAAATGTACAGGAAAAACAAAAACCATTTCTTCTTGGAAATTCTTGAGACAAGAGTGGTGAGAGCAGAGGAATTTTTATCTTCTCTAGGAAAATAAGATCCAGAACTTTGAACGGGAACCAATATTATTTTCCAGTGAACTGAAATGAAGTGTAGAATTCTCATTCCTAACTGCTTGGTATCCTGCAAGTTGAGGAATAAGACAGTTTTTGGATCTGGTATTTATGGTCCATTGCTCCATTTTGTTGTCAGGTTTTTATGTTCCCTTTCAATAAGGAGAAGAACGGATTTTCCCACCTCTGTGTGGAAAGACTTCCTAAATTTGGTATCGCTCTAACTAGTGACCCGATGAATTCATGTGGAAGAGAACAGACCTGTGGCTAAGAATAGCCCTTGGCTTTTGCAACAATAGCAGTTTCTGGTGGAACTGTTGCCTCTGACTGATGCCCCACAACAGTTTGTCAATCACTGCTGGGAGGAAAAACAACCTTCATTTGTTCATTGATACTTTAGTCTTGGTCATGAGAAGTGCTGACCCCCAGAGATTGCAGCTCAGCAGCTTTGAAGATGGTCTGCTCTCCTGCCTAATTGCTGTTCATGGGAAATCTTTTCATTGAAAGATGACAGCAACTACAGCAAATACTTACTGTCACTTAAAAACAGTGATTGTTCTGTCACACGAGAGAGGGATTAATAGTGGTTACATGGCAATTAGTTTGAGGTGGTGGTGGTTTCTTGCCTGGAACAAGTAATTGGCATAGGAACAACTTAGTCCAGTTTGCTCCAGTGGCTTCAAGAAATGGCTATGTAGATGTCAGCTGGAAATCTCATTTGAAGTTTAAGTTGGAATGTTCCTGGAGAGAATAGTCACTTTTACTCATGTTCTTTGTGCGATTTTTGTGATCTTTTTATTGCCTGACTTTTAAGTTTGTATTTCCAGTTGTGTTTCTACCTTGCAGATGTAATGAAGGACGTATTGGAAGACTCTGTGAATGTAGTACAGATGAAGTAAATAGTGAGGATATGGATGCTTACTGCCGGAGGGAGAACAGCACAGAAATATGCAGTAACAATGGAGAGTGCATTTGTGGACAGTGTGTGTGCAAGAAAAGAGAAAACACCAATGAAGTATATTCTGGCAAATACTGTGAATGTGACAACTTCAACTGCGATCGATCAAATGGTTTGATTTGTGGAGGTGAGGAAACTACTGCAGAGCTTTCCGCAGGAAAAACCAGCCAGCAGTTCACAAGCCTGTCAACTCTACCCTTAACCTGTAGAGCAGTGATACTTAGTCTTATCAAAGTGATCTATAAGCTATTCGATAAGAGATGAGAATATTCACAAAATCAGTGATTGGAAAACATCTATTAATGAAGCAGCTCGCTGTGACCACGAGCATATAGTGTATTAATACACATTACACCTTCCTTGAATTGTAGCTGCAAGAAGGATGTAAAGTGAACTTGACTTCTACTGTTTATTACAGAATTATCCCCATGTATTACAGTACAGAGTGCTAAAACAACTGGCCTGAGACTGTAATGGTATACTGGCTCAGTGTAACCACTGCGTCAATGAAAAGAGATAATGACCTCAGTTTTCTTGTAATAGTGAGTGCTTGTCTCGGTGCTTGACAAGATACCAGTGAGATGCTATCATGAGACTATTCTGAAAGGTAAGTGAAGATTAGAATATCCAAGATCCAGCCAGCAAAATACCTTAAGTGCTTGAAACAAGACTCTGATGGCAGTTAATTTCTGAAATGAAAAGCAATTTAGAAACTCCCACAGCAGCCAGTTCCTAAATGATTTTGCTGCATTTGTTTTTGTCACGTAACTTCCCTGTGTTGCTTTGCACATGGGAATACCTGGTAGGAGTGTAACTGCTACCTCAATTTTGACTGTGGTACAAAAATACAACAGAGAAGCCCCTAAGCTTAAATTGAATTGAGAAACTACCTCATCTGATCTGCTCAGAATACGCTGTATTGCTCACCAGCTCCACAAAGAATAGGAGCAATGGTGGTGGTGTTCCAAAACATATGGTGGCAGGTAAGTATTGATCTAAACAATTTATTCTCAGCGGAGAAAGAGAAGTGTTGCCAAGGATCTTCCTGTTTCATCCAGATCATCCTTCTGGAGATACAGGCATCTTGTTTCCTGTGTAGGGAGCATAAGGAGCGTGCAGTTTGGTTGGGTGAGGTCAGAAGTACAACAACTGAATGTTCTAGGGAGCCAAAGGTGTTTCATTTTTCTGTGTGATGGAGTCTAAGGTAGCGGGTTCCTCATCTTTTTAGGTCTTGCTTTATAAATTTACATAGTGATAGATACGAAGACCGTAGTGATTAATGCATCTGTATACATAGAAGATAGTGAACTGAAGCATTGCTGTAATGCTCTCCACCCAGCAGAGACTCCATCAGATTACACTGCGCTTGATCAGCTTTCCCTAGTCATGTTATTTTGTTTATGAAAGGAAATCCAAATCTAGGAGAACGGGGAAAGGGAAGAAACACCAGTGAGTAGTTTTTCAAGGAGCTAAAATTTATTTTGTATCTCTTAATTCATCGGTGTTGTCATTATCTCACCGCTAGGGTTTTCTTTTCCATGTATTTATCACAAGATGGTGAACATTTATTTCTTACTGTTCCAAATTTTATACAAATTTTTTATACAAATTTTATTAGACATCATTTAACTGTAATATATTTTTAATGCACAGGAAATGGGATCTGCAAATGCAGAGTGTGTGAGTGTTTCCCCAATTTCACTGGCAGCGCATGCGATTGTTCTTTGGATACTTTGCCATGTATGGCGTCCAATGGGCAGATCTGCAATGGAAGAGGATCCTGCGAATGCGGGACCTGCAATTGTACAGATCCCAAGTTCCAAGGCCCCACATGTGAAATGTGTCAGACTTGCCTTGGTGTCTGTGCAGAACACAAGTAAGTACCTAGAAAACCAAGTCACAGCTCCTGTGTGTTTGAGTTTGTGTTATTTACATGTGCAGAATTTTTAGATTTAGGCATTTGATGCTGTGCTTCATTCTACACTGAAAAGTACGGTCATCATATCATATCATCCCTTTAGATGATATCTAAAAGTAAAATTTGTTGGGTGAGAATCAACAATTACAAACAAAATAGCAATACAGTATTTTGATTGCTTCCATGTAGGCTAATTATTTCTTAAATTCTTTCCCTACCAGTTTTTCTTAAGCATAGAAATGCATACAGTATGTTAAATCAGTTTTAACCATTCAGATTGACTTGGGCAGGTTACAGTTTCCCCCCATTTTATATGTGATTATCAGCAGCCAACCTTCTGCAGAGCTGCAGGGAACATTGGTCTATGATGTTGACAGGCTGTAAAGTCCCATCATCTTGCACTTTTGAAATTAATGTAATAAAAGTATACAAGTACTGTGCCATTTCAGTGGATAGCTAAAATTTCAGCTAAACTTCTTCTTAAAACTTTCATTTTAAAATTAAACTATCCTGACAGTGGAGAACTAAACCTAGATTTTTTGTGTGCCGATGGAATTTTTATCCCTGCCTTTTTTTGCATGGAAACTTTGAAACAAGTTTATGATTAGTGTGGGGCTGATTTCTGGCGTGGTGCAGTTGACTTGAAGGTTTTCTCTCAAAAAAGATAAAAGTCTTTTTAGCATAAAAATCCTGCTCCCTCTGCTGTTTTCAGTGATTTATTTGGAGTAATATACTGTAAAGCTTGTCACTCGGTTTGTTCTTTTTAACCTCTGTGTCTCATATGCTGTTTCACTCTAAACAATCTGTTCCTACCCTGCCTTCTCTGAGAGTATTTGTTTTCCAGGTGGAGGTGTTGAAAAATCTTTAACCTTATTTCCTTTTGGAGATTTAGGTCAGGTTTGGTTGTCTTTTTCCTGTCCCCCACTCCCTCTCTTGTCCTTAAATCTTGTGGATCATCCAGGGAAACAGAATTTATTAAAGAGGGCTTCTGTTAATTACATGAATGTTCTGACTGGTAAAAAGCTGTGTCTTGCTTTTTTGTTGGGAGTTTTTTCTGCATTTTTTCCTTTGTATTTCTTTTTGATTCAATACTAGAAATCTTCTATGAATACAGTAAAAAGCATTGCTTCTGATTTGTATTTCCACAGGGACTGCGTTCAGTGCAGAGCTTTCGATAAGGGAGAAAAGAAGGAAACATGTTCTCAGGAATGTATGCATTTCAACATGACACGGGTAGAAAGTCGGGACAAATTGCCACAGCCCGGGCAGCCGGATCCACTGTCTCACTGCAAAGAGAAGGACGTTGACGACTGCTGGTTCTATTTCACATATTCCGTTAACTCAAATGGTGAAGCCAATGTCCACGTGGTAGAGACTCCAGGTATGAACATGATGTTGTCCACTTTCCCTTTGTCTTTTTTGTTAATTCATGCGGTTCATTTGCACGAGTTTGATGCATTTGGAAATAGGTACCTGTTCCCCAAGTGAGAGTTATGGATGTCTGGAACTTGAGTGGCTTCAGAAAAACAGAAGTCTCTCTAGATCTAGTTCTTTTCAAACCTTTAGGCTGACATAATCAGGTTTGGTTTTTTAAAAACAAGAAGCCAATCAGATACATATATTTATTACAGTATTTCATGTTTCCACTTGACATATTTTGCTGACTTATTCTACCTGTCCTGTAGCAAGTCCTAGATATCATCTAAATTTTGATGATTTTTTTTGTTTACTGTCCTGTTAAACTATCCTGACAGTGGAGAACTAAACCTAGATTTTTTGTGTGCCGATGGAATTTTTATCCCTGCCTTTTTTTGCATGGAAACTTTGAAACAAGTTTATGATTAGTGTGGGGCTGATTTCTGGCTTTTTAGTTGTTTTTTTTGACTGGGCTTCTGCTACAGGTTGGAGACAGTGGTATCTGTGGGGTTTTCTTGCATTGTTTGTTTTTTTTTTCCTTTTTTGAATAATATGGGACCAGTCTTACACAAAAAAGTGTGCTGTGCTGCAAACAAGTTATTTCATGCTGGGAGCCTTTGCTTTCACTTAACTGAGGTACCTTCAAGAATAAGTCTGAAAAGCCTTTTGCTGAGTTAACCCTTAAAAGCCAACTGTTCTTGCTTTCCTTTTTTTTTTTCTTTTTTTTTTTCTCAGCCTTCTGATACAAAAAAGAGAGAACAATTGTATAGCTCAATCAGTAATTTACCATTTATTTACCATAAGTTTTGTTAGTTTGAATTGGTGTATGTTGCGATTAACAATCCAGAAATTCTGGTTTTGTACATTAGTAGAGTGTGGTCTCCTGATTTTTATAAGCCTGAGACAAGTAAGGTGTGTATTTTGTGTGTTGGAAGGTTTAGGGCAGTATCTACTCAAGGAACTTTTAGACTTGATCAGTTGGGTGATCATCACTTAATATATGCCAGTGGTTAGTGGCTTTTAGAAATAAATATCACTTCCATTCAGAATGCTTTAAATTCTCTAAAAATGTGGTCCAAAGTATAGAGGAGGACCTTGAGCCCCATCTTCTTTTAGGACAAGTTAACACACGCCCACATACTTCTGGGGTCTGACCCTCTCTTCATGGATGAACTTCAGTTAAGAGCTGAATCAAGCCTCTGTGCACCAGGAGGCACCTTAAATATTACAGAATCACAGAATTGTCAGGGTTGGAAAAGGACCTTGGATATCAACAAGTCCAACCATACACCAAAAAATCCTACCATCTCAGCCACTAAAACATTCCCTGAAGTGCCACATCTGCACGTTTCTTAAATGCCTCCAGGGATGGTGACTCAACCATCTCCCTGGGCAGCCCGTTCCACTGCCTGACCACTCTTTCAGTAAAGTACTTCTTCCTAGTATCTAATCTAAGCCTCCCCTGCCACAGCTTCAGACCATTTCCTCTGGTCTTGTCATTATTCACTTGGCAGAAAAGGCCAGCCTCTCTACAACCTCTATTCAGGTACTTGTAGAGGGCAATGAGGTTTCCCCTCAGCCTCTTCTTCTCCAAACTAAACATGCCCAGTTCCCTCATCCTTCTCCTCATACGACTTGTTCTCCAGACCCATCACCAGCTTGGTGGCTCTCCTCTGGACATGTTCCAGCTCTTCAGTGTCCTTCTTGTAGTGAGGGGCCCAGAACTGAAGACAGTACTTGAGGAGAGGCCTCACCAGTGCTGAGTACAGCAGCACCATCACCTCCCTACTCCTGCTGGCCATGCTGTTCCCGATACAGGCCAGGATGCTGTTGGCCTTCGTGGGTGCCTGGACACACTGCTGGTTCTCATTAAGCTGGCTGTCCACCAATATTCCCAGGTCCATTTCTGCTGGACAGCTCTTCAGCCACTCTTCCCAGAGCCTGTAAGCATTGCTTGGGGTTGTTGTGACCAAAATGCAAGACCCAGCATCTGGCTGTATTGAACCTCATAGAATTGGCTTTGGCCTGTCAATCCAACCTGTCCAGGTCCCTGTGTAGAACATCCCTACTCTCAAGCAGATCAAGACTCCCACCTAGTTTGGTGGCATCCACAAGCTTACTGAGGGTGCACTCAATCCCCTCATCAAGATCATTGATAAAGATATTAAACAAGACAGGCCCCAAAGCTGACCCCTGAGGGACACCACTGGTGACCATCTGCCAATGGGATTTCACCCCACTAATTGCAATTCTCTGTTGTGCCATACAAGTGCTGTAGGAACAAGCCCTATTTAACGGAGATGTACTCAGTGGAGCAGACAGTTGTTCCTTACTGGTTCCTAAAGAATTCCTGTTGTGTCCCTTCACACTTCCTCCTGCAGATGCAGATGCCAAGATGAGGAGTCTGCAGTTTGGGGGAAGCAGTGTTCCATTGACAGCACAGGAGCTGCATTCATTTGCTTCTGACTCTATCATTTTGTGCATGGAGCTCTGCAAAAGCCTGTGTTCAGTTTGTGATTATTGAGAATTTTATATCAGTAGAAGAGTTGGCTTCTATTCTGGAGGTTTATTATTTCAGTGTCAGTCACCTTAGATCATTCTGTAGCTGTATTACTCTTTTCAAATGTATATTCTACTTACTTTGTATATAAGTGATATTTTTATCCAAAGATACGCCTTTTTTATTATTGTTTTATTCCAGCAGAGATCAATTCCCAAGCTGAGGAAATATCCTAAAAAAAAAAAAAACAAAAAAAACCAAGTCATTAAATATCTCTGTATATTAAGCTAGTAACAATAACAGCCATGTGAGGTGAAGTGAGGGACACCCTTTTTCTGTTACCCTCTTGCTCTAGAGTATGTGGGGACTGTTTTGCTGATCTCCATTTGCACTCTGGCTGGTTGATCCCTCCAGCACCACACTGACTTGGAGCTGTTTCGTGTTTAAAATACAATTTCTAGTTATTTTACTCCAATACTCCAGATGAAGAGCTTGAGGGGGGTTAACACTTTATCATCAGAACATAATTCTTCTACTACTAAGATTAAACACAAATTAGGAGGATGCAATGTTACAGGATGTATGCTTTTTCAAAACTTCCATTATTTGAAGGCAAAATAATATTGGCATATCTCCAGTATTCAAAATACTGGCTTCAGTACAAAATAAAATTTTAAAAGCATCTGGATGTGCATTCCCTTTCGCGTTCTGTAAAATCATGCTTCCCTTGTTTTGTTCCCTAGAATGCCCCAGCGGCCCTGACATCATCCCCATTGTAGCTGGTGTGGTTGCTGGAATTGTTCTTATTGGACTTGCATTATTATTGATTTGGAAACTACTAATGATCATTCATGACAGAAGAGAATTTGCTAAATTTGAAAAGGAGAAGATGAATGCCAAGTGGGATACGGTAAGTCAAGAGGATTTTAAGCTGACTTTAAAACACGTTATGTGTCACCGCTAGCAAAAAAAAAAACGATGAAATGAAAACAACCAAAAAACCCAGCTCTTGGATTTAGAAAAGCCAGTAACTTCAGCTGAAATAAAATTTCAGAGCAAAAATATGATGGTGACAGAATAGTTCAGCTTTGCAGTTCTGCCATACTTTACAACATACTATTAAGTATTTAGTAGAAGATGAGAGTCACTTTTGTATAAAATGAAGAAAAAAATTTTAAACACATGAAAGAGATCTTGTAAATACTCATACTGGTTTAGTTGGGAGATTTCAACAACCAGTCACAAAATCATGGCTGGTTCCGTGTTACTGGAAAAGTGCAAGAAAAACAAGCCTATGGTCTACAGGCTCACGTAGGCTATAGGGTTACTGCCTTGGAGAAATTTTTAGGAATCTGCTAATCAAAATCCCCTCACTACAGTTCTGTAGAGGTCAACACCCAGCTATGCTTGATGAGAGAATAATTTGAAAAAAAAAAACTAAATGTAAGAACTCTTTTGGTTTTATTTAAGAAAATTAATTAATTCTAAGCAGGAAAAAATACTACTAACACTTTCCTTTACATACAGCATGGTTTTATTTTTTCAATGATAGTTCAGAATGTTACTCTTTTTTTTTAATTACTTTTTTTTCCTGTTGAATTATTCGCCATTGACCATTTCTTTTACTTCAGCAAGAAAATCCAATATACAAGAGTCCTATTAACAATTTCAAGAATCCAAACTATGGACGTAAAGCTGGTCTCTAAGTCTCAGTTTGTATCTTCTTTCATTTTCTTCCCTTTTGTTTTTTTTTCCCCCCTCCCCTTTGCATGTCTCTTCAAACTCACTGTGTGTCACAGTCAGTTAATCACAGCTTGAATCTTGCCTAGTTTATCTAGTGCAGCTTTGGTTCTGGAGTTTTAAAGAATGCGGCTTGAAATTTTTTAACTTCTTTTGACAGCAAGATTGCTTGCTTACTAATACCACCAGTACTGGCTCAAACTATTCAACAAGTAATTCTTTTTTTTTTTTCTTCTTTTTAAATTATTTATTTTGGGCCATGGGAGGATGAGTGTGTGGATATAGAATAAAACAGCTGTTAGGGTTGAAAAAGCTCTTTAGATCTTGGAGAGAGACAGTGTTTACAGGATGGTTTGTCTTCTGTTTCCTCAAATCAGCAGTCAGTTTGCTTAAAATTTATATGTTTGCAGAGCTAGTTTAGATATTCCTCAGATATCTCAGCCTATAAATATCACTGATTTTATTAGAATAACTGGGAACATTCAGAGTAGCCTTAGAGATGCCTTTTTTTTTTTTTTAACAGCTTTGGCTTATTAACCTAGTATAGAGCTAGCTTGTTTTGAAGTGTGAAATGCATATTTCTCCTGATTTGATAATTAAATATGAATCTAGATTTTTTTTTTTCATCCCTTTTTCTATTGGAACTGGGAATCTCATAGTCCTTGTAGCAGGGGGGGTCTCCGTAGAAGAAGCAGCAAAAAAAAATAAGGCATTACTAAGACAGGAGGAAGTGTTCTTGTCCCCTTCAGATGCATTTTTTTCCTAGTTTCTTAGTCTCTCCTAAACTCTGCCTGAACACCTCCCTTCTGTTTGGAAATGCTGACTTCAGAAACAGCAGTGTCTGGAAGAGTAAGTCAGTAAACCAGAAGTGATGGATATCTTCTGTAGACTTTGAGGTTGCACTTTTTTGAATATTTTAGATGTTCCCTTCCTTTCCTGAGATCCTCAGCTGCTGGGGAAGGAGTGAGAAAAGGAGGATGAGATGGGAAAGGTTGAGAGATAGAGACATCAGATTAGAGGGAGGGGAATGAAGAAGTTAGGAAGGCAGCACATCCCTTTAAATATCCAAGGGCTTTTTTCAGGAGCCAGTGGAAGGGGAAGATCTGTATCTCTAATGTTACTCTGTTTGCTGCCTCCCTTTTTCAGTGTTATGCTCAACAGATTTTGTAAACGAAAAACAAGGGGAGACAGCAGGAATTAAGAGTGTTTAAGCTCTTATCTGTCCTCACTGTGACATTTTCAAATACTTTGTCTAGTGTTCTGAGTCTGTCCTTGTTGAAATAGACTTTCCTTTTCTCTTTGCAATCGTTTCACTTTCTATTGTGTCTAAAATGGATTGTAAAAACATTCATTTTGCTTGCCACACCGACCACATTCACCTCCTTCCCATTTTTCTTCTCAGATTTGGTTATTCTGGGGAGGAAATGGGAGTTCTTGTTCCTTTCTAACATTACACATAATCCATCTGGTTAAGTCTGTTACCTTCTCCTCTGCTATTCACTTGTGCACTTTGTTGCATGCAGGACAAGTGTCTAGCAAACCATATGGTGTGTAACTTCCATTCTGTGCTCTCCTTCTCTACCCAATGATTCTTTTGGGATCTGATGTCCTTGGTGCTGCCCTTTCTCCTTAAAATATACTTCTTGCAGAAAGCTTTCCTCTAGCGTAAATGGAGGGATTCACTTCTGCTTTTTTGTTTCAGGCACTGTGAAGATTAGAAGTATGAAAGAGTATGGGTTGTTTGTTTTGACATGACATGACCATATCATTTTTGGTATTAGTAGGAATATCCGAACTTTGGGGAGGGAGAGGTGGATTTAGCTTTATTGGCCACCAAAAAGGAGCAGGTCAGAATTGACAGAAAAGAGGACTCCAAGCAAATCCTCCTTTCCCCTATAACTAAGATTTTTCAGGAGTCTTTAGATTGTTTGAGTAACCTTTCATTTGGATGAAGAAAGAGCTGTCTAATATTGGCAAGGCAAGAAAGTAATCTGAAGTCCCATGACAAGAAAATTATGTGGCAGTGGGTTCCTGCCTGCAGCTTGGGTGACGGTCCCCCTCTTCCACAGTGGTCATAACACACACATGGACTCAGTTACTGCCATGAGTAAAGTGCAGCACCATGAAGCTTGTCGTGGACCAGGTGCCCAGTCCTGGTCTGTGATGTTGTGAATGACTTGTCTCCATAGTATCCCTGTTCAGGCCAGCTGGGGTGAACCGAGTTCCATTTGTCCTTGGCCTGTGCCCAAGCGCTGCTGTCTCGGTGTCCTTTCACTGCTGTCGGGCCTTGCTGTCCTCCCTGCCTGCAGGGTTTAGATCTGTGCCATTAAGAAAGTATTTACTTAATAGCAGGTGAGCTGCTTTCCTTCAGTCTTCCAGTCATGGTAGACAATGCCCTCTGCTGTCTGTGTTGCCCTTAACCTGGGCCATTGCTTCATCCTCTGATGCAGCTGCCACATTTATGGGTTGACAGATTTCTTGGTTTACGTTACTGTAGAATAACGGTGGCTGTTGAGAGATGAGAACAGTAAGAACCAGCTCTTGCGCAGTGTACAGGGATGAGTTTAAATATTCTAGAGTGCAGCTTCTTGCAGTGACTTGGGACTTAAACCCATTATAAAGGTAGCTTAAGTGACTGTTGAAACAGTCAGTCCATGGAGGAAATAAAGGAATACGAAAGTTAATCAAGCATCCTCTAAAATAAATAGGTTCATCTTTAGGCAACATTAGACTGAACTGTTATCTTCTGAATAGCCCGGTCTAGTTGAAAATGAGTACTGCTGCAAGAACACAGCTCTTTATTCTCTGCTGAAGGTATTTTTAAACAAATCTTCAGCTTTATTTTTATGTCTTTTACTCCATCTTGTATGTAGCTATTGTTTGTTCATTTCTATTTTGGTTTAAGTGTGCATGGTGGTTTCGTTTCTAGGGGCATGTGGAAAATGTGTTTTCCCTACCTTTGCATGCTTAAACCCAGTGTATTCTCTGCAGCGGTGTAAAGAAAACAGGTTTATTTAAAAACAGTGGTATTTGCCTAAGACAGCAGGTTTGGAATACCATGTTTCAGTGGCCAGTTCTGCTGATCTCTGAAAGCTCATACCATGTACCAGCTGTGAGGGGCCCTAAGCGAGGCGAGAGTCATGTTGGACTAGTGGACATTTATTTACCACGTCTGTTTTAGCTTTAATGATAAGGTGTGTGTAGCAGCCCCAGCTGAGCCAGGGCTGAGATGTGGTGGTGGAGTGTGGCTGCGAGGGGCAGGGCTGTTGCTGCCTCCATCAGAAGACAGCAGGGGAGGAAGCAACCATCTGTTGGGCACCTAAATCTGTAGGCAGTAGAGCCTGCAGAGCCATTGAGCCAATCAAACACACAAGGCTGGGTTAAGGTGAATAGTTCCCTGGGTTGACTAAACCTCCATGATTTATAATGAGAACTGAGACGCTCACCCGACACGGGGAGACACCTACTTCCATGCTGTATTCAGTGGCCTAAATCCTGCTGTGTGCTTCTCGGAGTTCTTGGAAGGGTAAAGTGGAATTACAAGGGACGACAGTACGGTGTTTCAGTTCCTTTGAAAATTGGTCTCATGCTAAATGAAAAGCATGTAAACTTCAAATTCTGATTGCTCTTGAAAAAGGATTATAGTACAAAATTTACAACCTTATCATGCAAATTGCATTTTACACCTGATTCAGAATTTGGATGTTTTGTTTGAACAGCACTCTGCAAATTTCCACGTTTTAATCCTAACCTTCAGACAGATTCCTACACTATCTGATAGAAGTTATCGCTCTTTTACAAACCAGAAAATGTAAACATGCACTTCCCTCTTTGCGTTGGGGGTAGTCTTTTCTGTAAAATGTGGCAGGTTGAAAGCACGGCATGAGAAGTCTTATGCCTTGCCGTTGAAAAGCTGGCCAATATCTTCTAGTCTGCACGTCACCCAGCCTATGAAGCTTACAGCTTTTCTCTGCATTAATAAACTCCACTGATTTATATTTCGAAGAATTCTCCATTTAAAACTTGTCAAGGAAACAAACAACGTACATTGCCAAGAACTTTGAGGCATAATAAGATACTTCAGTTACAGTTTAAATCTCTGACTCCTGGATGTTTTTCCAGATGCATTTACATATTGCTATCGCAAAGCTTTTTATTAAAAATATTGGGAAAGGGGGTGACTTTTCACTGATTATTCTGTCTGGCTGAGAACTACATACATGTTGAATACAACACTGTATTTCCACGATTAAAAATAAATCAAAAAACCCGCCTTTAACTCCCCATCCTTTTCCAAACCAGTAGCTGATAGACCTTTAATCAAGACAGAGTTGGTCTGGGAAATGATCGAAGGGTCTTTTGCTGTCCTATAAATCTATCAGCTGTAGCCAGCACTGGACGCCTTAGTCCCTCCTTTACCTTGAGCCAGATGATACTGACTCAGATCTTGAGAAGATTGAACAGAGAACCTTCACTTCCATTGTCCAGTAATCCCAGTTGTGGCTGGACTTGGGAGAGCCTGGGCTGGATTCTCTGGTCTAGGGGGGACTGGATGTGCTTCATTGCTCTCTGCGTGCAGAGGAGCCGGCTTTAAGGAGAAACACCTTTTTCCTCTGAAAGGAGCCGTGACAAAAGGCAGTACACGAGCTACATGGTCTTCCTTGGCAGTGGTTGCTGTTGTTGGGGTACACCAGTTACTTGCCCCGTACCAGGTCTTGCAAACAGAAGGCAACAAACTTCCAGGAATTGTTATATAAGAACTTCACACCAAGTCGGTTCCTTACTTGCCTTGTCACCGTTTGGCACATCCTGTGGTGTTCCCAGCTGATTTTCCAGGTTCACGGCTCTGGAAAAAACAGACACACCTGGTGTTTGTGTGGCTAGGGGGAGGATTTCCTTTAATTGACTGTAGGAAAAGTTGTTTTAACCTGAAACATTTAAAATGCTATGTAATTTAATAATTAATACAGTTCTATAAGCCATCTCAGGTTGGGGGGAACTTCAGAGGGAGGGAGGTTCCCTTACTGCCGCTGAAGGCCAGATGTGGTTCTGCTCAGAGTGACAGTCAGGCTGACATCTGCGCTCTACTGGTGTGTGCAGAGAAGGGCTTCTTACCTGTGACCAGCATTCATGTAGGCTGAAGTTCAGGTTGTGGTAAGAGACGGAACTGGAGATCCACGCTGTACCAGTGCAGTCCCAGCGGCAGCCTTTTCTCCTATTAAGATTGATCTATTAATTTTAAGTTCAAGCTGTTCGTCTTAGGTGTGCAAGGACACCATTAGTGAAGTAAGATTTACTGAGATAAGAGGAAAACTGGGAACAAAGGAAGCTTGGTATAAGCTTAAATTAGAGGTTCTCAGATCTTAGCAGGAGAGATACAAGTGGTTGCTTTGTAGGCGTTTCTCGTATCAGTGGAAATAGTGCCTTTATTACAGCATTCACACCAGTGCAGAAGTTTAGTTTTAACTGCTTTTGTGCAGAATTGATGGGGACTTGCAGGAATAAAACAAGAATGACAAGCATTGAATGTTCAATGTACTGAATAAATGCTGAAATTCAGTAAATACTGAATGCATATTATCATATTATTACAAGCTTTTCCACTTTGCTCCTAGAACTAAATTGTAATACAAGCTAAGCTATTAACATGTTGATTTTAGTAGAATGTGCTATGTGGTCAGTCGTGGTTTCAAAGGATGTTGTTTGCAGTTCTGCTTATTAAAAAAATATCATAGACAGCAGCCCCCTGAGTTGATGGCTCAGCCCTAAGGTGATGCCGTGAGGTTCAGCCCTTCCGAAGGAGCTCTGTGGTGTAAACTGAACCGCGTTGTGCCCTAACCCTTTGCTTTGTAGCCGAGCATGCCTTTGTCCGAGTTGCTAGAGGGAAGAGTAGTTTAACTTAGAACTGTTTGTGTGTACCAGCAAAACATTAATGGATAATTTCTCCAGCTAATTTTTACACTTCTCACAAACACGGTGCTTTGTTCTTCGCTTTAAATGTTAATAGAAATATTTTTCTTTTTCTAGGGTGAAAATCCTATTTACAAGAGTGCCGTGACAACTGTGGTCAATCCTAAATATGAGGGAAAATGAACACTGCTTGTGTAACTTCACAACACTGTATGCAGCATAGCAATTTTTGTAGTCACAGTAAGATAGATTTAGGGCAAACTGCAGTGATTTTACTAATTCATTACATATAGGTTTGTTTTCCTGTGCAGGTTTTGAAAATGTACCATATGTAATTTTTTATTTTCATTTTGTTTTTGCAAATAAAAGTAATCAGTGCCAGGGGTCTGACAAAAAAAAACTTGAGACTGTGTAGCCTACTCAGCTAAGGTCACATGGTGCCTTTTTGACCTTTTCCCCTCCCGTGCTGTGAATCCAGGTCTTCTGCAGGGTGTGATACTGCTATGGCATGACTGGGAGGGAAAGGGTTAAAGCAATCAGCATGAGGGCTCTGCCTAGCCATTTAGTATTATTAAACTTTTTTAGCTTTACAGGGAAATCAGGGCTTGAGTTTGCAGATATGATTAAACTCATGTAGCATGGAGCTGCTGGTTAATTGGTCTTCTACTTGCTAGATGTGATTAAGTATATGGTAAGTTGAGGAAGTTGGAAGGAAGCAGTGTAAGACTGAAAAGTGTGTGCATACTTACTTTTAATTTTTAAATTGCTTATTGCCAGGTTATGGTTAAAATGAAAGAGTTTGAGAAGAATGTTAAGAAGGAAAAAAATAGCTTTAAAACACGTGCCATTACTGAAAAAGTTGCTGACTGGTGACTTGCTTCGTTTTCCTTTGTAAATTCAAGCCCTGGGTGGCAGTATCATGAAGTACCTTACGAGACATCCTCGAAACACATAAGGGCCTTACGTCATACCGTGTCTTTACTCTGTAATGTTTCCTTGGTTTAAAGCCTGGTGCTTTGTCACCCTTCTAATCTTTTTAACGTATTTGGTTGCGATTCCTTTTTTTTGTAATATTTTTGTATCAACACAAGCTCTTCTTTTTTTTTTTTCCCCCCTCCTCTTTCCAGGGCAGTCTTAGCTGTACATTTGCCTTTACCCTGTAGCTAAGATTGCGTGGTTTGTCATGTGACTTGAGTCACGCAGCATTCTTGACATGTGCCATGTATATTTGCCTTTGACCATTCAAACCGCATCATAGTCATATCCTTGTTTTAAGTGCCTTTTTATTTTAACAGATGTTCACTTTTTACAGTGCTATTACCGAAGTTATTTATTAAATAAAAGTACCTTAAAAATACTTAAGTCTCGTCTCTTTTTCTTGTAGAAAAGTCAACAGTATTAAAAAAAAACACCCAGAAGCGTGTCTGTTTGGGTAAGAGATGGGAGGCATTGTAATAATGCAAAATAGGTCATTTAGAGCAAATCTGAGGCGAGTTTGGCAGAAGTGCCCTTGGGTAACAAACACTGGCTGCGGTGTGGAATGCACAAAGGCCAGGGGCCAGCCCAGCGCTCTGCGGTTCGCACGGTGGCCGTTGATGCGAATGGGGCTTGCTTTAGCGTGTGGGCTAAGGAAGTTCTGCAGCTAAAGAACCGTTCCAGCACATGGACCATCTGGTTAGTGTTGTTCCACAGCACAGGGGGTGTGCTCTAACCTTTAACCTCCGTGGGAGGGCAGAAGGAGCTTGGTTCCCACGAAGTGGGAGGGGGGCACCGGCAGAGAGGTTGGGCTGTGTGTCTGTCTCCATCTCTCCGTAAGGGAAGCAAGGGGAGACAGGGGGATCTAAGGGCCGATCTGTGAGGCAGACTGGGTTGTCTGAGGCCGGCTGCTGGAGGGATCCGTGGTGGGGTAGGTGGGTGGGTGAATGGTGGTGTGCGTGGGGGCGGAGGTTTGCGGCTGGAGCAGGGCAGGTGTGAGTGGAAGCAGGAGGGGAGAGCAGAGGCGCGGGGGGATAGTGGCTGGACAGACCAAGTGCTTAAGCCCAGCTGCGGGAGGGATGAGCACTGTATTTCCCACAAAGGGGCATGCACTCATCACTGGGGGTGAAAGGGAGGAGGCCGTTGGTCCCGTTTGTATTTCCCCAAGTGCTGCTTTCTGTGACGCTCTGTGTACGTGCATGGGTTTACTGGGAATACGGGCTTAAACTCGCTGCAGGTTGGACCTGGAGACACGGAGCTGCTGCAGCCTTGCTTCTCTCGAGCGATCAGATTTGGCAACAGGTACGTTTTCTGCTGGTTGGTGCAAATCCTTCATAGCAAAATCCCCAGCACTGCTCTGGATTGGTTCTTACATTGCGAATACTCTTTCTTGCGATGCCTTTCCAACTAAGGGGACTAAGCCAGCCTGAGGATGCCATCTGACCAAACCAGGAGGTAAGAAACCTGTACGTGCAGCTCATGTTGTTGGTTCCTCTTGATACTAACTTCACAGAATTACAACTTGACCATGGCCATGACAGATGAGGTTTTGGTTTGGACACTTGAGTACTTACCTCGCTCCCTACTGCCTTGGTCACTTCTCCAACGATACTGAGGATTTTCAATGGCTCCATAAGAAACGATGCAGAAATTTCGTCTAAACACATTCTATACTGTCCGTGAAAAGCAGACAATACAGACAAAAGGCAGGTTAAAAAGAGGATATTTTCTGACCTTTGTGGCTGTTGGTTTTCAGTATTCTAGAGAGATTAATCCAAATGTTTTATTCGGACCATACCATAAAGTCCTCTTTCAGATCTGTCTTTTTACCCCCCAGTCTTTCCCAGACTGTACAGAACACTGGCGTCCTGAACTAACCAGAATTGATCTCATACGGGTAAGGAGGATGCTGACCTTTAGGAACTGTGACCCTGGAAAGCGTTCCCATTTCTTCTGTGACTAAGAAATATGATCATCTAACACTTTCCAAATCAGACACAAATGATGATAATACATATTTTCAGTACAAAATTAGATATTTAAGCATCCACCCTAGGACGGTCTACCAAAGCCATAATTTTTACTGTTTGTACAGAGAGTCTCGCCCCCAGACCCACATATGCCACTGTTGATCTGCTGCTACAGAGGTCGCCACTGTCTTTAAGTCTTTCAATTTTGCTTCTAGACTTGCAGCTAAAATCTTTTTTAGCTCATATCCTCTCCTCTCTGTAGCAAATGACAGATATATTAGTCGATTTAAAGTTTTACACACTCTAATAACAGAAGATTTTAAGCTACAGTGTTTATTGTTAAGAAATTACCTTTGCATTCTCACAGTAAATAACGTATACTAAATATTACACACAGTAATTACTCAAAGGCAGGGCTTTTAATATTTAGATTGAAGAATGAAACCATCCTATAAACTGCTATGGAATACGACACAAGATATAATGCAGGTATGGAGCACTCTCTCTGTACAGAGTAAAGAATAAAAGCAAGTAATTTCTGTCTGCTGAAACTTATATCTTTGATGTTTTCCAATTATAGTAACAATCTAGTACTGCAAACATGGACCAGGAGGATATTTTTATGCATATTCAACTATTACACTTTTAAGTTATCAGGCAACTTAAAAAGGTATTTTCTTTAGAAGCTGTAGAATTCAGTCAACCTAAAATATCATACCCCAGTGTCCGAACTTTGAATTGTCAGAACATTGACCATTTTCACTTATGTGAAAATAGATATTCCCTTCAACTTATTGCTTATTTTACATTAGTTCTCAAGCAAAAGAATTCTAAAAATTAAAATCTGCTAAAATAATTTCTATGTTTATATAAAGCCAGTCCTGTACTCTTACTCCCGGAAGACGTGAATGTCTCAGTGGTACCACTCAAAACCGGCCACACAAAACTGTTAGTGAATAAATAATAAGTATCAGAGTTCAGCTGTGTACTTACCGTTCCTGCTGCCAGTCTGGCTAACTGCCAGAGCCACTGGTTTCTCCAGGTCTTCCAGATGCAATTCCAAAGTTGCAAGAAGCCTTCTTTCTCTGGTTTGGTAGCTCATTTAGCCTACTATCTCCAGTGGGCACAAAATACCAGTCATCGGTTAGAAAATTACGTTTATGTATTGCTTTTAAAAATTGAATCCTATCAGATGGATCTTGAACTTAAAATTTACTTTATATTGGAAATAACATATATACTAAATAGTTAACACATATTTTGAGTAATGTTTAAAAGAAATTTCTGAGCCTGGAAAAGAAAACATTGTCAGTTGTTTACGTTTAAGCAATACCAAAATTTAAAAGTGCATAGAGAATGAAAAATAATGGCACTTTTATTAAGCCCATCCTCCTGAACATGTTATATTTTAAATTTAAGCCCTTCAAAACAAAGATGATTTCTTTTTGTTTGTATCACAAGCTAACCGTGACTTTCATTCTCAGCTCTGGTTCACAGTATCTTACTTTCTCATCTTACACATTACAATAGCAAGAAGGAATTGTGGTCAGACACAGGACTGGGAACGAGTTTCTGACCCTAATTAAACCAATCACAAAATTTTCATCAGCTGCAGTGGAGTCATTTAACAGCATGAATCACCTGGGCCCTGAGCGCAGCCTCACCGTCCCCCTGGGGGCTCATCTGCCTGGGGCTGGGGGCAGCTCTGGTGTGATGCAGCTTGGTAACCTGGGGAGAAGACTCCTGTGAAACGGGTGGCGTGACAATCGGTTGTGAGAAGAGGGGCTCTTCTCCCTGGCTGGGGAGCTGTGGGAGCTTTCACACCCTTGCCTGATCTGGTCTGTTAGGTGATCCTAATTAACACAGACCAACTCTGCTTGCCTTGCCCAGCTACTCTGGGATTGTGCCCTTGTCAGTGAAGATACCGCCCCTGACTGTCAGGCTGTCATTGTCATCTCCCAGATGGCCCTCCCTTGTGGCGCAGCCTGTTCTCACTGCTCCCTGATAGATGTAATCTCACTGTCCTTCATCTCCCATCTTGTCTTGCCTCCTCTCTTGCCTTCTGATTTTTTATACCATTGATCATTCTTGCCTTCCTTGCATTTTATGCCCACTAGGCTTGAAGATTGGTGGTTTTTTTTGCTCCAATTCTTTTTAAGACTGTTCTTTTTACTTCATCTTTTGATGAGCCTTTTTACTCTTTCCCTACTCTCTCACTACTCCCCAGGGCAGTGTCTATAGCCTTTTGCTCATCTCACATTATGTTCTCTCTCCAAGAAATTTCATCAGCTGACACACCTTCAGTTACTGTCTTTGTGCTGATGGCTAGCAAATCAAGCTCAGCATCCTTAATTGTTCTTATAGTAATATTCTCCATCTGTCCTTCTCTCAAATGATGTCATTTCAAGGTTTTATCAGACTGAACTAAACTTGTGAAAAAGAGCTAATATCTTTCTTTCAAAAAACTTGCCATATCTTTACTTTCCAAAACTAACTTTCTGAGTACTTGGGTGCATAATCTCAGGATACTGTCAAAGTTTTCCCTCCCATTGGTGTTAATAAAAAAACCCAACCCAGGTGCTATTTTGGGATCCTGTTCTACTCCACATCCTTTTTCCCTGTTTGTGCAAAGAAAAGTGGCCTCCTTTTTGTCCTTATAAAATGTTATGAAAACTCATATAAAGACCCTTTCAATTTGTTGATGTAATATCCTTGCCTCAGCGCTGCCACATCTGAATTCTTCCACCAGCTTCCAGTTCTATTTGACATCAAATTTATATTTCTCAATATTGCTTTTAAGTGCCCATGTAACATATAACTCTACACTAGGTAAAATATTCCTAGTTACCAAGTTGAAGAAACATCTGTACTAGTTTAAAATTAACCAGGTATTGACAGAAGTTAATTAGCACTAGTGAAACACCACCAGCAACAGTGGGACTGAGCTTCTTGGCAGGATATATTCGCTCATACACAACTTGATGCATTCATGGATAAATACTCTTTTTGTTCCCTCACAATATATTCTCTCATTAAGCTTTATGCTTACTTACATTTTGTACATTCTGCCAACATTCCCAGTCCCATTCAATACATTTGACAGCCTGTCATCTATATACCAAATAATGTAGAGTCTTTTAGCCTATTTGCATTTAAATTACTCTTAAAATAATTTTTTGTGCTGTCTCCAGTAACTTTCACTGTTTCTTCATCTTGGGACTGGGAGTTGCCAGAGCAGTAACACTTCTTGAATAAGTGCAAATGAGGTGTTAGAATGATTTAAACGAGGACCTGCATTTACCAGTATTTCTGTCTATTTCACTGTCTTCAGGGGCGTCTTTGTCTTTTGGATCTTCTGTACCTGATGACAGCTTAGCAAGCACACTTTGCAAAGCTCAATTGTTCTTTTCCCTACCTAAAGATAAAAACTACTCAGAAAGATGTTCAACTGACAAAACACCTAAACAGTGTCTAATGTTTTTCTTCTAGAAGCTGGAACGTGGTATCTTCTAAAAAGAGTGAGGTCAATTTGGTATAACTCGAAGAATCAGACTTCATTACATTTCTTGCTACAGACACATTCCATGCAGTTTCATTCAGCGATGAAGACAATGTATGTACCAGTGCAGATACAGGCATTTGGGCCCATTTTGGAAAGCTCATGAGTAGCATAGATGTAGGTAGTTTTGTCCCCACATGAAGATTTTAGATTTTGATGTTGAATATCTTTACCTCATCCTTTTTTATATTAGCTATTTTATACAGCTAGATGAGGAACTGGTACAAACATAAGATTTTATGGAGTTGGTCTTAGTAATGGGGGGTGGGGGGAAGGGGGGCAAGAAGGAAAAAACCACCACACTTCACTGAGCACAAACTGTCAACATCTTCAGGAAATGTTTAATGTTCTCTTACCAGGTCCCTACATGATTATTCAAAAGGAAATCTTCAAGATTTGGACAATGACAGAATATATATTATCTTTCCACTTACCAGTTTTCAGGTCAGCTTCTGCTGGTGAATGAGTTGATGCTTGTTCCATTTTAGTCACTCAATTAATTAAAGTCTTTCACCATTTAATACAAGATCTATCTCATTGGGAATGTCACAAAATCAAAAATTTACTCTAGAAAAACACGTAGGTCTTAATCTAGGACACAGAAACAGAGTAATATAGTTCACTTTAAAACTATATTCTATAGTTAATACTATGATCCTTTTGGACCATGTCTTATATACAATCAACACAGTCAGAAATAAGTTTCTTGGTATTACAAATTCCCAACATATTAGAGAGAAATGCTTCTCAGCACTGTTAAAATAATGGATTTGGGAAGCAAACTCCAAGGTCTCCAGCAGTCTTTGGGATGATGGCACTAGTTAGACACTCTTCCTTCAAAAGAAAAGGTAAGGTTTATTTTTTACTTCTATTACTTGTTTTTAAAGTTCATGGAAGATTTGCCACTTCAGGTAAGGTGGTTTTCAAATTTACATTTTATAATGAAAAATAATATCATTATGTTGTATTGTTTCCTATTATTACAAGAGTAGTCCACTCATAAATGTTCTTATTTTAATATATCCAAGTCCTGAATAAACTCATTCAAACTATAAATTAATGAATTACCTTGAAAAACTCAGAAGTAACTAGTTAGTTTACTAAAACTAATTTCTAAACAGGTAAGTGGAATAATATTCCCCTTTTTTTCACATTTTGATTTACTCATCAAATTCACAGAACCTTATACAGAAATTAAGTTGCACCTTCACTTTCTTCCATCAACTTTTTCAAGAATCAAACCAATGAAATACTGGCAGTTGGTGATTTAAAACAAATTCTTCAATGTATGGAAAATTACAGAATATGTAATCTCTTTCTGTGGCGTCTTAGAAGTTATGTATTTTGAACTGCCAGACTATGAGAACAGTGCTGGACAAAGAAGAACTCTTGCACAGTAATGCTGGAGAGACTGTATCGTATTCCAATGTGCAAAGAAATACAGAGATGCCAGAGGTCTACTGTAGATTACCACTGCTGCCATAAAATCCTTTAGAATCCTATTCATCATTTCCATATGGCTAGCATTAAGGTATTTTACTCCAAAGTATATTCTTAATTATATTTATATTTAAACACTTTTATGGGATAATCTTCTGTATTCAAATTTCTGTGTTAGGTTTTTACCTCCTTTCCTCATGAGATTCTTGTAGGCTGCTGTCAAATCAAAATACTGTAATGTAAGCGTAATATAACACTCCAATACGTTCCACTACAATCTCTGTGCTACTTCTGTCATGTAGAAGAACTGATGAAATGCAAGATAGAAAGGATTTTGCATTAAAAGATTTTCTATTGCAATAATTTTCTCCAACCTTGAACAGCTGCAGTTCAGTTTACAAACAAGGCAGTTTTCTCACTGGATGAGGCTACACTAAGTGTTAATTGCTAACATGCGAGAGCACTGAGACAGCAATACTGCAGTAACAAAAATTATTAAATTCACCTCTCCAGTGTACAAGAGAATTGAATAAACTCTGTCCTCATTTGCCTCTGTTTCTTCTCAAATATTTTATTACTATACTAAGTTCACAAAACAGACTCGAAGACTGGAACAGAGAAAACGCCATGTAAATTTGCAGGGACTGTGATGACCAACATTTTGGAAAACCCTTAGGAATTTTAACTTATGTCTTCTAAAAATAATCTATTGTTATTTGAACTGAGGTTCAATGGCACGTTTTACTTGACATCAAACTGATTTTAAAAGTTTCTACCACAGCACACCCCCAGCCAGTATTCCTTCCAGTGTGCTACAGTTGTACTATAGGACTACTGCAATGATTTGTAAGGCTGCAGTCTGAAATGACCTATATTTTTTTAAAAAGTTTGCTGTTTCTGTTTTTTTTACTGCTACACTGAACTCTGACTAGTCTCCAAGGCATGCTGAAAAATCCTAGCAGCTAGCTCTCTCAGACTAAAAAAAAACACCAGAAAAAAATACATCCTTCTTCCAACAGCTGGAACTAAGTAATTTGGTCTGGTTTTCCTGTATTGACATTCTATTTATTTACCATAGAACAAAGAGAGTTATCATGGGTGATTCTTGATACTATATTAGCAAAAAAAAAAAAAAAAAAAAAAAAGGGAGTCTTATAAATGTATGACTCTTCTTTGGAAAATCACAAGAACATGTATCCCATCTCATTCTCCTTCACAAGTACTATTTTTTTCAAGAATATGAAGGAAAGCTGGGTGGATTTAGAGTTTACATACTGAAATACAAGGATTTCTATTCAGACAGAGAGGAAAGAAATAAAAAAGCTACTGAATGCTGACATACCTTGGAATAACCATTAGTGGTGCTGTAAATTATACTGACATCGTGTACTTTCATGACAGAACCTGCAGTACTGCCTATGAGATCCTGGCAAAATCATCACCTCCTTGTATCATGGATTTTATCTGCAGCAACTAGACAATAATATTTATTCATCTTTATAAATATTTTTTAATAAACTTGAGATTAAAATTATTGTATTAACGAGTCCTGTAAAAGCCAAAGAACTGGAGTTCAAACGCAGCAGTTTTCTCTTGTCTTTCTGAGTTTAGTTGGGGTGAATCTTCTTGTATACAAAAACTTGGGTAATAATTTTTCTTGATGTTTTAAGGAGAAATATGACAAAGCTGAGGAAAAAAATCAGGTCTACTTTTGGTAGAACTGGTTTTGACATTACTAAACAATTTGGAAAGAAATTATACTACCTCAAATGAAGCTACAGTGTTAAGGCAAGAGTCAATATGACCATGGCCATAGTAATTTAAAGTATTTTGGTAATATCTTTATCATTCACAGGGAGGAACAAAGTGTGGACCCTGAGCCAACCGAGACAAATCCATTTAAGCATAGAATCCTTCAGAGCCTGCGGGCTGTGTTCATACGTCCTAGGAAAACAAATACACTCTGTCCCCACAAACATGCATCGCAGTCTCCATCCATTTGCCTCACGCACAACACGTGGATGTGCCAGTGTTCTTAATACAAGGGGATTGTGCATGACGTCCTCAGTGACTCTAGGTTGTGAGTACAACCTAGTTCATTACCCTCTGCCTATGGGCCAGGCTAACCCTCCAGAAAGAGCCATCTAAGCCATCAGCACACAGACAGTTAGGGAGACCCTGGAAGAAGGGTGTCCCTGGAAAAAATAGTGCTACTAAAGCTTACAGGAATAGGAAGAGATACTTATTAGTGGCTTGTTCCAGCACCCTGACTTTCTGGCATCAGGCTGAGTCAGGAATGCTATGGTAAGCTTCCTTCTTCTGTTCAGAGAAGGTTTTCAGTCCCAGAAGAACAGTGCCAGAAGAACATTACAGCATGCTATATTTCATATGACTCAGCAGCAGTAAATGTAATTTGGACAGGAGAACACTTGTACACAGAGAAGGTAAATCCCGTGGAGCTTCCACGCTCTCTGACTTCTACCAGCAGGCAGCTACTGAAGCAAGGCTGCTGTGGGCTTGCTGGTGATTTCCTGAACCATTCAAATGCCCTAATCTGCATTCATTAGTGCTGGTTAGGTGGCATGGGCCACTTCTCAGTGAGACTTGGCTCAAGTACAGAGACAGTCAGAGTCATAGCTCCCTAAAATCTGATTCACACCTCCCACTGAGAACCTTGCTCACAGTTCATTTAGATCTTGAGTTTCCTCAGAGTCAAGACTGAGCTGGAATTTAATTAGCTGACAGGCAAGTAGGAGTATCACCAAGCATAAACAGAGGTAAACAGGGTGCAAATGTGAAACACTTCAATCTGCCTCACCTCAAATAGGAGAATGTGAACCAACACTTCCAGAACAGGCACAGTCCAGTACTGCTGTTTTTACAAGCACCCCCGGCTTGTTTGTAAACCAAATGTAAACCAAAAGGAACGCACAAAAAAATCTGATTTTCTGTTGTCCTTTGCTGAGTTTTACCAAATAACAATGTTGGCTCCTCATCAGTATGTCTAGAAGAATACTGCATGTCTTTATGTTCAGATAGGTAGTTGCAAGTCTTGGAGTCTTTTCAATTATAAGAATTAAGTCCTTAGGTTTATCACTATATTTTTACACCTTTTTTTATAAAAAAGGCCACAGGGCCTGACAAATGGTCTGTGACGAGTGAAAACTATGTGCAGAAGGTCGTACTTCAAATATGACAGAATTAACAGTGAAAGGACAATGTCAAGATAAGAAACTGCCAGAAACTTGTGCTGAGGTTAGCCCTTACTTCCTGAGGTTAGCCCTTACTTCCTGAGAGAAGTTCCAAGACTTTTTCAAATGTAGCAGAAGTGCAATGAGAACAGAAACACCCTGATCACTTAGGAGTTGATGATACGTAATTGTTACTTCTGTTGCCCATTAGCTTGACCTGACAAGAAGGCAGACAACTAAACAATACTAAACAACTCAGTTAGTAACCACTACCATTTTCAGCTCTCACAGATGTAGGATAAGCTCTAAAAGAATAACTCTAGAAGTTCCACTCGCCCACAAGTAGCAGACAATGCCATCATTTTAGATTTCATTACCATGGGCTTCCCCAGACGCATCAGATCAGTTAGCAGAACGCAGCTAGCAGTTCTGGGTCAATAATGAATATTAACAATGGGGAAAATACCTGAATGCAGACAGTTTACTAACATTATCATACTTGCGCCTTGCCAAAGTGCAAGTCGTATCACACTTCTGCATGCCATGGCATCTGTTTTTGCCACAAGTTTTGTCTGGCCAAAGCCACGTAGGTTAAGTCAGTATGTCTCTGAAGCTACGTTTAGTGAGATGAAGGGATTGACAGTGACATTCATTACATGCACAATTCTTTCAAAACAACTGGTCTCACTGACTGAAATAAAGTTTCAATCATCTTCAACAAACCAAAGCAAGGATTTTTGTGGGCATCCATTGCACTGTCCTGTGGCCACAATAAGCTCTTCCTTGTTGAAATGGACATGAATTTCTCTGTCAGGGTCATCTCTTAAGCAATGTGGGGTGAAAGTCATATTATCTGGTCATTTTATTCATCATGACTGGCACCACATGAACAAAGTTATGACATATTTCCCAGGAGTGACTAGTTAAGAAATCTGCATTTAAAGAATGTTACCAATCTACTGGGCCTGAGATTTCTAGTCTTAAATATTTACAAATGCAGAAAGTCTAAATATGCTTCATACCAACACCAGCCTCAGCTATTAATAATCAATGGGTTTTTTTCTAGGCTCTGGTCCAATTTAATTACCAATAAAATAGACAGTAATTTATTGCTTCTAATTTGCAGTTTACAGCCATAAGACTTACTCAGAATCCAGATCACTTACACACATGCTTGTAATTTTATCTTTAAAAAATATATTAAGAAAAATAAAATAGTCATGTGACCTAAGTACAGCATCAGAACTGTCACTTAAAGTTACCTTAAAGTCTAAGTAATGGGCATTTTAAAATCTCTTGTTTATCAAAAGGTTTTTATACATATATTTGAGTCTCCCTGTGCCTTTTCTTTCACTTCAACTTACAATATTTTCCACTGTGTTTATAACCTGTAAGAAAGTGAACACTATTAGTAACTAAATAAAGAGAAAAATCTCCTTGTATTGTGCATAAATTGCAAGGTTTCAGTAGGCACAGTCGTGGCTTGGGGTGGCCGCAAAGGTGGTCTCCAGGGAAGGAGATCAGAAGACTCCCTGTGCTGGGCACAGTTGGTTCCAGCTGGCTCCACAACAGTCCCACTGCCAGTCAAAGCCGAGCCAAATCAAAGGAGTTTGTGGTACCTCTGAAAACAAGATGACAAACGCTTGATGTGACCCTACAAGTTAAAGAACAGAATCACTACAGAAAATATACATAAATTACTAAATAAGATTCAACTGATTAAGAGTTACTTCTAATAAATATTCTTCTGCTTAAAGGCAAATATTTAATATACAATAAAAACTAATTTGCACATGACATTCAACATATCTGATTGTTGACCTAGCAATAACCATATAATTACACGCTACTATATCATTTACTGTTCTAGTAAAAAGCCACAAGGACAAGAACCTTAAGCTGTTAGGGATGAATTCTAGAAGTGGTACACTGAACAACATACAACAAGTGCTTTCAGAGCAATTATGGTAACTTTTTCTGACAAAGCACTCATCAAAATGTTTTATTAAACAAAGGTTTGCATAATCTGGGTCATGATATTTTAATTGGGTCAGCAGACGCCTGAGATTCTTCTGAACTTAAGGGTATTTTCCCAAGTATAAAATGTTCATTGTTTAATCAAATGTTTTTGGTTTTTTTTTTCCAATATAATGAATTAAAATTAAAATTAAAGATGTGTATATTCTTTAATTGATATTATTATTGTATGATTGTACAGTGTTCTTCTATTAACAAAAAAGCCTTTCTTAGCTCCTTGCATATGCACAATCAAAACAAAATGAGCCTTCTATCTCAAACTCAAAAATATATATGGGAAAGCAATTTTTCGTTGATTTGGCAATAAAAGGTTAAGAAGTTTTTCAGTGAAGAGAATCACCACAAAAATTTGACTGTGAATTGTAAAGGTGGCATTTTTCATTATTGGAAAGCAAAGTATTAACCTGAAAGTACTCAATGTCCACTGTCAGCTGCCTTTGATCCAAGATGACTACAGCAGATTTAGTTTAAATTACTGATGTGCCAACTCTTGCAGGTTCAAGGCATGAAACAATTAGGCCTGTATATCTTGGAATAACTTCAGACAGTTCTCAGCTGCCACTGAAGCACTAAAAAACCTGTGGTTCAGGATTCAGACAAGTTAATTAGCCAACCTGGAAAAGGTTTGTTTGTCTTCACTGAAAATTCAAGGACTAGCATAGTTATTTTAGAGTCTGTGTTGAAGGCAGAGAGCCAGATAGCAAGCAAAAGACAAAGCTCAGTAGTGTAAATGAACAAATAAATGTCTTTCTGTTATATTTAGGGAGATGGGAGTACATATTGCTGTAAACAAGATTACAATGAAATTATAGCTTGGTAGTATTGACTTGCAAAAGGTCAGAAAGATCTGAGGAAAGGTAAGGATACAATAAAAACAATAATTTTCTTGGTATTTGCAACGTATAAGCAGTTTCTGGAAGAATATCAGAAGCCAGAGGTGCTTTGGTAGAGCAGACTCACACAGCCAGGAACATTTTAATTCTGTGCTGTCAAGAATTGCCCAAAGCAGATGTTTAAAACAAACAAACAAACAAGCAAACCAAACCTCACACCCACACAGCAGTTAATGAAGGAAAGGAAGGGGAATCAGGGAAGGAAAGATGTGACTACAATCCCATTTCCTCCGGTAACAGCAGCTGTTCCCTGCCATTGCCAAGGCACAGCACGGCTGTACAAGGGCTAGTGCTGCCACTGGCTGAAATGCTTAATGCAGCACAGAACTCACACAGGAAAAGGCAACAAAACTACTTCTAATCCACGCCATTAAGGTAAGCTGAAGGTTTTGTCATTTTGGTCAGGGACAAATCTCTTCATTTTCGTTGTGCTTTCATTCAAACTTCTCCAAGGATGTATATATTCTCAGACATGCCTGAGGGCTGTGGAAAACTAAGAATCTTTCATCTCCACGCACACTACTGAGGCTGAGAGAACAGCTAATTATGTAAATTCTCTTATTTCCCCAAACCGTCAATGTGATACTGCCTATTTCTGATAACAAACGTAACGACAGCATGAGACTGGACGAGTAGACCTAATTAATGTCAGTGCACTGGTTCAATATCAAAGTAGTGCTTAGACACTGAAAATTATTTTCAGGTAAATGCAAGTACTGACCACAAATGAGGAAACACAAGTTCTTCCAAGCTTACTTTTCTTAGCAACTCTCAGCATGTTCTTCTCTTGTGTTAAGCTTCCCTAAACAAAGAAGAACCAGCTGGTATCTCCCTTTCCCTTCCAGGTCACTTCCAGTATGAGGAAGACAGACAAAATAACCTACTGCATTTTGCAAAAACTTTTCCTGGCTGGCTAAGATAATATCACCCCCACCATGATTCTAGGCTCTCACTAGAATAAAACAACCTGTGAAAAGTCATAGGCCATTACCATTAAAACTGCTCCTTATGTACAATTTGCCCAAACAACAAATGCCTGATACAGTAAATATCAGGGAAAATGGGGTAGGAGTTCAGATGAGAACAGAAACTAAGTGGTTAGAACCAATTTAAATAGAAGATTTCAAATCTGATCTGGCTAAAATGAGATCTAAACTGCTATACTGTCCATAATCACTGCAATGTTAGGTCTTCAATAATGGTTGGAAGCAAACAACTGAGGAAGAATAGAAAATTGCCACGTATAGAATTCATTCTGACTCATCTCTCCACCTCCTAGCAAACCTAAACAAAAAATTACACCAAGACCACTGAGTTCAACAGCAACTCATAAACCTGTCCTCCAACACGTGCAACCCCATCTAGCTACTGATAGCCCACATGAACAGCAAAAGGAGGCTGACTAAGTGAGGGTGTCAACACAGGAAGCGTCTACCTCTGAGCTAGAAACGAAGACCCTGGACTTCGCTTCCCATCATCAGAAATTCAGTCAGTACAGTCAGTGCACAGAAGTCAGCCTCCACTAGAAAAGAACCCTACATTTAGTTCTATGAATTCCTTTTCAAGGCTCCCTGCAAAATGAATGGAATGTTTGACACCTATCCTTACAGTCTAGCAGGGAAAAAAAATTGTAAGGGAACTTTAAACAGAGATTGTACAGGAAAAATCTAATGAAAGGATTTTTCATGATGTACACAACACAAACTGATGTCTCTTTTTTATCTTTCCTACCACTGCCTGGTCAGATTTATGCTGCTGGAAAGTTAAAACAACTCCCTAATATAATATTAAAGAAATCAAACCATTATGAGCAGTGTGATATTGTGGTATTATTTTTAAATAAGCAAGCAAATGTCGCGTATATTTTTAAGAATATGTATTGGTTTTGTAGTAACAATATATCTTCAATAACTATACAAAAGAAAAAATAAAACATAAAACTTTTTATACATATTTTAAAAAAGCACAGGATACAGACTATCGTGTGCTTTTATGTAGGTTCAAAATAACTTTTAGCATGTCGAAAAGCAAAATCTTCTACAGAACTACATTAAAAAGTATATGGCAGCAATAAAAAGCTTATGGTAAATTTCAGGATAAATACAAATCTTCTCCACAGCCAAGTCAAATATTAGAAGCCAATACACAGTTCCACAATGATGCAAGATGATAACATTTCCTAAAGTGGTAAAACTGAAAGTGCTCTCAGGCTTTGCTAATCCAGTTGGGCAGCACTGGCTTCAGCTGCCTCTGAGCACCATAAAAAACACAGCATAAAAACATCTTCAGGCTTCTGTCTCTTGTGTTCAGAAAGCAAATCAGAGAGTGTTTACATTTTCTATACCTACTCTTTTTCTTATTATGTAGATCAGATTTTTATGTATTTTCTACTTAGATTTTATTTGTATTTTGTCTTCTAATTTTATGACATTTATTTTTAAACTAAAATTCACAATTTAGCTTAAAGAAACCAGAGGAATATGCTAGGAAAGAAGGGGTTGATCGTAATCCATTTATATTGTATCACCACTAATCAAGGTCTTTAGTGTGATCTGTAATTGCTGTTATTGCATTCACCATTTCTGTACTTGCAGAAAACCTCCCTATACTTGCAAGCATTCATGAATTTTGAAGTATTACTCTATTTATAGAAAGTTAGAAATGCCTTGGCATTACAACGAATACCTACTGAAAAAAAAACCAAAACAACCCTAACAAATATTTTAAGACTTTCCTGTTTCTCAGCAGATAGAAATTCTTTCCTACCTTAAAAAAACCCAACACACCCAAACCTGAAATATCCAAGTAATAAGTACATTTCAGTTTTAAGTAAATAAAGATAATGATAAACTTATTTGCAGCCTGTTCAAACTCCCTTGTCAAATTCAAATGTATTTTTTTTACAACCACACCAATATAAAGAATTACCTCACTTCACTTGTGTGCTGGTTTTAACTGGGATAGAGTTAGTTTTCTCCACAGTAGTCTGCATGGTGCTATGTTTGGGATTTATGCTGAAAACAGTGCCGGTCACACAGGTGTGTTTTCACTATTGCTGAGCGGTGCTCACACAGTGTGGAGGCCTTTCCTGCCCCTCACCCTGCCCTGCCAGGGAGAAGGCTTGGGGGCATGAGATGCTGGGAGGAGACACAGCCAGGACAGCTGACCCCAACTGACCAGAGGGATATTCCATGCCAAATGACACCATACTCAGCAATAAAAGCTAGGGGAAGAAGAAGGAAAGGGAGGGTGTTTGGAGTAATGGTTTTTGTCTTCCCAAGTAATGATTAATGATTAATCTCCCTGCTTTCCTGGAGACAGCTCTAAATCCCTGCCAGCTGATGAGATGTTTTCCCTTGCTTGCACATGCAGCTTTTGCACTACCTATTTAAAGCTCTTTATCTCACCCCACAGATTTTCTTTTACCTTTCCAATTTACCCCCCATCCCACCAGGGAACAGTGAGCGAGGGGCTGCATGGTGCTTAGTTGTAGCTGGAATTAAACAACAACAACTTCAATTGTTTTAACACATACTAGTAACACAATCAGAAGTCAGTAAAAACAATATTGACGTCCCTTCACACTTGGAAAGGGCTTCTTTTGCTATTTTTAGGGGTGGGTAGATAAAAAATTGCTATTTTTTTGGTCTTTCACAAAGCGGGTTCCGGACCTCAGACCCAACCATAGAAGTGTATTCCCTGGGGATTAAGATCGCCCCTCCCAACTGCTCTGGTTTACCCATTTCAAGGGACAAGTCAGGACTTGGAGAGGTTCCTGCTCCCTCTTACAGCAGCATCTACACCAGGGAAATTTCCAAAGCGTTTCAGTGCCTGATCCAGGCCCAAAATGCCAGGAAATGCCAATCTGCATAATGCTTTTTGTTTGGGACACCTGACAGGGGACAGGTCCTGGGCATGAATGACGTGGCAGCTGCAGGAACACCCAGCCTCCTTTCAACAGTTCTCCCCAACACGGGTTGTCCTGCTCAGGGGACCCCACATCTATTTCTGTAATGGTGGGTCTGGGCAGGGGCTGGAGGTGGCGGCCCACAGCCCCTCCTCACAGCTGCCCGCCAGCCCTCGAAAATGGTGCACGCCCCAGAGAAGGAGACTCCACAGCCTCCCTGGGCAGCCTGTTCCACTGCTCTGGGACTCGCAAAGTAAAACATGTTTTTTGTTACGTTCAAACAGAATTTCCTGTTTTCTAGCTTGTGCCTGTCGCCTCTTGTCTTGTCACTGGGCACCACTGTGAAGAGTCTGGCCCTACCCTCTTGACACCTGCCCTTTAGACATTGATAAGCATTGACGAGATCTCCCCTCAGTCTTCTCTGGGCTAAACTAAGCCAGGTCTCAGCCTGTCTGCATAAAAGAGGTGCTCTGTGCCCTTGGTCTTCTTTGTAGCCCTCTGCTGGACTCTGTCCAGTAGTTCCCTGTCCTTTTTGAACTGGGGAGCCCCAAACTGGACATGGTACTCCAGACATGGCCTCACCAGGGCAGGGTAGAGGGGGAGAATGACCTCCCTCAACCACACTTTTTTTAATGCACCCAGGCAGACCATTGGCTTTCTTGGCCACAAGGGCATATACTGACATTGTGTGTTGAGCTGCCTGCTTGTGCACAGCATCACAAACCACAGGACACCCAGGCGTTGCAGTGTGGTCATCATTAGCAGCATGTGTGCATGCAAACAGCCACTGGGCAGTGTGGCTATGGGTAGTTCAGACAACCCCAGCTGGGGCCACGCAGTTAAGAAATGAAGAATATATATGTCAAAAAGTTAATAGGTAATTTAAAGTCCTTATTGCTACTAGAGCTTCAAGCTTTAATTAAAATTATCCATGATCAAAGTGCAACTGTATGTTGATTCTAATGTCAATATTATCAGTTTTCACACAGGCAACAGGTGTTGTGTTAACGTTGCATACAGCCAAGAGCCAGAAGTGGTCCTCTAAGACAAGCGAAAGGGGAATCTCCTTCTTCTCCTGTGAGAAAAGGGTTTTTTTTTCAATACATAGAACTTAACAAATACATAAAATCCGGAAGAGAATTCTCATTTAAAATGCGGAGGAGAGGGAGGGTGCTAAGCACAAAAAAGAACCTTTTTTAACAGAAGATTCTCCAATTACAACCAACCTACTTAAATAAAATATAAATTCAACTAGAAGCTTAAGACACAAAAATGTAGTACAATGAATTTATTAACTGAAAATTTAAGTAGCACTCCTTGACACACACGTATCCTTTTCATTCAGAACGCCCAGCTTCTATCAGAAAGAAACCATCCCTGAAAAAATAAACTGAAACTCCATCCCTTTCATCATGTCCATAATAAAAGAGTAACATTTACTCAATAAATTGGGTGGAAAAAAGGCAAATAAGAGCAGCTAATGACACAAAAATATGTAAACTCTGTAACTGTGTGTTTATTTTATCCATTTCCTCTTCGTTGTATTTCTAAGGCAGAAGTCACACAACTAGAAAAACAGACAAATGTGATGAGTCACTTAAAAAAAGGTAGTGGTGAACAGCTTGTAGAAACACATGAACTATGTTTTCTTATTTCATAATTAATACAACAAGAAGCATAATCCTGAGTAGATTACTAGAGTAGACTGTAAATATTGAAACTGCATATAAACTGTATTTAAATATTTAGTGTTGCATGATTAAGTACTTGCAGGTTAAGAAATGCCAAAACCAAGTTTGCACATGGAACTTTAATTGCTGTCTCTCTGTGCTTTACATATCTTAAGGTTTCATGGAAAAAATTAATACGCTATGTACCTGAAATGTCTTCGTTTTACAAGATGGGAATCCCTAAACAGATAATTATTAATAATTTCATTCTTTTCAAATTATCAATATACACTACACAACTTTCAAATTGTGCTTTGGAAATGGGTTATTATTTTCTTTATGGCTTTTTCCTCTTTCTTTGCAATGCAGGTCATCACCGTGAATACTTTACAAACATTAATTCATGTGTTTTCAAAAACACCTTGTGTGATGGATAAGGTGGTGGTGTAATTTACTTGCAGTTTGACATGACTTTAAAATTGGGCTTTGTGTGTTACTTTTTCTTTCACTTTTATATGGCTAGAGCTTCTCAAACACTGAAAGAAAAAAAAAAAAAAAAAAGAAGAAAAAAAAAGAAGGAAGGTGATAAGATGATACACTTGCACTCTCTCTCCATCCTGCCTTTCCAGAAATTTCAGCATGTGGAAATACATTTACTCCACACCAAAATCTGAACAGTACTGAACCATACAGAAGGGCAGCACAGACAACTGCCCAGTAACTTGTTGCTGCCTTCCAGACAGAGAAATCAGAAGAAAGGTCGCATACCTCTGAGTTGTTTTCAAAGATATCTGATGATGACACATCTATGCATTGACTCCAAGAATTATGAATTTATTCCAGGCTGTCAGAGGAGTTTAGTAATTGTACTTTTTTTTAGTAATTGTACTTTTGTTTTCTCCTCCTAATCAAGTTCTCTTTGTCTTCTTTAATATGCAGCTGCCCAGCAGACTTGTATTCCAGTCAGCCTGCATCTGTGAGCTCTCCACAGCTCTTTCCTTGTTCTGGCTGAAAAAGGAAAATCTTAAAGATTATCCATGGTCTTAGCTTTAGCACCACAGTAGCTTTCAGTACCATACCAGAAATGTTAGATCTTCTACAGAGCTATGGAATCCTCAGACTTGGCTACCTCTTCGCTAGCCAGCAAGGAGGTAGAACTGTAGCAACAAATGTAAGGACCTGATGACCACACTACCTATGAGAGCTAAGAGTTTAATTAATATATAGGAGCTATGTGGCAATAGAGAACTCTACATATAGATACAGTCTTTCTAAAAAATGTAAACCATACAAGATTTGAATGTAGAGGTAAACCAAATAAAATTAGATAGTATATAGGCAAGAGAAATCCATTACTATTTACTGAACAGATGGAAATTGTTTTTCTGGGGCTTCTTTGGCAAAAAATTGATGGCAGTCATAAAAATAGCAAATTTACATCACTAATATCAGAGAAATTCTACTGCCAAATTCCAAGTCCCTGCTCCAAAACATGATGATACGAGAATTGATAGCTCTAAAATCTCAGGGAAAATAAATGTGAGAAACATGATCTTCTCATAAGGGCTCTCAAGACGATGCTGGGAATGTTAAACCACTAGATGGTTTATGACCTCCATAAACGTCCAGTGGCTTATATGACCTCCATATTAGGAAAACTGATAGAAACTGTTATAATACTGAAGGACAGATGGATAAATATGGTATATCTCGGGAAGAGTCACCATCACTTCTGTAAGTATAAAATGATGCATAGTGGGAAAATAAAATGCAATAGCATATATATAAATAAATAAATTCTAAGTTGCTATTGGTTTCTCCCCCCTCTCCCAGAAAAAATGGAAGTTATTGTGATTAGTTCTCCAAAGGGAACTAATTTTTAGGTAGTACTAAGAAAATAAAGTTAAAAACTATTAGGATACGAAAATAAAAATCAGGGAAGGACAGTAAGTGAAGAAAACTAAAATGCAGCAGAAAACATCATTGTCCTGCTGTATGCATGGGTGGTATGCCCACATCTTGACTGCTACATCTACCTTTGGCAGTCCTACCTCAGAAAGTATGAAAAAATAGAAAAGATGCAGTAAAAGGTGTCAGGGCATTGAACTGTTTCACTTCAAGTCAAGAACTTGCTTGTCATTTCCCCCAAAATACAACATAATCCTTCTAATCTAACATACACAATAAAATTATAGAATTAGGAGTGATTGGAGAGCGTGAGTTGGAAATTATTATTTGTCATTTCTAATATGGAAGAAATGGGGCACTGTGTTAGAAAATCAATCAGCCATTCACAAATTAAGTCAAACTGCAAATCATTTCTCTTACAGAAACTAAAAGTATGAATGGCTTTTAATAACACTGCACAATTTCATGAAGTGTATGTCCATTGGTAGCTAATGAGTGTTGTGAACCAGGTGCAAGCCCAAGAAATCCCCAACTCACATCTCAACACGTGCACCAATGCAGGGATCACTCTAGACTTGACCCTTTTCCTGTAATCCTTCTGAGGTCTCTGCTATCGTTAGCAGCAGCAGCAGCCTGACATTTCATTTCTCACTTTCTTACATTACTAAGTGATATTAGCACAGCAAGCCTATGCCAGATAAACAAGGGAAAGCATTCACTGATCTGTCTGTGGCCTAGATTCCTGTGCTTTTTTCACATTCCACTAATCATGTATTTGTTATGTTTTCATACCAAAGAAAATATTTCACTGATACCATGAAAAATCTCCATTTTCCAACAACCCAGAACTACCCATTTATGGAGGTGCCTTGTTCTCCAATATGTCTTTAAATTCCAATTTATTATTCTATGTTATTCAAAATCATAACTAGTTGAAATAGTCGTAACAGCTTTGTCAGAAATTACATTTTAAAGTGATGCAACTATGTTTCTCATTGATTTCTCCAATTCCACAAATGAGGTGAAGAGCATATAGGAAAGCACCCATTTTATGCAAAATCTTTGGTAGTTCAGGATGTGGTCCTATACAGACAAATGAACTGTTGAATGTAGTGGTGGAGCCCAGGAAAAAATAATTCCCCAAACTGATAACACTTTGCTAAAAAAACAATGTAAATCATAAAAACTTAAAATTCTGAAAGTATTGCAATAACAGAAACCAAATCTCTGCTGTATAATTTCTTTGTGCGTTTATTTTTTTTAATATTTTCTTCAGTGGGGGTATTAATATGATGTCTCTGTTTTAATTGAATTACTAGGGGTTGAATATATTTACATACATCCATACCACTCTAGGAGCTCACAAAACTCTGGTTGTGGTTAGACATTTGAATTATGCATACAAAAGCAGACTGACAAACATAATTTCTTACTCTGTCAAATATGCTTGAAACTGGCCAGCAGATTCATAAATTCCTCGAGACGGACTGGAATACATGACTGTAAAAACCTAATTTCCCATGAAACCTGCTACAGAGCCCTGGGAGAACTTTAAGGGGAGAGCAGTAGAGAAGGAAAGGAATTCTGCACCCTAATATAATGGAGACAAGCTGAAGTAAAGGAAGACATTATTAACTGAGTAAACACGAAGCCACAGAAGTATTTAAAGAAACTATTAACTCCAAGGGATATCTGAAAGTGGCATTACTCTGAATCTGAAAGAAGTTTTGCTGAAATAACACATTTCTGAAATTCTGAAGTATCAAATGCTGTTGCTCACTTAGCAAGTAACTTGTGCAATGATGAATGAATGAAGCGCACAACAGAAGCTCCCCAAATATCAAGCAGCTTCAATACAAAAGGCCTGTGTAAGCACAGACATGCAAAATATGTTTAGAAAAGAAAAATCTTGCATTTACCTGTAGCCATTTAGTAATGATACTCCAACACATTTATGCACTGCATTAAAACTATTCAGTATGACTTAAATCTTCTTGGCAAGTTTACCTGAGAGGTCCTTCATGTCTGTACTGGTGTGGATGACTGGAAAGGGGCTGACAAACTGCTCTTTTTTTCTGATTTTTTCTTTTCTTTTAAATTGTATCAGAGGAAAAAAGCATATTATTAGCGATTTTATATCTAAATACAATAATAAAATAAGTATATCAATGAGAAAATAAGCGTAAGTGGATGTAGATTTCTGCCAATTTGATCTGCAAGTCCTAGATTTTCATAATTATTTACTGATCATGTTGCTGCAAAGAATTTGAGCTGAAAACAAGTGTTGACTGAAAGTATGTAGATTACAAGCAATTAGGATACTGTATAAAATTCATTAAGTACTTTTAGTTTAAACATAATTAATCTTTCATGAATTACCTAAGTGTATAATTTACATGTTACTAGTACCTAATATTATACATACACAAAGGACTCTATCTAAAATCTTCTAAGGCAGGTATGCAGCATAAAAATGTTAATGAACTGTCATGCATTATTAATCTGAAGTGTAAGGAAGAGGGAACAAATTAGTTTATAGGCAAATTCACAAGCCAATAGAGTCCCAATAGTAAAACTGTACTAAAAATGCTGACGTTTTTTAGAATGTTTAATCTTTTCTAATACTTCCAAAGAAGCATTGACAGTTTTAGTATGGGTTTTAAGGCCCACAGAAAAGAATATTCTTACGATTTTCAGAAAGGAAACCCTTTACTCACAGAATTTTTTAAGCATCTGATTCTTCTTCCAGTTTTCATTTAACTCCAGGAGAATTCTTGCTACAAAACTTACATACGGTCATTCCTTTCATTGTTTCTTTTCAAGATGTTAGGCTATTAATACTGTAGTAATAAAGTCCATTTGATTTTCTGCTGGCTCGATAATCTCCCAGGTCCATTTGCTGTGTTGTTTGATAAATGAGGAAATGCAGTGAAGTGTGAGTAGGTTAACTAGTGATTGATCAAATGATATCCAGTAAGTAATGAGAAGAATGTGTTAACAGTGAGGAGAAGGACTTTTGGCAGAGGAAAGCAAATGAGACTAAGAGCAAGTAAACCCAGCTAAGCTGCTTTTTTTCATTGTGACAGGAACATTTATAACTACCCTGTCTGACAAATGTCTTAAGTCTACCTGAAAGAAAGGTCTATGCTAAAGCTTTATAAAAAGCAGCCAAGCAGAGCATTGTGGGAGCTCAGTTCTATCTTGTGTAAAATAATTGAGTTCAACACAGTTGCGAGTTCATAGTGCTTGGGAAGTAATTTTTGCATAAAGTATTGCCATTCTTATAAAGAACTTCCAAGCAATATGAACTACTTTGGTTCATAGTTCACTTTAATACTTTACAACAAATATGAAGAGATATAAATGATGGTGAAACTACCTAATATTTTTGTGCAAAGCTTCAGCATCATTATTTCCTCTTGTCTGAACAAAAATTGTTGTGTCTCTCCTTGCATCAGTTTGTGTAATATGTTGTGTAATTGTGTAAAGGATAACAGTAGACACTAAAGCCTTGCCACTGATTCTCTCAGTACTTCTCCTAACCACACAGAAATCATTTTGTACACAAGTGTTCTGGCATTGGTTAGTCCTAGATATCCCATGTGGCAAATATACAGGAGGTACTTCATGTTTTTTTAACATTTTGTTTTCAAATCAAGTAACTACAGTATGCACCTGGGTATCATCATCTACTTCCACACATCTGCAAGGCTCTCGTAGGAAAGTTTTCTCCATCATTCACGTATGAAATAATGCTACTATGTGCTGCTAAATACAGGAGAGTGGAAATCAGGGCTCATGTTAGAATCTGAGAGGATGAGAAAGCTCCAGTCCAGTTCCAACTCAGTGATCAATACTCTGATGCAGGGATTAAAGTAACTGCTATGAGAACAGGTATGAGGAATGGAAGCTTCAAAGCTGTTACCCATGACCAGTATGTGTGGCTCACACATACTGCATCAGGTAATATTTGCACAGGAGACGGGCTGCAGCACTCCTGGCATCTTGAGTAAATCTACAGCTACCGTGATTGTCATTGGGGATGGAGGTAACTGTCTTGCTAGCAACTGGCGTAGTGCTATGTTTTGGATTTGTTGATGGCACACTGGTGGCTTTAGTTGTTGCTAAGTAATCAAGGTCTTTTCTGCTCTTCATACTGCCCTGCCAGGAAGCTGACTGGGAGGGCACAAGAAGTTGAGAGGGGACACAGCCAGGACGGCTGACCCCAAGTGACAAAAGGGCTATTCCATACTTTGTGGCATCATGCTCAGTATATAAAGCTGAGGCAAAAGGAGGAAGGGATCTTTTGAGTTGTGCTGTTTGTCTTCACAAGTACATGGTGGAGCCCCGTTTTCTTGGAGATAGCTGAACACCTTACTGCTGATGGGGAGTAGTGAATGAATTACTTGTTTTGCTTTTCTTGCATGTGTGGCTTTTGCTTCACTTATTAAACAGTCCTTATCTCAGCTGATGAGTTTTCTCACTTCTATGCTTCTGATCCTCTTCCTCACCTCAACTGGGGGAAGTGAGCAAGCAGCTGCATGGTTGTAGCCGTCGACTGTATTAAACCGTGACAATGATATATGTAAAAAGAGTGCAGATATCAACTCAGAAGAGAGTATTTCAACAGACAATGCTGGAATTAAAGGTCTGGTATATGATTTCATTACAGTATGAGTCAGAAATCAGGTTTGGGGACTGCAGGCATACTAGTTTCTTATGAAATAATACCATGTTCTAATGCTACAGCCATTCTCTCAGTCACTAACTATCCTAAACATTGAACTGTTTTTCAGCAGCTGTACTTGGTACTGGTGCCATGCCAGTACCACGTGGATGGATAAGAACCTAGAACAGGAAAAAAGAGATGTGACAAAAGGTGGGACATAATCCAAAGCCAGAGTTCTTCTTGAGCCCTAGGGTCCTTTTGTTATGGCTGATTGCCAGAAGAGATTGGAGAGTTTGGGTGTTTTTAGTAATTTCATGAAGGGAGTTTTAGTGTGTGAGACCCATTAAGTATACCAAGCATGTATTCGGGCCAGAAAATACTGTATTACAGGTTAGAAAACATACTAAGCAATCATAGGTTTCTATGTTATTTTGGGTTAATAAGACATGATATAATTACAGTGAGGTATATTAATTTTATAATTTTTTACAGGATAGACATTAAAAAATCTTCTTTGTACTGGATACTACTCTACTACCTAAAGCTAGGCCTTAACAATGTGAAACCACATGTAGAACTGAATAATGGCTTTAAAGCTGCTAGGCAATAAAATAGTCTAAAACATACATAATGCCCTAGTTATTGTTTAAGGAGAATCACTGAGTTAAATCCAAAGGTTTCTGAGATATACTTTGTCAAAAATTCTCCAAGTAGGTTCTTGAGATTGTTTTGTGCACTTGTGCATGCCTATAAACATGGAAGAACTTTTAGCTTATTTTTCCTAGGGCTATTGATTTACAGAATCTGGGGCAGAGCAGATATATAGTGTGGTATCCATTTTCAGGGCTATTTTTCAACCTTGTGTGATCAATCAAGTGATCTCCTGTGACCAAGACTTTGTTGAAGACTTTTTAAAGCAAAATAAAACACAAAAACTAGTGCTGCAAAGTATCTTTTATTTTTATTTTTGTCTTGGTATTTCAAAAACTGCTCTTCTTGGGCCTTTCCTTAGATTTCTAACGCTTTACATCACCTCTTTCAGTTTCACAAAAAGCTTTATAAGGCTTACTTTTGTGTTTGTTTTTTCTTTCCATTAAACCTAGTAGCCACAGAGATTTTTTTTCCTTAGATAAACTGATTTTCCTTCAAGTTTTGATGCAGCTATGAAAAAAGAGCGCTTATAGGAGTTTTAAGACTTGATCTTTTAAACAACTAAATCAGAAGAAACCTACAACATGTAAATCAACAGAAGTTCCAAACTAAAGGTGTTAAAATTACATTTTTTCTCAGCTGCTCTCAGAGAAAGACTCAAGCTGAAGGGGGAATATGACTGGTAAGGCCCAATTTGAAGGAGTGAGATAAAGTAGCTTTATGGTTGTGCCATCTAGGGATCACGAGTGCAATACCCAGGGGCATGCTCCAACAAATTCAAGGCCTGGAAAATTATGGTTCCATATCTGAGCCTCAACTACTTTTATTTAAAGGGTAGTTCTAGCCAGCAGTTACATCAGCTGGTTCCTCCTGCTCTTGCATAACACAAAGAAGGAGATGGAACCAAGATGTAGGGGACATCATTAGTTACTGTTTGAGAGCTTTAATCTTCAGTTGTACTGAAATAGTATATACTATTTCCCTACCATAACTTGAAGCTCTGAACAGAACATTATCTTACACTTTAGGCCTGCTGATCTGCCCAAATTTTAGAATCTGCCCAGTTTTAAAATTCTAGTAGGCTGTAAGTCTTATCTTTTTGACATTAAAAGAGGTACAGGCATAGTGCGGCAAATGGTAAAAAGAGAAAAATCCTATGAGAAAAGAACAGAAGACACATAGTGCCTGTGGAATGGAGAGAAAAAGAGGACTTAAGATCATGACAGGAAAAGTAAAATCAGGAGTCATGTGAAAGATTAAAGGAATGGCAGAACTTTGTACGTGGAGGGCACACAGAGCCCTGAGAAGGACTAAGAACACAAAGAGAATCTGGCTGGCAGCAGGGGGTTGTTAGGGACTGTTGGAGAGATAAGGGACATCTGCATCATCTGATGGAAAACAAATTACGGAATAAGTACCAAAGAGCCTGGGTACCTTTGGTATGAGAAAAGATTTGGAAGATTCCTGAGATAAATATATATGGAACTTGCCTGAGTGAGGACTGGAGAGATGTAAACAGTCCTCTGCGTGTACACTGAGCACACTGAGGCAGGCCAGCTTAAAGTAATTTTAGCAGACTAAGGTCAGGAATGGAGACAGGATCACAGTAAAGGTAATCCAGGATCAAAAACCAGTGAATGAACTAGTCTGAAGAGCAAGATAAGAATATGGTCTATGATAAGCCCAAAAGTCGGGAAGGAAAGGAGCCCCTGGTATAAAGTATAGCAGTGGAGCATGTCATGGAATCATAGAACAGCCCAAGTCAGAAGGGGCCTCCAAAGATCATCTGGTTCGATCTTTTGCAGGAAGGTGAGTCTAGATGAGACTACCTAGCACCCTGTCCAATCACATCTTAAAAACCTCCAGTGGTAGGGTCGCTACCACATCACTGGGGAGGTTGTTTCCATGATCGATTGATCTCACTGTAAAAAAATGTCTTTTTTATATCGAGATGAAACCTCTCTTGGTGCAACTTGTCTTCTTCGTGTGGCTCCTTGTGAAGAGACAGACTCCATCCTCTTTGTAGCCTTCCTTTAAATACTGGAATAGTGTGATGAGGTCCCCCTGAGCCTCCTCTTCTCCAGGAAGAAAACACCTAATCCCTCTTTCCTCGTATGACAAGTACTCCAGCCCTTTGATCGTCTTTGTGTCCTTCCTTTGGATCTTTTACAGTCTGTCTGTGTCTTTCTTGAATTGTGGGTACTACAACTGGTTGTCATATTCTAGGTGTGGCCTGACAAGTGCTGAGTGAGATGATCATATCTCTATCAGTAATGTCCCTGCAGATGCAGCCAAGGATTCAATTTACCTTTCTTGCTGCAGAAGCAGATACTGACTCATGTCATGTTAGGATAGACAGACCTGTCAAGGAGCAGAAATAAAAATTTAGAAGTATATGAGCCCAGAAGGACACTGAACAGCGAAGGACAGCTATTGCCTAACACTAGCTTGGGGAAAATGTTACATCTAAATAATGGGGCTAGCAAAACCCTCGGTCACTGAAGAGACAGACTGCAGGTACACTTTTACAGGCCAAACCAGAAGCGGTCACCAGCATGACATTCTCATGGTATATATTTCAGTGTATGCTCAGGCCTCATCTGTAAAAGATTCAGTTGCAGTGGGACCTACTTACAATTTATGTTTCAATATTTTAAGAATTGGGTGACAAAAATACAAGTGCTTTTAGTACAAAAAAGCATTAGTTCCTAATGAACATATACTAGAATAGACACCTTTGCTGACAGTCAGCATCTAGTCATTTGCTCACCTTAAAAAATTTAGTCACAAAGCAGCAAATACAACTGCAAATAACTTTTGAACTTTAAATAATTGAAACTAATACCAATTATTTCCAACTGAACTATTAGCTCTTCCAAGTTTCAATAATATTCAATATCAACTATTCAGCCTCTGTTTTCAGAAAACATGTATTCTTAAAAATATGTATTTTGATTCTCAAAAATTAATCATTTATAACCTAAATAATTTTAGGGAAAATAGCGTTAAGAGAAATGCTAGTGTCTATAAGGTAAAAGCTAAAGTTCCATCATCACAAAAGAAATTCCACAGTATTTTTAAAAACTAAGAGGAACGTTAGATGCAGTAAGCAGCTATGAAAATAAATAATATGTTAATAAACTGTTAAGTTCCCCTTTCTTCCATTTATGGACTGGTCATATATCTATTTTAAGCTGGTATACAAGGGTAAGGCAAAACTGAAAGCCTTATACCAGTGTGTGAAGCATGTTTCTATATAGTTTAATGATCAGTGTTACAAGTGTAGCTCATCACTTGCAGGTTTGCCATTTACAAACCACTGAGAAACATTTGCATTCAGATTTTTGTGTATCAGCCTTAGCCTTGGATGCTGTGCGTATTCTCCATCTTTGCCCAGATTAAAAGGGCTTTCTCAATGTTTCTTGGAAATTTACTGTGCAAACAAGGTATTGTGATCCATCTGGCAAGATGTGTACTAGATCTAGCCTGTGAAATATTCCCTTTCGGTCTGATACTTTTTCTTTGTGGAAAATACAGTGTGTTTTTTTGACGGAAGAGAAAGTCTCTTCTTGCCCCTTGCTTAGAGATGCTGCAACCTTTTGTCCCTGTGAGTGGGAGCAGCAGGGCAAGGAGAACATTTCTCACTGCATGTGAGCCGCACAGGAGTCAATGTCATTGTCCCTGCAGCACACACAGGGCAGGCAAAACTAGGATCAGCATAACATGAGATAAACTTGACAGTGCATGAAAAGGCTGCAACTCTGCAACATTTTATGTCTACCAATACAGATTTTCTCTTACTGATTATACATGCTTACATGTATAATCAACAAGCTAATTAAGTTTGGTCAGCTTAGTCTTCATTAATCAACATTTATCTAACATTCATAAAAAGGCTAGTATTAAAGACTTTGAAGTTAAAAATAGATAAACTGCTGACAAACAAATAATATGTCAGAATCTCCAGAAAATCATTGTTGATTGAAAAATCAAAGAATATATGATCAGCAAAATTTGGGTTTCAAGAAGGATTTTAAGAAAATTTAGCTAAAAATAGGTCTTAAGTATTGTATCTGTCCCCTAGTGGCTTGAAATATATACAGCTGATAATAATAATAATAATGTAGAAGAGCACATGTAGAAGGCACTTTCATATTTGAGAATATGATGGATGATGGAATAACACCAGAGGATATATATGGAATACTTTGCTTTCCAACAGCAATTAATAACAATATGAAAAAAAAACAGCCACTATATTCTGAAATTTTAAAATAGTTAATGCATTATTATTTGCATCCCAGAATTTCAGATGAACAGGCCAATTATTGCACTGAGCTTTTTTAACAGAGTTTATGATGTCTGATCCTCAGTACTCAGTGAAAAGTACCCAAATTGGGATGGTATTACCTATAAAGAAAGCTAAATTTAATAAGAACCAAGGAGAAGAAATTAAAGCTTTGACTGCAATTTGTAGCTGTGCTGAACCTGGAGTTATAAAGGGCTTTGGTTCAGTCATTTCAGACACATCCTCAAAGTTATATGCAACCGTAGGCTTTTCTTAAATTCCCTTAATACACACTTCCTATGCTCGTCAAGCTTTTGCTGACTAAACTGGCTTCCATTGAGTATGTCACCAGCATCAGAACATTTTGAAAAAGAAAACTGAATTGTGACAGCACTGCCTTTGCCATACAGATGGTGCATTTTTTTGCAGCAGCAGGAAAAGTGAACACCATGAGTGATTCTGAACAGCTCTGAGATGGTTTCAACTGTGGCCCTTTATTTTGAATGACAAACGTGAATTTAGAAAAGAAGAAATAAAATCTGCTGAACACATAAACCAGTCAGCAGGCAAGTCAGCTGAGCATAGATGGACTGCAGCCATTATTCACTGTATCTGAATCCATGGCATTTCTGCTGAAATTGCCTAGGTATAATAAATCATATGGGAGATTTTTATCCAACAGTAGCTCATCTAATACAATTCATAAGGGATCCCCTTAATTTTCAAAAGATGAAAATCTGAGAAGACAACAGAACGTATTTAATAAAGCAGAAGCATCAATTGCATGTTCCCTCATTTCAGCACAACACATTGTAAACAATTCAACAGCAGCAGCAACAGCTGTATCTTACAGTCTGGGAATAATGCTCACACAAGAACTCTTGGAGACATAAAAGAAGAATGCATGCAAGTGAAAAAGGTGCTTTAACAGTTACTTCTGCTTGCAAACATCTCAGCATCAATTTTATTACAAGAATGAGGATCCAGTGCTTGGATTCAATTCAACCTGCCACCTGAAATTCCAAGACCTGGACCAAAGCTGATGAGATTCTCTTTCAAATATCAGCACACAACAGGGCAAGTACACAGAACAATCTCAGTCAAAGCTAAAAGAAAGGTTTCACAGTGAGCCTTTTTTTGTTGTTTTTTCTTTTCCTTCTGGCTTTGTTCTGAAATCACACCCAGTATTTCCCCACCAGATTCAATCAATTAAATACACACAACTAAAAGACCAGATTTTTTTTTAAATACACTTATGTTAACATGATGTGGCTAGCGTATTCTTTTATTAAGTATACTACCACATAGGACTTTTCATATAGACATAGATTTAATTCTGAAAGGACAGCACTTTTTCATTCCTACAATTCAACAGAAGATACTTTCCCAAACTCATAAAGATTGTTAATGTATAAAAAGATGTAGGTTATGAGATGACCAGTCTGTACATTGGATTTGAGTATACACTTTCAGACCATCATACGAAGATACAACAGAAATAACGGGTAAAAAAAACTATCCTCAGAGATCTGTGGCATACCTTAGCAATAACCCACAATGGATGTTTTGGAGGTTCATTTCTCGTTTGTTGTTTGGGGTTTTTTAATTATTTCTTTATTTTCCAAAGACTCCCATGCATTTTTGTAATAAATTGCTTTTCTACCTGTATTGACTTGGCTCTTTTTCCACAGACTTTGCCACTGAACATCACGCTAAAACCATCTGAACTGCCACTGGCAGGACTTCTGATAGGAAAAGGACGAACAACGTATCAACATGTGACAATACTGTAATTTAAATCTATGATGTCTAAGCATAAAGGATTTGAAAATCTGGTCCCAGCACAAGGGAAGCAATTCAGCAGTGCAACTTCAGAGTCTGAAATAAAGCAAACCACTGCTTGAAGTAAGATTAATGAGAAAAGAAATCCTTTCTGATGGTCACAGAACTGCAGAGTCTGAATGAGAGGGAAATAGTGCTAAATGGTTTATTGGTAAAAGGCAGCTCGGATCAGCTTACTGAGGTGGACAAGTCCAGCAGTGAATATGTCTGTGTACAGGCAAAAGCAAAATTCCCAGAGCAATGTTAAGTCCTACAGACATATGACCAAAGAAGAGTTACTGCAAAGGATACAGAAATTAATGGGATAATTTGCTGAACAAACCTACCTGCAATGATAATGCAGCAGGAAAGAAAATTAAATTTTGGGATATACCAAAAAATACCCAGAGTTAGCTTACTTTACTGTGTGGCAAGTAGTGTGACTGTTGTTGGCAAATTGCACCAGTTTCTGCTGTCCATGACTTGTGAAGCATGAAGACTGCTGATACGCTGGAGGAGCACTACAATCACATAACATCCAGAACAAAGGGTAACATTTTGTATATCTTCTATACACAAACAAAGCCAGCATTTGGACAGAGGAGAATGAAAGAGGTTAACTTGCAAAGCCTGTGATTTAAAATTAAATTTCAAGCAAGTCAAGTAATCACTAATAATTTAGTGAAGATTGTGGATTTTTTTAAATCACTATACATTTTCAGTCAAGACTGGATGTTTTTTAAAAGTATCTGATCTGTGTCAAAGAAGAATTAAGGTAGGGCAGTCTGTGTCCTCCCTTTATAATAGGGTCAGTCATCAATGGTCCCTTCTTACACTTTAATTTATGAATTTTCCAAAGTACAGCAAATCAGTTTTTTTGATTCTTCAAGAGCAATTATGCAGCTATGTGAAATTTTCTATTGAATAAAAATGTAAAATATTTATGCATTTGGTGATCTTCCAACTGAAAAACATTCAATGCCACTTTTATTAAAAGAAAACAAATGATCATTTACATACCAGTTGCAAAACCACTTTGTTATTCTTGAGCTATTGCTGTCTACCTAATGATTTACTGACTAAACAGGACTGATAATTCACTTCCTAAAGACATCAAGAAAAGATTGTCAGAAGAACATCAGTGTAATTTGTACATTACAAGTGTAGAGACAGAGATTTACTAGGAAAATATGGCAGTAGAGTTAAATCTTTATGGGCAAGATAAAGATTAATGAAAATGAAAGATAAAGAATAATAAAAGCAATTATACTGCAAGCAGAATCTAAAAAGTAGTTTTGCTAATTTGAGTAAGAAGATGCTATTTGCTATCAGTTCTTAGCTACTTTTTTGGTGTTAATCTAAATCCTAAAATATAGCTAGTTTTTTTCTTTGGTCCCATAGAGAAACTTTATTTCCCTCGTTTTGAGTAAAAGGTCAAGATGCGTATTCACACCTAGCATTGGACAAAAGTTTTTTCAAAAGAGAGTGCAGGATGGAGAGTGTTGCTCTTTGGAGTTACTCTGAACAATAACGAATCTGGGAAATTTCACATCAAGTCTAAAGCATGGGAACATATTATTCAGCTTTTCTTGGAACACTTATTCAGATTAAAAACCCCACAATGTGCATTTCAGTCACTATCTCAACTTTCAATATTTAGCACTTGATAGACACTATTTTCAGTTAAAACAGATGATGAGATCAAACATGAGACAAAATGACCTTGGCTTAAACAGTTGCCACATATCAACTCATCTACAGAACTAGTAAGCTTTAAATTAGAAGAAAATTTGGGGTGGTTCAGTTTAGTTTAGGCTGTAACAAAAGAATCCAGTCAAATTCTTCCATGTTTGCCACACTCTAATATTTCCACAGCCATTCACCGAGGCCTAGCTCATTTGAGGTTGTTTACTTTGCAGCGTTTAGCCCCTAGTTATAGCATGGCTAGCTAATGGAATTACGAGCTTGTCACATTGTTCCTGTAGTAAATACACTCTCATCTCAGGTATTTCATGCAAAAGAATTTTCAAAAAATTGCAAATGGGCACCTGCTACTACTTCAATGACACTACTAAATGTGGGAAAGAAAGAAAAAAAACCCTACAGCAACACATCATGACAAGGAATGCAGTGGGAAGGGGTATGAACCTAGAGACCATACCCCTGCTTAAGAGCACGGTTTGCTCCCCTGGGTGTAGCTGTGCCCTGAAACAGAGCTGGTAGGCCCTTTCTGCCCCCACCGCCGTCCAGATGAGGGCTCTGCCACACAGGGGCTAGGTTAGGGCAGATAGTGATGAACATTTAATCTATGGAGCACCGCAGGGAGATGAAGGCTTCTCAATAAACAGGAGAGGAGGTGACATGAGGAGACAGGAGAAGGAACCTTCAAAGTGTGTGTGGTCATTTTGATCCCAGCCCTCCCATGTGCTTAGCTACAAGTCTGAGGTGACCTTTTAGCAAGCAGGTGTTCATATAACAAATTCTGCCACCAGGAGTGGTATATATGAATACACTAAATACAAGTTAGGAGGGAGATTCCACTAATTGACACATAGTCCTCAAACTAATGGTTAGGAACAACACTTTTAATCCTATAAAAAGCATGCTACATCTCTTCAGGCCAGTATAACTTGAACTAGCATATATCTTTTTTTCCAGGACTTGTTAGAAGTCCTGGTTTATGATTTTAACATGTCACCATACCTTTTGAATTCTTCACTACCTCTTCTGTATCAAACATAAGCTTTCCACCTGTATTTTCAGTACCCTCACAACCTACTTCTCCCCTTATTGATTTTCTGTCATTATGAAAAAGTTTGCTCATTTGATTAGAGTCCCATAGTTCATCTGCTGCTTTTCCAAGCAAACATCTTTGTGCTTTCTTCCATGCTGTCCTTTTTGCTGGAGAAATTTTCTTTCAACAGCCACAAAACCAATTCATTTTCTTCATCAAATCCCACCTAATGTCTTCTTCGCCATGATGTATATACAGAAATAAGAGTTGGGCTGATGGTGTGTTGCAAACTGTGCCTTCCCTGCTAATCAATACAGTCCCATTGTTTCCCTCATCTGTCTGTAGCCATCTGCTGTCTTTTGTCTTATACTTTTGAGCTCTTCAGGGCAGAAATTACCATTTTGCCCTCTATTTCTGTATGATGTGTCATCGTAATCATAGTTTAGGATTAAGGCTGCTAGATAGCATGATGATGTAAACAAATAACAATAATTATGACAAAATAAGTTATTTGCAGATATCTTCTTGAAATCTAAGAGCTAGAAGTATGGGGTGGTTCAGGAAAGAACCACCGATTTCACTGTTTTTTCAGTGCCTCTGATAAAGGTTTAGAATAGAAGTGGATGGGAATATTAATTCAAGTCTTTTAATGTAGCACTGGATCAGGCTCAGCAGGTCTGACAGCCTGTCTCCATTGTAACTCCTACCAAAGGCAGTAAAGGGACTCTCCCAGGAAATGAATCAGGCCCTACAGAGCCCATGAGGCAGCGTGCAAGAAGAGCTATGCCATTGCCTGGCAGGGTTGGTGGCCCAGGTAGAGGACTGCATATTGAGGTGTTTATGATCATCTCTAATTTAAATATGCTGCATTTTCCTATTTGTTTTTCTTTTTAAGGTAAATGTCAGAAAAAAAAGTTAAAGGGCTGCAACACTCTACAGGGTCACAACAAGCACAAATCCAAGATTATTTTCATAGAAATCACAATTCGGACAGGTTACTGTGAACCACAAATGTGAAAAAATAAATATTACAAAACATGCATTTATGTGTGAGCCGCCTAAATGTCAGTCACGGCTGGGAATCCTCATTCCAGCGTCCTCTCTGCGCCTACCCGCTCGCTTGCGAGACTATAACGTGTCGGGGGAGGGGAAGGGGGGGTCAGTTTCTCTCGCCCTGGACATTGGAAGTGTTAGAATTTGCCCGTCTTGTCTCAGCTCCAGCAGAGCTCCAGCAGGGACTAACCTGACTCAGCTCACAAACTCCAGCCACAGCATCAAATTTCCCAACCCACTTAATTTGAAAGCCTGCCAAGATAGGTGAAAGACCTTATAAATATGTAAAGCAGGAAGTTCAAATTACACAGTGATGTAAATTCCCAGTGATTGATGCCCCTTTAAAAACAATTAAAAAAAAAAAAAAATCCTCGAGAAAAGTACCAGGTTGGTAAATCTGCCCTACTACCCGCGCTGGCTGGCGGTGCCGTGCGGAGTTTAAGCGATGCATTGTACTTTTCGTGCGGATTTTATTTTGGATTTCTACCACTTCCTGGAGGCCAGGGGGAGGCACGGTGGGAGGAACCAAAAAACTCGGTGCCACAGCCATTTTGTTTGTGGGCAGCATGGTAGAATTCTGTCAGTCAGTATAAGGAGGGGTTTTTAAAACAGTATTTATGGAAAAACTATTCCTGCCATAACGGATGTATCTGTTGAATTTAGTGTTAATTTAGTTCTTTCATAAGGTAGGTATTTCTATTTGTAAGTTAATGGAGTATTTGCTGGGATTGGAGCCTCCCCACTTTCCAGGAATCATGGAATTTTGTTTCAGGCATGACTGGCTGTTTCAGCTGCGGCGAGGCTGCCCAAGCGCGGCGGGGCCGGGGTGCCCGATGCCGCGGGGAGAGGCGAAGGGATGCGCTGATCGGCAGAAACTTGCTGCGGGGTC
>VZRU01020244.1:44537-58733 GCA_013398155.1 Pedionomus torquatus | reverse complement strand
CCCCCCCCCGGGGTCAGACTAAGAGCCCTCTGGCAGGGTGCTGGGCCCTGGGGACACGAAATGTGGGCCAAGGAGAGCAGGACACCCACCACCCCCTCCTGCCCTGCATTGACCACGGGAGCCCACAAGCTCCATCCCCTCTGCCCCTCCTCTAAGATGCAGGTTCAGAAAGGGCCAGGGGTGGGACAGGAAGGGTTCATGCTATCTGCCACTAGGAGAAGCCAGGCAGATGTTCATAATGCCCACCAAGCAGCAAGAGCCCTCACCCAGGAGGCCAGTAGAAGCCAGTGAGCAGGGCTGAGCTGCTCTGCCTGGGGTCTCAGCCCTTGGGGACAGAAGGGACCTGTGTGGGGACGCTGGTGGCAGGAAGGGGAAGGACAGAGCCAGCAGAGCAGGCTGGACAGTTTGCTGTCCCCTCCTTCCCTACCCCCATGGCCAGGATCAGCCCCATCCCCACTCTCTCCTGGCATTCCCAGGGCTTGGGGTGGGGTGGGGGGTGTCCTGCTGCCCCCAATGATAGTGAGGGGTAAGAAGAAGGAGAAGACGTACCAGCTTATTCCTCTATACCAATAGAGCAGGAATCGGGACCCAGTGCTGCCCAAGACAGGAGGGAGGAAGGCAGACAGAAAGGGAAGGAGACATTAGAGGTGCTCAGAACAGACTGTGACTCTACAGAAGAAAACAGGCTGCAACGACAACACAGTGGGGGCGAGGACAGCCCAGTGTCCCATGGCCACGCTGGCCAATGAAGCATGGTACCCCCGGCCCTCCCCACCGCAACACCAGCCCATGGCAGAGGGGTGCCCGCTGCCCCCCCCACTGGCTCTGACCCCAGAAGGCAGCCCAGATGGTTCCCTCCCTCGGCTGAGAGCAGGTGGGTGGTTTGGGGGCAAGCACGGGGGCGGTCGCAACCCAGACAGGAGAAAGGAGGGGAAGGACAGAGACAAAAGGGTGAGGGAGGAAGAGAGAGAAGGGGGAGACAAGTTACCTTTGTGTTAGCCCCCCTTGCCCACAGCTCGCTCTGCCCACTGGGAGGAAGCGGGAGCCCGTGCTTCAGGCACACGTGTCCCTCTCCCATCCCATGGACAGAGCGCGCCAGCCCGGCTGGGGAGGCTGCCCGTGCTCAGGCACATGGTCCACAACCCCCCTGGGCCCCTCGGTGCCGCGAACCAGAGCCGTGAGTGTGGCAGGTGGGCAGCAACAGTACCTCCGATCCCAATGGCGCGGCCGTTACCTGGCAGGTAGACGTCTACCGGAGGGTCACTCTCCGACTGCGTCAGGCTCCTGTGCTCGCTGCAGCTGCCGTCCTGCAGGACGTCTTCAACAGAGGGCGGGCGGCTACCTAGAACCAGCCAAGAGCACAGCCCTTCAGTCCCCAGATCAGCTCTGCAGGGGCACACGGTCAGGACGGGTTGAGATCTCCCACATGAGGAAGGTCCCTGGATCCCCTCAGCCCCACAGGGGTCACAGGAGAGTTGGTCCAGCTGGTCCCAGGTCACAGTGCGGAAGGGCCACCGCTTCATATGCAGGCTCATGCCCTAAAACACACCCACAGCTCTGCTCTCTCACCCCATCCTTAGTCCCTCTGGATGCTGATGGAGAACCAGAGATCCATCCCAAAGAGAGGGTGCACATCCTGCATGCCCAGCACCGTGGCCATGCTCTCACCAGGCCACAGTAGTACATGCAGCCACCTCCCCCTCAGCCGCATGAGCAGACAGCCCATGGCATGGAAAGCTCTAGAGCTTACAGCAGGGAGATGTGTTGGAGGGGGCCTACAAAAATGCTGGAGAGAGACGTTTTACAAGAGCATGTAGGGATAGGACATGGATTAATGGCTTCAAATTGAAAGAGTGGAGGTTTAGATTAGATATAAGGAAGAAACCTTTCACTCTGAGGGTGGTGAGACCCTGGCCCAGGTTGCCCAGAGAAGATGTGACTGCCCTATCCCTGGGAGTGTTCAAGGCCAGGCTGGATGGGGCTCTGGGCAACCTGGTCTGGTGGGAGGTGTCCCTGCCCAGGGCAGGGGGTTGGAATGAGATTAAGGTCCCTTTCAACCCAAACCATTCTGTGATTCTATGCCTGGCAAATAAACCAGGGAGATTTGTTGATTTTGTTCCCCACTTCCCAGGAGACACCCTGGCGCCATCCTCTGGTGAAGCACGGCATGCAGTTCAGAGAGGGACTTTGGGGGATGGATGTTTCTGAACCCCTATGTTCATTCCCCAACTGTCCTCTGTCCCACAACAGTAGAGATGAACAGCAAGAGAAGGTTTGGCTGCGCCCATGGCCAAGTGCACACCTACCCAGCTGCAGGGATGAGGCCTCCTCGATCTCTTCCCCTGCCACACTCTGTAAGGAAGAATAGCACAGGTCACTTCTGCAAGCTGGAGGCCTTTGCTGCACTTGTCTCCTGCTCTTGCTTTGTTTCAAGAGAGCTGTTCCCCAGGAACCTATTTCCCAGAGGGAGCAAGGGGCCACCTGCCAGCACTGTGGCACCAGGGGCAAGTACGGAAGGATTTTACAGGCAACGGGTGCTGGAAGCCCAGCAAGGCCCAGCTGCCAGCCCTCCCCTGAAATGCTGCTGGGCTTGCCCAGGAAGCTGGGGGAATGTCAGCTCTGACATGGCTGCAGCCAAGTGGCATTCCAGTGCTCCCAGAGAGGTACTAGGGACACAGGGAGTGGCTACATCCTTCCCATGGAGCCCTATGGATAAATTAAGCCAGCCCTATGGATAAATTAAGCCAGCCAAATTAAACTGGCTCTGGGCTATTAGTGCTAAGAAGCTCATCTTTACTCTGTCACTGAGGAAACGATGGCTTTTCACACAGCACCTACCACGTCCCAGAAGCACCCCCCCCCGAAGAGCTCTGGCTTGGAGCAGCTCCCCAGCAGAGCACACTTACTTCTGGAGAGCTGGTCTCTCTCAGGACCAGCTCACCTCTGCCCAGGGCTGGCTGTGAGTCTGAATCCTCAGAGAGCTTCTCTTCATCCTCCTCATGGATCGGGGACGAGGGAGACCGTAATGTGCTGTGGCAAGAGAAACTCAATTTGCAAGAAGCTACAGTGCTGCCAGCACCAGGGGCACTGGCAGATATAGTGGCAGCAGCTCAAGCTGTCACCACTCCTGCCTTGTCCTTCCACCAGCAGCAGCTCATACTACTGAGATAAATTCACCAGGACTCTCCAGTGTCAGTTACAGGGAGAACAGCCGCAGTGGAGTTTCGGGGACAGAGCCAAGTGGCGCAGAGCTTCAATACAGTCACAACTCAGAAAAAGCTCATGGAAAGCAAGAGACCCAGGTCCTGCCTGACTCGCGACTGTATAGCCCCACAAGGGACACGTAAAGGGCACTTGCAAGACAACTAAAGGACATTACTCAGCATTTTGTGCTCTGAAACCCAGGTGACTTCTCTCCCCTTCTTTTGTTCCTCGGGAACTCCACGGACAGCTGAAAACCACCAAGGTTTGGATGTCAAATTGAGGGACAGAGTGCATTGGAAAGGAGACATTTCCATCCAAAGTCTGGATGTCATCTCCTTGTTAAAACTGGTTGCCTCAGGCTGAAGACAGGGGCAGTGGCCCAGTTCTCTCCCTGACCTCCTAAAATTCTGAGTTGGCAGTGCTACCAGTGCCAGGACCAGCCAAAGCCCTCTCCTGACTCTGAGTCCATGCAGCCACGAGCCCTCAGGCCTTGCAAGGAGCGGACCACCCCATCCCCATGCTGACCTATCTGGAGACTTGCTCCGCTTTCCCTTCTGGTGGCTGCTCTCCACGGCTCTGTCCATCCCAACCAGCGGCCGGCTGGCGGGCGGCATCCCATCCACCACCCCCGAGTAGTTGATTTCTTCATAGAGAGGAGCTGACGGGATGGAGGGGGAAACTGAGCGAAGGCCGTTCAACGCTTCCAGCAGGGAAATGGGCTCGTAGCCCGGAGGGATGTTGTCAGAGCTCTGTGGGTGAGAAAGAGAAGGGCACATTAAGAAATCCTCATTGGGCTAGAAGCTCCCTCAGAAAGGGGAAGCCCCACTGCAACCCCACACTGCACTCCCAAGCAGCTCATCTCCACAGCCAGAGAACAACACAACGTTCCCAGAGAACCTCAGCACCCTTCCCCTGCCACAGACACAGCCCTTGGGGCTGTAATACTGATGGTCCAGGCAAGTTTCCAGAGCAATTCTGGAGAGACTGGGCACCTCGGCAAGCTGGAATGTGGCTCAGAACCCCCCTGCCATACTAGGGTGCTCTCTCAAGAACCAGAGGGTGAGAAAGCAGGTCCTTAACAAAGCTTCTAGAAAATATGTTGGTTTTCCTTCTAGAACTTCCTCTGCTGGTTCAGAAACCCTTCTAGCTAACTAAGCATCCGATTGGAGTTTCCAGACCTGGTACATGCAGCAGTTTCACAGCACCACCACAGTGTTGTCACTAAGAGTGGATGGAGGGGAGTATGCATGCACCACCAGTTGGGAGCTGGTCTTCAGATGCTACGCAACCCCCACCTCTCCCCTGGTCTCAGTCCTCTCAGCTGGCTCCCTACACAGTCTCCCCTGCTGAAAGGTTGGAAAGGGATCACAGAATCACTGACCTTGTAAGGGAGGGGGGTAACACTGCACAAATTCCCATTCCCTCTAAAACTCATTAAGCTGCCAGTTAAAGGGACCCTTGCAAAGCCATTAAACACACACTGGTTTAACTCCAAAAGTCCTCCTGGTCATAAAAGATACTGCAGACTTGGAAATAAATGGGGGTTTATGCTGCAACCCAGTGGGTTCCTATGGTACCCACAGGCACCTCAGCCCAACCCACTGCAAAGAAGCAAGACTGCAGCAGTCCAGACTTAGATTAAATGAGGCTGTTTCAGCTTGGCATCCTCAGAGAGGTGGTTCCACATTGTACCCAAGTACAATGGTGTGTTGCTGTGAAGCCTGCCCATGACCTCCTGCAGCCTCTCTGTGCCTGATCTCCCGCTCAAACAGCTCCAGAGGAACCTGCCCAGCAACCTATTCCAACACAGCCACTAAAGTGGTGTGAGCTGATCGCTGAATCGACTCAGGTGTGGTCACAGAAGGAGCTAGATCTGACAGGGAAGAAAGAACAAGTGGCACCTCGGGTCAAGCACCAGCCCACATCCCCTAAATACCTGTGATGGTTATGAGCGTGCAGCTGAAGACCACAGCTGGTGACTGCACCACGACCAACACAGCTGAACAAGGAACTGCTTCACCGTTGCTGCCACCTATAGGCGGTGGGGCCAAAAACCACCTCCATTAAAATATTTCATTTCCCAACAGATGGTAATTTGTGGACAGAAAAGTCAGGGAGATAAAATTCCCCTGGCTCCTGTTTGGGATATTTTCTCCTGGCTGTGTAGGCAAAGGTCGGAGGGTTCCAAGGCTGCTGCTTTTGGTTTACTATGGTAAAAGCTTAGAGGCTGGAGAAGGATTTCTCAGCCAATGGCTACAACAGCTCAGCAAGTTACTGAGCTTTCAAACAACCCTAAGACATACTGCTCTCTCCTGGGAACACACCACCACTCTCAGAGCCCACTGCTCCAGCAGGAGTACTGGTAGTTACTGCAGGAGGCCTGCAGAGAGCCAGGGTCATGCCAAGCTTGCAACAGCCTTATCACCTGAACCCTAAAAAATCCCAAAACCCAAAAAACCCAAAACCTAACCTTAAACTCCCCAAACCTCCATTTCTCTCCAGACCTAACAAGCAAAGCAAGCCACATTCCTCCTAAGAGTGAGCATCTAGGGCAGCTTGTGCAGAAGAAAACTGCAGCCTCCTTTATATGATGACAGCTACAGCTGGATTTGATGGAAGTACACAAAGAGGACAGACCCTTCCTGACCTGGGGGCCACCCTCTGCATCCCCCTTCCTGCCTCCTGGCCCCCCACAATTGCATCCTGGGCTGCATCAAAAGCAGCATGGCCAGCAGAACTGGGGAGGTCATTCTGCCCCTCTGTTCCACTCTGGTGAAATCCCACCTGGAGCACTGTGTCCAGCTCTGGGAGTCCTCAGCACAGGAACAATTTGGACCTGTCAGAACAGGTCCAGCAGAACGCCACAGAGATGCTGGGAGGGCTGGAGCCTGCCTGCTGTGAGGACCAGCTCAGAAAGTTGGGGGGGTTCAGCCTGGAGAAGAGAAGGCTCCGGGGAGACCTTTGAGTCCCTCCAGTCCCTCAAGGGGCTCCAGGAAAGCTGGGAAGAGACTCTTGATCATGGAGGGGAGCCATAGGATGAGGCGGAAGGGTTTGACATGAAAAGAGGGGAGATTGATCTCAGATGTGGGGAAAAACTTCTTTTCTGTGAGGGTGGTGAGACCCTGGCCCAGGTTGCCCAGAGAAGCTGTGGCTGTCCCATCCCTGGAAGGATTCAAGGCCAGACTGGACAGCGCTTGGAGCAACCTGGTCTGATGGGAGGAGACCTTACTCAGGGCAGCAGCTGGGTCTGGATGATCTTTAAGGTTCCTTCCAGCCAAAACCATTCTGTGATTCTATGAACTGCTATTCATGCTGTCTGCAACATGGTGTCTCAGTTAGGCACTCTCACACCAGCTCGCAAAGTTCCCAACAAAACAAGCTCCATCCTTCCCATTTCTGTAAAAGCAAACCAGCCCATTGCACCCCGTAGTTCCCACCATGTCTCTCTGTCTGCCTTGACATTCCAGCACTAGGATGGAAAACAACCAGATGTGCCCATGCCAGACTGCCAAGGGGACAAGTGCAAGCTTTCAGGTGAGCCAAGGGGACAGCAGGTTGCCCACAGCCCTACAAAGCTAAGAAAAACATCTTATCCAGCAACTATGAAGCAGCCAGGCTCGGGACATGGGGACAGTCCCTGAGAGCCAGCATCAGCCCCTGTGGCAAGCTGCTTATTCCTCCGCAGGCACTCCAGGGAAATTAGTGATGGTCCGTGCAGGGTGTGAGCATGCCACCAGGGAGGTGGTACATGGAGTATGACAGCTCGTGCAGGGGCACGAGTCAAACCCAGCGTGTCAGCAAGCCCTGACATGTGTGACACTTCCACGTGCTAGTGACACCACTTGCAAAGAACTGCTGTAGGAGCCAAATGCAACCAAGTCCACTTACTGTTTCCCTTCTAGGCTTCCTGCTGGGCAGGGAGACAGAGCTCACTTTAAGGGGCTTAAAAAGACACTGTCAAGAGAAAACCATGTTTTAAAGTTGTTTCTTGAGGTTAGTAACACGAAGAGACACACAACATCTCCTCACCTCGTTCCAATTGACAGTACCTGTTTCCTCTACACACCACACTCTGCTTCACAACAATCTTTGGGGTTTTTACCCTGCCAACAGCATCCTGGGCTGTATCAAAAGAAGCAGGTCCAGGGAGGTGATTCTACCCCTCTATTCTACTCTGGAAATACCCCACCTGGAGTACTGCATCCAGTTCTGGAGTCCTCGGCAAAGGAAGAACATGGACGTGTTGGAACGGGTCAAAAGGAGACCACAGAGATGCTGCGAGAGCTGAAGCCCCTCTGCTGTGAGGACAGGCTGAGAGAGTAGGAGGGGTTCAGCCTGGAGAAGAGAAGGCTCCAGGGAGACCTTTGAGCCTTTTCCAGTCCCTAAAGGGGGTCTAGGAGAGATGGGTAGGGACTCTTGATCAGGGAGGGAAGCCATAGCACATGAGGTAATGGTTTTAAACTGGAAGAGGGGAGATTTATATTAGTTATTAGAAAGGAATTCTTTGCTCTGAGGGTGATGAGACACTGGCTGAGGTTGCCCAGAGAAGCTGTGGCTGCCCCATCCCTGGAGGGGTTCAAGGCCAGGCTGGACATGGTTTTGAGCAACCTGGTCTGGTGGGAAGTATCTCTGCCCAGGGCAGGGGGCTGGAACTCAGTGATCTTTAAGGTTCCTTCCACCCTGAACCATTCTGTGATTCTATTTCTTAGTCCCAGTTGAAGGCAGCAGGACTACAATGCTGCAGAGGACAGATGGGTACAACCAGGCTCTTCCTGCGACACTATTGTTCTGTTCCCATCAAAGAACTCAGTGATCTTTAGATGCTGATCTCCCTCTTGGTCTGATCTCATGCATCTCACCAGAGCCAGCTGTCCAACAGCACTGCCCAGGCAATGAGCTGCTGTCCTCAACCCACTGGGGACATGCAACCATGCCCCAAGGCCACCAGCACCACACTTTTCATCCCATGCTCCCTCGACTGCCTGCCGAGACCCCAATCACTCAGGGAGGCTGGTGCAAAGAGACCTTTCTGCCATCATGTTGGGCATCTCAATACCATGGGCCTTTCATCAGATTGTGCTGCCACACAGAGGGATGTGTAAGTCAAACTGTCACTCCTCCCTTTGTCCCAGCTCCCACCCTGTCATGCCTAGAATCTGCCACTTTTCTGCCAGGACACGCCCAGAGAAACCTTCTCAGACTAAGATTTCCATGTATTTTTTTCCTCCTGAGGTCCCAGGGGAAACCAGCCATCAGGCTAAGCAACACATGCACACACAAGCTGCCTGCTTGGGCTGTGACCAGCGCCCAGGCTTTTAACATAGGGTCACGAGGTACTTACAGAGTGCTCATCATGGTCAACGCTCTGTGCCAAGACAGGGCTAAATGACACAGGTGACAGAGCCCCTGGCTTCTTCCTCACAGCCCGGATCTGCAGCAGGGCGCGGAAGGCTAGGAGAGAACAGCAGGCAGGTGACCACGCGACCAAACAGGACCAGGTCATGCTAGAGATGTGCCGGTGCAACTCAGCTCACTGCAGACACACCATAGACATGGGGGAGCTCCATGTCTGCGTGGGGAGCAGGACTTTGGGAAGGGACATTTTACAAGGGCAAGCAGTGATAGAAAGAGGAGTAATGACTTGAAACTAGAAGAGGGGAGGCTTAGATTAGATATAAGGAAGAAATTTTTCACTCTGAGGATGGTGAGACTCTGACCCAGGTTGCCCAGAGAAGATGTGGCTGCCCCACTGCTGGAGGGGTTCAAGGCCAGGTTGGATGGGGCTTGGAGCAACCTGGGCTGGTGGGAGGTGTCCCTTCCCAGGGCAGGGAGGGGAACTGGATGGTTTTTAAGGTCCCTTCCAACTCAAACCATTCTATGATTCTATGACTACAGAGCACACCAAAGCCAAACACTGTGGTCTGGCTTCTAGTTGATTGGTCTATACTGGGGAGAGATCTGTCGGCCAAAAAAGTCTGGGTACATGTAGCCCCTGCAGAGAACAGGCACTACCTGCCCCAGCACAGTCATGTAGAGAGGAGCTCCAGGCCTGAAACTGTACAACGCAATAAGAAAAACATGAGCCTGGCCCTGGGCAGCACACTGCAAGCTTCAAAATGGTGGGAGAGACCTCATATAAAACCTCGGAGTTCAGCTGGTGCTGAAAACATCACTCCTGCCATCGGCTGCTCACTCACTGGCCACCACTATGGTGGTAAGATGCTCTGCAACAGCCACAAACCCAGCCAGAGGGCTAGTGGCTGAATCCATCTCCAGCTCAGTGATCCTTTGGTCCTCCCACCACAGGAGCTTTGATCTCCACTCACGGCCTACAGTCCCATTTTATTATCTGCAGATCTTTAATATTGTTAGTTCCTCTGTGCCAAGGGTGCGCATGAACAAGCCAGACATCTGTTCCGATGCAGCTGTAATGACTTGCTTGTACATAAGGAAAACCCCAGACATTTCTTGCTGCACCCAGATGCTTGCAAGATCAGCCCAGAGTCAGAGGACAGAGATGCAAACCTATCCTTGCTGCCTCTGCCCTCAAGAGCAGATTCCCAGGAAATCTGACATGGGGGCACTTCCCAAATACATGCCACCTGCTCTGCTGCAGCATGCCAATGAGATATTGCTGTTCCCTTGCTTTAACTTGTGCTACTTAAGAGTCAAAGCTGTTTGATACTTCCTCTGATGAGACCTTGCACAAGATCAGATGATTCTGCATCTTTGCCAAGTTTGATCTGTTCAGACTTAGTTTCTCAGACCAAACATCTGTCTTAAGCTCTTCTTTTTTTTCCTGAGAAGTATCAGTTAGAAACAATCAGAGACCAGGGTTGGCCGCTGTCTTGGCCAGATACCCCCCAGGATAAAGCTTCTACATCCCCTCCTTTGGGGGATTTTCCATCTTTACCAAAACACAAGAACTGCCTACACGGCACAGCTCAGAGCACCTGCACCTTCAGATCCACCCCAGGGAGATGGCAAGTGGCCGGGGAGGCACTGGCCACAGGGCTGCTCTCCCATGTGCTCTCTTCCTTCTCTTTTTGAGGACAGTTATTTTAGGTGCCAGGTATCTCCAGATGTCAGTAAAAGCAGGAAGTTGTTTAATGCTGAGCCTTAGGGTGAGGTGTATAAAATAACGTGCTCCCTCTCACAGCCTGTACTGACTTAGCAGTAGCCCGGGGGGGAGAAAGATGCCCTTGTTTCCTGGGCACATACTCACGCAGCCTGCAGATGGGGCAGTTGTTGGCCTGGTAGCGCAGGGTGTCAGCACAGGAGTTGCACAGACAGAGGTGTCTGCAGGGCAGAATGAGGGTGTCACGGAGGTCCGACAGGCAAACCACACACTCGTTGCTGTTGTCGCTGTTCTCATCATCGGAAGGCTGCAATGAGAGGTAAGAGGTTGGCCTGTGTCCAGTTCTGGGCTCCCCAGTTCAAGAAGAGCTGGAGAGGGTACAAGCAAAGGGCTACAAAGATGATGAAGGGACTAGAACATCTCTCTGATGAAAGGCTGAGGGACTTGAGTCTTTTTAGTCTGGAGAAGAGAAGACTGAGGGGGGATTCTGATCAATACCTATAAATCCTTAAAGGGTGGGTGTCAGGAGGATGGGGCCAGTCTTTTGTCAGTCGTGTCCAGTGACAGTTCAAGAGGTAACGGGCACAAACTTAGAGAGAGGAAGTTCCATCTAAACATAAGGAGGAACTTCTTTCCTGTGAGGGTGGCAGAGCCTCTGGTGCCCAAAGAGGTGGTGGAGTCTCTGTCTCTGGAGACATTCAAAACCCACCTGGACACTTTCCTGTGTAACCTGCTCTAGACAGGCCTGCTTTGGCAGGGGGCTGGGCTGGATGATCTCCAGAGGTCCCTTCCAACCCCATATCTTTCTATGATTCTATGAATGGTAAAGGCCATGCTGAACTGTCAAGGGACTCCAGAGCATGGGGAAATTTCCCACTGAAAAGTGTGTGAGAGAGCTGGCATCCTCTTTCCATGGTTCTCAATGGTTTCTCAAGGAGAGTAAGCTCCAGCCCACACAGCCCTGCTATGGACACTGCTTCCTCTCAGGGCTCTGCTCTGAACTCACTGAAGTCCAGAGACCAGGGCACTGTGATTTGAACTCATGGCGTAGCTGTCCTTCCCCAGAGCCAGGCTGTGTACAGGGTGGAGCACCTTTAGGGCAGGGAATCCCTTGGCTGAGAGGGACCAAGAACAAGCTCCTGCCTGCAAGCCTGGTGGCTACCTGGCCAGCAGGGAAAAGGGCTCTTTGGCCATACAGCCTTTCTGCCCCATGACCACAGAAAGAGAGAGTAGCCCCAAAAAGACCCATTCAACATGAATGAGCATCACACAAATCTTTCAGTCACTCAGAACCTCACAAGCTAAATTACAGCCATCCAGCAATATGTTGCTGGGAGGATAAACCCACTCTCCAACCACAAGAGCTCTCTTCACTGACATCTGAGAACCCCAGCATCTCACCACTGATGACACAGAAGTTATGCCAGAGACCACCAAATTCACGACCTGGTATGGGCCACCCTACCTTTGCCTGGTCCCACTTCAAAAGTTCCCTTTGGTCACCAGGGCTAACACATGATAGACCACAATCAACCTTGGTGTAAAGAACAATATACTGCCATCTGCTGCTGCCACATCCCCACACAGCCTGCTGACTATCCCCGCAAAAGGCTGCGAGCCTCTTTGCCCTGTCACATGTGCTCCTCAGCTATTTTGGGAGGGAAGGAGGGAGGGCAGGCTTGTTGGTTTCCCATTCATACAGTTTGCTAAGTATCCTAGGGAGAACAAAAAATGGCCCCAGGCCACTTGTTTGATGGACCACAAGTGTGTGATTGCTAGATCAAAAGAACCATCCTAAGACCCTGGTGGACCCAAACAATCCTGCTCAGCTTGGAGACGACATCCTGCTCAGCTTGCTCTGTGGCTACTCCTCTGTTTGCAAGTCACAAATCACAGCACTACACACACCATAGCAGGCTGATCCTGAAGCCAGCACTTGGTACATGCTGCAGCCCAGGTGGCAGCAAAGGGCAGCTCTATGTAAGGCTGAAGCAAGCACAAAGCAGTCACTCGGGGCTGCACAGCAAGCTGGGATCATAGAATCACGGAATTGTCAGAGTTGGAAGGGACCTCTAGAGATCATCCCGTCCAACTCCCCTGCTAAAGCAGGATTGCCCAGAGCACATCACTCAGGGCTGCATCCAGGTGGGGCTTGAAGGTCTCCAGAGAAGGGGACTCCAGACCCTCCCTGAGCAGCCTCTGCCAGGGCTCTGCCACCCTCACCCCAAAGAAGTTTCTTCTCATACTCAAATGGAACTTCCCGTGTTCCAGCTTGTGCCCGTTGCCCCTTGTCCTGTAATTGGGAACCACTTGCTCTTGTTAAGCCTCATTAGGTTCTTCTCTGCCCAGCTCTCCAGCAGCAGAAGCTCCTGCCTAAAGACCGACTTCCCTTAGTGATGTTGTGCTGCCTCCTGCCAGGGCTGCAGGCTGCTCTCTGGACACTGGCAAGCCCTAGAGAGGTCATTGCCTGGCAAGGCTACAGGAACATGCAGCCCCCACTGAAACAGGAAGACATTTAGGAGCCACAGGAGCAAAGAACAGGTCCAACTGCCTTGACTGCAGCAACACTGGTCCATGGTTGTCTCTACAAGCCATAAAAATCAGTGCTCTGAAACACCCATGTGGCACTGATAGACTTCTCTCCCAGCAATACCAGCCCCAGGGAACATCTTGAAGAGTCTCATGCTACCCAAAGTAATCTCAGCACTGCTCCACTCACTGTCTGGACATTACAACAGTGAGGACCTGTCACCCCCGGGCTGCTTTGGTGCCTGCAGGAAGGACACAGACTTGACCATCAATCTGGGAAGCACCTCCATGTTGCTGTGCCAAGCTCCATAGTTAAGCTCAAAAGAAGAAGGTACAGGGTAGAAACCCACAGCTCAGGGAGCAGGAGCTTTCTGAGCATCTTTACCTTGGTCTCTTGGTTGTTTTTGTTCTCAATGCCGTAGATCTCCTGAAGCAGATAGCTCACTCGGTCAACCTAGGGGAGAAGACAACAGTTGAGTGCCAAATGCTCTGTCATTGCTGTTTTGTGATCACCTCCCCTCCCTCCTCATGTCAAAATGTCCATGTTACCCCCACAACAGTCAGATCCCCTATAGCTGCACAAAAAAGTTAACAGAGACAAATCTTGCAAATGGCAGCTGGGAGAAGGAATCTCCTTGCTCAAAGGTGGGGCCTGTCCTGTGTGGTCTGAGCAGGGAGCCCAACTGGTCGTTTCCATTGCTATCAAATCATCTACAAAGTTCTCTGCTTGTCTCAGAGATCAAAAGAGAGTATGAACCCATAGCTCAAATAAGCTGGAAGCAATCAGGCTTCTACAGTCCTTTCCTTCTATGAAGCACTGCTTAACTTCAACGAAGATGATTTTCCACCTTGTAACCTCAGCAGAAGTGCTGCATCAACAGCTTGTTACTGGCACACCAATGGTTGCACATGACTTCCTATTCATCACCTGGGAGCACAAGGTCAAGCTACCAAAGACAGACAAACCATCTCCCTTAGTATGAGAAGCATTCAAGGAACAATGTTAGCTCAGTGTCATTTATTACCATCTCTAGGCCTTTGGTGGCCCCTCTAATTTGGGGTGTGCTGGCAGAAAGTGCTCCAGGCATGGTGGAAGTTCCTTGCAGCCCCAAACCTGGGATGTACTCCTCAGAGCCTTTATGCAAACACTGGCAGCTGTCTACAAGCTGCCTGAACTAGCAGCTGAATTAAAGCAGTAAGAAGAAAGGCTGACAGTCCAAGTCCCAGAGTGGCATTGTGGGGTATTCTCCCCCCCTTCCCTAGATTAGCCAGCAAGTACAGCATGAGGCTGCTACTGCTGTGAGAAGCAACCTCTGCAAGGATGCACAAAGATACCAGAATCCCATGATCTGCTGCTAGACAGCAGCTTCCCCAAAGCAGGACAT
>VZRU01020244.1:27716-43981 GCA_013398155.1 Pedionomus torquatus | reverse complement strand
GACTTCCCTTAGTGATGTTGTGCTGCCTCCTGCCAGGGCTGCAGGCTGCTCTCTGGACACTGGCAAGCCCTAGAGAGGTCATTGCCTGGCAAGGCTACAGGAACATGCAGCCCCCACTGAAACAGGAAGACATTTAGGAGCCACAGGAGCAAAGAACAGGTCCAACTGCCTTGACTGCAGCAACACTGGTCCATGGTTGTCTCTACAAGCCATAAAAATCAGTGCTCTGAAACACCCATGTGGCACTGATAGACTTCTCTCCCAGCAATACCAGCCCCAGGGAACATCTTGAAGAGTCTCATGCTACCCAAAGTAATCTCAGCACTGCTCCACTCACTGTCTGGACATTACAACAGTGAGGACCTGTCACCCCCGGGCTGCTTTGGTGCCTGCAGGAAGGACACAGACTTGACCATCAATCTGGGAAGCACCTCCATGTTGCTGTGCCAAGCTCCATAGTTAAGCTCAAAAGAAGAAGGTACAGGGTAGAAACCCACAGCTCAGGGAGCAGGAGCTTTCTGAGCATCTTTACCTTGGTCTCTTGGTTGTTTTTGTTCTCAATGCCGTAGATCTCCTGAAGCAGATAGCTCACTCGGTCAACCTAGGGGAGAAGACAACAGTTGAGTGCCAAATGCTCTGTCATTGCTGTTTTGTGATCACCTCCCCTCCCTCCTCATGTCAAAATGTCCATGTTACCCCCACAACAGTCAGATCCCCTATAGCTGCACAAAAAAGTTAACAGAGACAAATCTTGCAAATGGCAGCTGGGAGAAGGAATCTCCTTGCTCAAAGGTGGGGCCTGTCCTGTGTGGTCTGAGCAGGGAGCCCAACTGGTCGTTTCCATTGCTATCAAATCATCTACAAAGTTCTCTGCTTGTCTCAGAGATCAAAAGAGAGTATGAACCCATAGCTCAAATAAGCTGGAAGCAATCAGGCTTCTACAGTCCTTTCCTTCTATGAAGCACTGCTTAACTTCAACGAAGATGATTTTCCACCTTGTAACCTCAGCAGAAGTGCTGCATCAACAGCTTGTTACTGGCACACCAATGGTTGCACATGACTTCCTATTCATCACCTGGGAGCACAAGGTCAAGCTACCAAAGACAGACAAACCATCTCCCTTAGTATGAGAAGCATTCAAGGAACAATGTTAGCTCAGTGTCATTTATTACCATCTCTAGGCCTTTGGTGGCCCCTCTAATTTGGGGTGTGCTGGCAGAAAGTGCTCCAGGCATGGTGGAAGTTCCTTGCAGCCCCAAACCTGGGATGTACTCCTCAGAGCCTTTATGCAAACACTGGCAGCTGTCTACAAGCTGCCTGAACTAGCAGCTGAATTAAAGCAGTAAGAAGAAAGGCTGACAGTCCAAGTCCCAGAGTGGCATTGTGGGGTATTCTCCCCCCTTCCCTAGATTAGCCAGCAAGTACAGCATGAGGCTGCTACTGCTGTGAGAAGCAACCTCTGCAAGGATGCACAAAGATACCAGAATCCCATGATCTGCTGCTAGACAGCAGCTTCCCCAAAGCAGGACATGTTCTTCCACAACAAAACCCCGCAACAGGTAAAATGGTGAAGGGTTTGAAAGGTCTCAAACCGACATATCTCATGAAGAGGGGAAGGAAATGCTTTCCTGCCATCTCCAGTAACTCTCCAGTTAACACCACGCAGTGAAGACAAGCCACCAGAAATCCAGTGCTTCAGCAGCTCATCAGTCCCAGGGGCTTTGCCATTTCCACGTGTAGTTTGCTTTTCTCCTCTCCTTTTGCCAAGCCAGTTGCTCAGAGGAGCAATGACTTTGCTGTGGGATTTTGGTGCTGCAGAAAACATCAGAAAACAAGCTGGGGGCAGGAGCTGGCTACATCCAGCCCATTTTCCAGTTGAGAAATGCTCTGAGCTGGGATGCAGTAGCTCAAAGAAACTCATTCCAGAGTCTCCCCGTTTAACTCAGCGTGCAGCTTGCAGACAATCTGTTCTGGGCCTGCATTTCAAGGCAGTGAGGTCAGTTCTTGGACTGCCCAGCAAAATCCTCTGCAGTGGCCCACAACTCACCCAGGAAGTTTGGGAACAATTGTGTGGGAGATGTTCTTTTGCAACTTGATGTTTCAAACAGAGGCTTGTTACAGCATCTGGACTCCTCAGAGGATTGCGATGGGTGACAGCGAGTGCAGAACTGATCAGATCGAAGCACAGAAGAGGTTTGGAAGGGAAAGACCAGAGTCCCTGGCAGGAGTCTGCCTTCCCTTTGTTGCTGGCCTCTAAAACCCCCCCGAGAAGCTCATGTTCCAGTAGGAAAAGGGTGAGCAGTGCGTGTCTTTTACTAGTAAGATGCTTATGTTTTAAGAGAGCATGAGTAAATAAGGAGTGGGTGATTGTACACAATGCAGTCCTTTCACCTTCATGCTTCTCCAACCCACCCTGCACCACATCATCCTTCCAAAGGCTTCTGTTGCTATATACAGCCTCAGCTGATGCCCAGAGGAGCCATTGGCCAAGTCCAGGTCATGTTTTTCTCCCGATCCATTTATTTGTATTCATCCATGCTGAATTTCTTTAAACGGATTGGTACATACCTTGTAACTGATCTCTCAGCTGAGAGAATAAAGCAGTTCAGCTCATTATCTGCTGCTGCTTCCTGCTCCCAAAAAGCTTTAGAGATTGACACACGAAAAAAGGTACCCAGCAATAGCAAGGAAAAGTAGTGATGGGGAAGAATGTAACGTGTTATACAAATGGTTTACTTCACATCTATTCTCTATACTCATGCTCTTATGGGTGCAGACGCTATCTCAGTTTCAGCAGCACTGTGTGTTCTTCTAGCATGAGATACTTCTATTTTAAAAGCCATAGGAAAGAACATATAAGCACTACATTTTACAAACTGCCAATAATAAAAAGGAAAAAAAAAAAGCAATCAGAAAAGTACCCACAACCAAACTGTGAGTGGGAAGATTACAGCAAAGCCAGACAAGCACATGCTGTTTCACTGCAGCAGGCAGCTAATCGGGCTGGGGTAGGGTGGGAGCTTCCCCAGAGTACACTTCCAGCAAGAAAGCTCTCCATCTCGGGAGTCCAGGGGGCTAAATGGAGAGTGGGATACACAATGTGTTAGTCTGCACAGTAACCCAGCACTGACTCACAGAGCTCACAGCCACATAAGCACCGCTTTTAAAAAAAGCTAAAAATAAAAATAAATTTTAAAATGCTCCCAAAAAAACACAAGGAAGATAAATGAGTGGCTTTTCATCAGCTCCCAAATGCTCTTCTCTGATCAGAATAGTATGTGAGAAGGAAGCACCACTGGTACCACACTGCTCTGCTTCCTCAGCACTCAGGCAGCCTCTTCCAGAGCCATGTCTCTTTTGGACGTTCTCACAAAGCTGCCTCAGCATGCTCGGAATGACGACATTGTCAGATTTGGAAGGGACCTCTAGAGATCACCTAGTCCAACTCCCCTGCTAGGGCAGGATTGCCCAGAGCACATCACTCAGGACTGCATCCAGGCGGGTTTTGAAGATTTCCAGAGAAGAGGACTCCACACCCTCCCTGGGCAGCCTCTTCCAGGGCTCTCCCACCCTCAATAGACTCTTTTCCAGAACAGTCTGTATTAAAAATACTTGTGGGATCCCGATCGATCAACTAGCCAGGAGATCACACTCCAACACAGCCAAGTTAAGCACCAAGGAAGGGAGGGGAGCATGGGTCAGTCTGGGACACACAAGCCTCGGAATAGACGTCAGACTGGAGTGGAGAGTAACTCACCACCAGCAATGCGATAAAGCTTTGGCAGAGAGGGCTGATATTGCTGCCAATATCAGCTGATATTGCTGCTCTTTGGGCATGAGAAAGCCCAAAGAACAGGCTGTGAGTCTCTGCACAGCACTGGGGAGGCAGAGAATGAATTACCAAACACAGCTTTGATGAACTGGTTCTGTTTACTGGCTTTTTTCTGACCTGGGGACTGGAAGGAACACCTTAAGAGAAAAAAGTGTCTAATCAAGGCACTTAATGATCAGTAAAGGGATCAGTCACCAAAATCTCATCTCTTTCTCCAAGACACTTCAAGCTGATCCTCGCAGCAGGATCACTACCAGACTTCATTCTAGGATCTGAAATTCTTAGCAATCTTAGCAGCTTGCAGTTGCTTATGTACTTCCTTGCTACGAAAGACTGGATGCAATTTCAATTGTGAGAAGTCACCACAAAGCTTCTGTGCGTAACACCAGACTGGGATGGGCTAAAAAAGGGCTCCAGATGCCTGATGTTTCACTGTTCACCGGTCTCCCTCCTTCCCTTCCCCTTGTCATGTGCGCAGTGCGATACATAAACAACAGCTTCAAAGTAAGACCATGTCTGCGACTGCTCTAGTGCCAGGTTACTCGTAGGGGACAGGCAAGATGAGCCAGAAGGTCTCAGTCCCTGGGAGTGCTCTGAAGATACCCTGAGCACAAGGAAACTTGTGCTGGGAGAAGACATATTATATGGTTACCCAAGTACAAGGTGACCAAGTACAAGGTCCTGCACCTGGGTCACAGCAATCCCAAGTGCAAATAGAGGCTGGGTAGAGAATGGACTGAGAGCAGACCTGAGGAGAAGGACTTAGGAGTTTAGGTTGATGAGAAGCTTAACACGAGCCAACAACGTGCACTCGCAGGCCAAAAAAGTCCTCCACATCCTGGGCTGCTTCAAAAGAAACATGGCCAGCAGGGCGATGGGGGAAATCTGCCCCTCTGTGCCGCCCTGGTGAAACCCCACCTGGAGTACTGCATCCAGTTCTGGAGTCCTCAGCAAAGGAAGGACATGGACTTGCTGGAATGGGTCCAGAGAAGGCCATGGAGATGATCTGAGGGCTGGAGCCCCTCCACTGTGAGGACAGGCTTAGAGAGTTGGGGGGGGTTCAGCCTGGAGAAAAGAAAGCTCCGGGGAGACCTTTGAGCCTCTTCCAGTCCCTCAAGGGGCTCCAGGAAAGCTGGGTAGGGACTCTTGATCAGGGAGGGGAGCCATAGGGTTTGACATGAAAAGGAAGGGGAGATTGGGGACATCTGAGATGTGGGGAAGAACTTCTTTGCTGTGAGAGTGGTGAGACTGTGGCCGCTCCATTTCTGGAGCAGGCTGGATGCGGCTCTGAGCAACCTGGTCTAGTTGCAGACATGTCCAGGCACGACATGGAACGAGATGATCTTTAAGGTACCTTCCAACCCAAACTGTTCTGTGACTCTATGATTTTAGTATCTTAACACACACCCATGTGGAAAGCCAACAGTTTTTAGCCTCCAGGTAGGACACTGGGAGCCTGGAAAGATAGCTTTCAACACTGCAAAACACTGAACCTAAGATCAGGCAGTGTCAATGAACAACACTTCGCACTAATTGATGCATAAGGCACTAAACCTCACTTATGCAAATTTAATTTACTTATACTTTTACAGACACAGAAGCATCAGTATTGTGCTTTGCCAGTTTTGTATTCCAGCACCAAATGTCAGCAAAGCAGGAATATATAGGGAAGACCAGATCTAAATACAGTGCCAGCCTCCCAGAGGAGCACACCGGGACCTGCACCACAGCTCTGCAAGTCCCACAGTGCCGTATTTGTTCCCCCAACCCACATCTGGCCCAACGCTAAGGGTGGCCAACAGCTCACTGCCTCTGCTTGTGATACCTGAGCCAACGAGGCGAGATCTCAGGCTCTCAGTGAACTAACACTGTAGCTTCCCATTGGGTACAGCTGGGCACCTGTGGGACACCAGCAAACGGCTTTAATTAAGCAGTAGACAGGAAACAAGTACTTACGATCTGCTTCTGTTTTAACGGCTTCACAGAAAAACTGCCATCAACATGCTAGAAGAAAAATAAAAGGAAATGCATTAAATAGCTGAAGTGTACAAATTAAAACAGACACAATCAGAGCTGGTGCCTGCTAGTTAAGGGAATGGTGGCACTTGTATAACTGGGAAATGAATGACAATCGTTCCCAGCAGAGTGAGTGGGACAGGGTACCAGAGTGCTCTGTGTCTGCTCCAGTGCAGAGTTAGTTGAACTTGGTTCAAGTTAAACCTGGCTGAATTGGGTCAGAGCACACACAAAAATCCACTGGAGCACTGGATGCTTTCAGGCTGCAAGCAGGCCAACTGGGTGCAAGCACTTCTTCAGCAAGTCCAGCCAGACTTGGCAGGGATTATCTGTTAACACCCTAAATAACATCCTGTTACAAAGTCCCAAGAGAGCCGAGGGGGTTGGCGTGAGGCTCCACATTGCCATCTTCAGAGGTGTGGTGACTGCCTGGAGCCTTTCATTTCCTCGGTAGCATCAGGCACAGCTGGAACAATTCTGAATATGCCTCGTGTTAGAACCAGTGATAGGAATAATCTGCTATTTTCTTCATCACCTATGAGAGTCAACTAAACTGAAAGAAACCAACTCTCCCACCACAGTCTAGAGAGTAGGAAAGGAGACTTTGGGGAAATCACAGACCCTGCCACTGTGAACAGTTGCAGAAGCACAAGTGTTTGCTGAGGGAGTTTCAGAAGGAAGGGACAACAACATTGCACCAAAAGACAAAGCAGTCCTGTTTTCCAGGCAAACACCACGTGGCAGGTTTCTGCTTTTGGAAGAGCTGCAAGGCCAGACTACTATTCTGATCTTAAAGATACATATAAATAGCAAGTTGCCAAGGCTTGCTAGTCTGTCTGTCCTCTGAGCATCAGCAGGACTGCTTATTAGCAAGGAACTCCTCCGGATTTGTGGACCTACACTTCAAAAGCTGCAATTATTCTAAGGATAGGGAATATATTTTAATCAAACAGGGAGGAGAAAGAACTCAACAAGCACTTTGCCCTATGACTTTTTATTAAAGAAAGATTTTGATCTTGTTTTAAGCATTCAGCAGAAGATTAGAAGTGGCCCCACCAGACAGCAGCTCCCTCTCACAGCACAGACTAGAAAAAGAAGGGAAGCACTTTCAATCCTTGAGCTCTGACTTGAACACAGGACATAATCCAGCACTGGTGGAATGGCCTGAGCAGCTTTAGTTGGTTCCCAGCCTTGCTGGATACCTCGTTCAGCTCCCCGAGCATTAGGGGGACTTTTGCCATCATCTTTGGGCATCCAGAGAGCTCAGAGGTTCTGCACAATAGATGTAATTTACCTATAACCCTTGAAATCTCGCTTCCAAAGCTGGAGCAGTTCAAGCCACTTTCAAATCTTATGACACAGAATCTTCCAAAATATCACTTCTGCCCTCACACTAATACATTCCCAATACAAGTAAATTTTCCTACTTTCTATAAGGTGCTGTTATCTATAAAGTGCATGGGAAGCTGGGACAAATCCAGGTCCAAGTGAGAGCTCTGCTTCCCAATGACAGAGGCTGGGCTTACTGCAGCAGGACTGTGTTTGGATAACCGGAAAACAGCAATGAGACACACTCCTTTGTAAGTAAAAGTCATCCTTGCATCATCGGATCCAAAGCCTAATCTGAACTTTGCTACAACAGAAAAAGCTATGAAGGCAATAGCTGGGGCAGCACAGGTGAGTCTTGCAGATGAGAAAGGCAAACATGAATAATACTTTGAAGTCAGGCTGTAACATGCAGGAAACTGGTGGTTTCATCTATTTCTCTCTCCTCAGAAATGGATGAACAATCATTTTGCAAGGCCAGGAGGTCTCCACCTTCAGTACTCTCCCACCAAGATGACAGATGGGCTCCAAACACTACAGCCTTCCCCAAGGACCTGCTGTCCACACCATCCTCTCCCAGGTACTGCTGACCAATGACTGAGGGATTCCAGTGTATTTTGTTTTCCCAGATCAGCCAGAAGAGAAAACTAGAAAAAAAGTAACAACCCTACCCTGGCCCCAGGGGTGCTGCTGCTGCCCATCTAATTTCTGACAGACCTCCAATTGCCAGGAGTAAAGCTACCTATGGAGCCAGTGCTCAGAACAGCCCTTCTAACACAGGAAAACTCATTTTCTTCATGTAAGTTCAACAAAAATCAACCTAGAACACTTAGAGCATCTTCCAGCCACAGGGATTCCTTAGGACTGACTGCTTCCCATGCCCTCTGACTCAGCGTGTCACCATCCACGTTATCCACCAGGAGGGACAGAATAAGACCTGGCAATTTGCTCAGGGATACAGCAGGAAGTGAGCAGACTGAGAAAGAGAAGTCAGCCCCACGGCAGCCTGGAAGCAGGGAATTTCTAACAGCACAGCATCGATGCTGCTCCCCTCTACATGCCCATTTCTGCTCCAGCTTCTCTTGCCTAATCTCAGCACGTCAGAACAGGTATCATTTGCCCAGGATATGCATCTGCAGTATTACCACAACCACACACAACACAGTGCAGTTATGGATCTTGAAACTGTTTTCAGGGTCCGGTTATCTGGGAAGAGATTTTATTATCAAGGCTTTGGCGTACAGCTTGGCTTTGCCTTACCATGTAGGTAGTGGTCAGCCACATCAAACGTGCCACCAAAAAGTAGTACAGCTCAAAAGTCTTTACACAGGATGTTTCCTAATTCTTCAAAAGGGCTTGGTCCTACGTGTAAACTAAGGTGCAACGTGGTCCGGACAAAACACATCCAGTTCTGCAAAGAGATCACGAGGCCCTGGAAAACCGCACGGCCACAGCCACGGTCAACACCTTCAACCCTCAAATATCACACACCCTCTCACCACACACAGGAAACACCAGCTACAATTAGCTGAGTGACCAGCTCAAGTACAAATGATAATTACAGGCTACACAGGAGCTGCTGCGAGCAATTATTTGTACTCCAACAGCACTCAGGAACACCAGTCATGGGCCAGGACTCCATTGTGCTAAGCGTTTTAAATAAATACAAACTAATGACCCATGGAAATGTTTACATATACAAGGGCAGGGACAGAGGGGAAATAAAGAACTCAGTTTACCTTTTCAAATGAAGCCAGAAGAACATGTGCATGACCTGTCACCTCAACCACCACTGCAAAAAGAGAAAGAGCAGTCCTGGTTAAACCTCAAAAGTAGCACAAGTGTAAAACCACTATGAGCTGAATTTTGGTCTATATAAAATTTCTAAACAGCCACTTGTTCTATTTCCATCTTGTTTTGCAATTCAAACTTTTTCTTATCTTGTCATCAGGTTAGTTCATCTCACACTCCCGCTGGGCTCTGTGGTGGGCCCTACACAGACACGTCTTTGTTATCTTGGGTGCTCCAAACTACCCCACTTTGTTTTCAGAGGCTGGAAAGGGAAACTAAAGGAGAGAGCTCAGTGGGATTCCACTCCCCCCTCAAATTCCTGGTTTTAATTACCCGAGTTTATCACAGAGATTAATAAATCCATCTGGTTTAACATTATTTGGCAGCCCTTCCAGCTCTGGTACTTATCACTCCATTTCAATCTAGTCATACATGCTTATAAAACATTTATTTCTCCTACCATTTTTGGCCAGTGAATCATCTCTCTGTAGTTCTATGATTTTATTTTTTTCCCTTAATGACAAACACCATGTCCTCCCTCTTCCAAACTTGAGGCCTCCCTCTTCATTGAACAGCACTGAGAAGGGGCTGTCAGAGTTTTCTGTATGGCATTTATGGCTCCCTCAGCAAACAAAAACTACAGAATAGAGGAAGATGAGATAGTGGGATTATGTCAGGCTCAAGACTCTTAAGGTTCTGCTCAGCTCCAACTGGTTGGATGCTCTTGCTTCATTATGTTCAAACTCATTATATGGAAATGGAAGATGGAGGACGTGGAGGAGTCACTGAAGGAAGGGAAGGTCCATAACTACCTTGTCCTGCCTGGACTGACGAGTGCCCAGGCTGCACTCTGGACACCCAGAAGAACTGGCAGATACCACTATCAGCTCTGCATCAGAAAGTTAACAGCTGAAGGAAGCAATTCCTCTCCTGTCTAAAAGGGAGAGGAGCTACACAGCTTCCCTTGGGTCCCCAGAACAGCAGATACAACAAGAGGAACCATTCACTGGACTACGGCACAGAGCTCATGTTTAGAAACTGCAGGATGTGGGAGAAGAGAGACCAGATCTGCAAATCCACGGGGTAACTGAGATTGCACCCAAATTGCCATGACTGATCAGGAACAGAAGAGCACGCAGAAGGGAGGGCTGAAACTGGGAATTCATCTGCTTGCCTTCCCCAGTGCCAGCCAAGAGCAAGGCTGCTCCAGCTCACTCCGTAAATGAAGTTCAGGTCCCTCCCTGCATTTTGAACAGCGAAACAAGAGATGACAGGCATCGCGTCACTTTGTATCCTCTGTGGCATTCAAGGACCATGTCTGGCTGGAGCTGCACAACACCTTCCCTCCCCAAAGGGTTCCTGTACCTTTCCCTGCAAGCAACCCCGCTGGCAGGAATGGCAGAGGGCTAACACTGCAGGCTCACATTCTTCACAGCACACAAACACCTCCTGGCAGGATTCAGGCCAAACCAACACCTCGCCAACTGCTATTTTAATTCGCCATTCAATTTTATTTAACACAAGCAGTTGCAGACCAGATGTAATTTTCCAGGTGCTCCAAACACACAAGGCCAGCTCCTTCCAGTCCCACCCATTAAAAAAGAACCAAAATACACAACAATTTCCTCAAATCTCACTCAAGTGCCACATATTTTTGTGCTGATATTCTTTCCAGGAGAGGATTTAAAAGCAATTGCCTTTCCAGGTTATTAAAATAGATGACAGTACACTATTGGCTAAGAGTGGGCATAGTATGTGCATAAATGTATGCTTCCCATCCTGCCTTCTGTTCTATTTCTGGTCTTTCTAGGCATGCTCAACATTAGAAAGTACAAATGTCTTGTCAAAAGCTCCATAAACAGAGGAAGGTGGTTTATATTTATGGTTAAGAAATATACATATATGTCAATTTTACTAACAGTGCCTGAAATCACTAAAAATAGATGCACTTTAGAAGTAATTTTCCTTTATGTTGCACTGTGCTTTACTAGACACATTAAATTTAAATTGAGTTTATCCAGCTCTGTTTCACTCTGCTGGGAGGACTGTAAAACAACACAATGAGTTTCTGGGCACTTTCACACCTACAACACAAGAAACTGAGCAAGTGGCTGCATTAAAAAGTGAAAGTAACAATGAATATTTTTTTTTTCCTTTTTAATGATTCTTAAATTTTGTACAAAATGTTACAAAAAGCAGAAGTGAAATGTTGATCCTGCTGACCACAAGAGCACCCATTTTTAGAGAAAATGTGACTTCCTTGTGTCCTTTTCATTGCTGATGCTCAGAGTGAGTGCAAAGACAAAGCCCAAAAGCACACACACCCTAAGGAAAATACTGTGCAAGGTGAGTAACAGTCTAAACATTTACTGGACTCCCCTCTCCAAAATGGCAACGTCCTTTAAAAAGAATCAACAATATTATTTCTTATCAAAGGTTATGCTCTTTTATTTTAACTGTTCCCTACCGTTCAGACAAAGCAGAAGAATTTTAATTTATGCTCAGTGGCATGAGCATTTTAAAGCCATTTCTTTTCCTCTGACTATTCCTAGGAGAAGCCCCACCCTACAGTTAGCTACAGCTTTTATGAAGACCATTTATCCTTCAAAGAAGGGGAAAAGACCAACTCTTCCCTTGCCTTACAAACTGCAAATGTACAACCCAAAGTGAAAGGAAGTAATTTGCTCCAATTTGTGCCTGGCATTGGTGGCAGAGCCAGGAGCTCTTCTAAACACTATTCTAACACTAAATACCTGGCTATTTTTTCCTGTAAAAATATACAGACTATCTTTAAAAGCATGTTTATCTAAGAACCTGTGGAAAGCTGAGCACTTATAATATGGGGAAATTAAGATAAACTCCTGAAATACTTTTATTCTGGAAGGGCTCCCCAGGCTTTTGCTACATGTAAAATGTTCTCATCATTGCAGAAGGAGGCCTGAAAGAGTCACCGAACCTCAAGGACAGCCAGAAGACCAAGGGAGCACACCACCCCATGCTTACCATCCCCCTCATCCACCACCGCACGGATGACCACAGGGAACACGCCACGATCCAAGTCAAAGTTCAGCTAGGGAAAGAAATGAGATGAGGTTAGACAATTCACACCAAGCTTGTCTGAAGACAACTCCAGATAGCGTTAACATCAGAGGGACAAAGGTCTCAGAAGGAAGCAAAAGTGCAGGAGGATTTAAAATTCAGGCACCAACTTTCAAACGGAGACAACCAGAATAATCACAACATATGTGCACTGACATAGCACTAAACACCAGCCCTGGCCAGTAAAGCAAAGGATCTCCATTGAATTTTAGATGGTATTTAATTCTCACCAATTCCTATATCCTAAAAGTCTCCCAAGTTATTTGTAGCAGGACAAGTTTCTCAAAATATATCTAATGCCACAGTTTTCCTTGTGTACAGCAGAATGTACTGGTTATAGCACAGCAATACACATTATGCTCCCTACACCACAAAAGAAACCCTGACTCTTGTATGAAGTTCTTGAAAACAAAGAGAAAAATCTGTTAAACTTTAAGCTCACACAACACTCTGAGAAAACATCAGATGGATTTCCATCTCTTGGCAAGGTACGAAATTCGGGTCCTTGACCTTCTAATCAGCAAGATCTCACTTGAGTGCAAGGAAGAGATTCAATTTCTTCCCTTGCCCTGCACTTCATTAAAGCACTTCAAAAGCTCCATGTCATCTTACAAACACAAGAAAAATGTAACCTTACAAACACTGTCCTATGCCAGGAACAGAAGTGGATCACAGACTGGATTTCTGGTGTTTTTTGTTAATTACTGATTTGGATGTTTTTGTCTCATCTCTTGCCAAGAGAGAAAAAGATGTCATTTCAACACGGTGCTTCAGGTAGCCTGTTTTTCTGTGAAAACTGATACCAAGTTCAAAGCATGGCAGCATCGATCAGGCAGCACTTTGGGGCTTCCCTGACTTTCCTGCAGCCCCAACATCATCTGCAGCATGATTTCCTCCAGCCAAAAGATAAACTGTCAAGATAGTCCCTGGCATTGGCACAGACTGACAGGACAAGAGGAAATGTGCACAACCTTGAACATAAAAAGTTCCATCTAAACATGAGGAGGAACTTCTTCACTTTGAGGGTGGCAGAGCCCTGGAACAGGCTGCCCAGAGAGGTGGTCTCTGTCTGGAGACATTCAAACCCCACCTGGACACATTCCTGTGAAACCTGCTCTGGGTGGACCTGCTTTGGCAGGGGTGTTGGACTAGGTGATCTCCAGAGGTCCCTTCCAACCCTGTATCATTCTGTGACTCTGTGAAATGGCAACCCCAAAACACCCAGACTGGAGGGAAGGTGATCTTCAATGTGAGGTTTAACATCATTGAAAATGGTTTGTCCTCAAATGAATTACAACCTAAACATTCATCCTGACCTGAATGGTAACTGTACACTGGGACCCGATACACCCTGGCAGCCACCAGCTGCATGTGGGGAATTGGAAGTCTGCTGCTCTTCTGTCCATAGCTGAATGCTCCCAGTGCAAAGTCATGACTTCGGGCCACTCAGCTTCTGCAGTGCTTTCTAGAATAAAGCTTAGCATACACACAAACCCTCATTTAAATGTCATTCCTGACTCCAAAGAGAAAGTGTGCTGGAAGATCTTATGATTTGTCCCAGCTAGTCTGCAAACCCAAGGGATATCGATTTTCACCCTCTGTGTGATAGGTTTGCATTTTATTCCCCCTTTAAACTACCTGAATCTTTTCTTTTTCCAAAACAGCAGAGTAATAGAACAAACACAGAAATTGCATTTAACCTCTCAGTATTTTTTACATCAGAGACTCATTGACTCTTTTCCAGCTTGCATTTTTGAACGACTATGGCATGCCACAGAGGGAAATTTCATCGAGGACAATTGATTAAAATTGCTGAAAGAAGCTTATGGTTTGGCTTTGCTTCCTGCTCTGATTTATTACTGTACAACAACAGTTACTGTTTGTCCATTTGAAGGGAAAGTCACATCATAGAATTGCGGTTGCTTTGCGATATAAACTGTTGCGTTCTGAAACAAAAGGCCTCTTTAAAGGCCCGTTTCACATGCATTTTCAGGGACCTGAAGACAACTGTCTTGACACAGGCCATACACTATAACTTGCAAGCAAAGCAGTACATTACGAAGACAAATAAACTTCTATGAAGCTTTCCACATAACAACCCAACATAACACTATTTTTCCTTCTGTTGGCCAGCCAAGAGCTATACCATACGTGAGTGTTACACTGAGCAAAAACATGAAGGAAATCTGGGGTTTTTGGACAACACCAATTACAAAACTGGAAAGCAACCTGAAAATCTGAAGCATGCAATTGGATACAGCTGAGTGACAACACTCTCCACCAGCTGCCTTGGATAAAAGTTCTGCATTTCAGTGGCCACTTAAGAAGATTTAGCCATATGCATTTTACTGGACTTCAGTGGATGTGGACTGATAGGATGTGCACAGAGCAGAAATGGGAGAAGCAACACTTCTGAATCATGGTTCTTGTTCCACTTTCTCCACAACAGAGCTCCCAGTAACACCAATGAAAAAAGAGGAGACAGAGGATGCAGTAGAATTAAGCAAAGGAAGCCAGAAGCTCACTTTTCCACAGCATCTCTCCCTTTAAGCTGTCAGAAGGGACATGACTTCAGCACTCAAGTTAAAACCTCGCTGGCAGGAACAAAAGCGAAAATTAAGCTTCTGAATTCTTTAAGAAGACAGAGATCTGAGCTTCTGCTTTCCAGATCTCTCAGACAACAGAAGGGATTGAAAAGCAGCTCTTCCAGGCTTTTGTAAGCTGAACTTGTGAAATCATATATTGGCAGAGAAGCCAAGACATCAGGAGACCAGACTCTGCAGGCTCTTGGTAACTGCCATGGCATTTGTTAAGGCACGGGACTGATTATAGTTATAACTGTAACTTCAAGACAATAGCTATTCAATCTTTTCAAAATACACGAAAGATTACTTTTTTCTTTTCCTTTTTTTTTCTCTTAAAAAAAAAAAAAAGCTAGAGTTATCTTTTTTCTTTTCTTTTTTTCTTCTTTTAAATAGGTAGAGTTATCTACCAGGGTTTACAAACACAATACTCTTCTACAGGCTTGGGTCAGGAAATGAGTATTGTGTATTGGTGCTGAGCTGGGAGAGGGCTCCATGGGAAGAAATATATTAGCAGTAGTTACAGATGGACTACTCTGCATCAGAAATCTTTTATGGCAGCTCCAGACAGAGTAGGAGAAAAACCAAGGCCTCCCTGTCCCACATCACATGCAGGGGAAGCTCTGTACTTGGGCCGAAGTACAGAGCCTCAAGAAGCAGAGAGCTGCTGCCTGTGTTGGAATTTTGCAAAGATACCAAAATTAATAGGACTCCACAGATCTTGCTATGAAGTAATAGCCCCAGAACTTAATTAAAACCAAGCCCTCGTCTGTTTGCAGTTATGCGTTAAACTAAAAGGAGGAAGGCATTCCCTTATTCAGCATTAATGCACCAGTGTGAATCTGGCCCAAAAGGGAGAGTATCCCCCCATAACACTGTACTGCTGCAGGTAAGAATGCAGGATGTGACCCTTAAACAAGAGAACAGGGCTCTTTTAGAGCAGTGGTCTCCAAACTATTTTGACTATTCATCCCAGAAATAAAAAATTTTGAGTGCATACTGCCAAAATATGTAAATTTATTATTTGTAAAATATATATAGGTACTTCTCCTGCACTCCAATGAATTTTCTTACATGCACCCTGCTTTAGAGACTGTTCTAGAGGACTTGCAAAAAACCCAAAAAACTACCAGAACAGAAAGATGAAGACAGACATTTGTTCCCACAAGCTCTTTGGCTGGCAGGGAAAGGAAGGCTGAGGAGTGGCAGGTTCCTCCAGGAAAAGGTCCAGTGCCAATCTCTGCAGACTCCCTCCTACATCAGATGTTGGGATGCCAGTGATATCAAAAGGAGCTTTTTTGGGTTTCTTCCCTCTTTGCCTGATCTACCTGCCAAGTTCCCATAAAGTGTTCACACCTGCTCCTCCCAGGGCCCCACAAAACATGCCCTGGCAGCTGGGAGAAGGAGTCTTCCAGCCATAACTTCATGGCACTAAATGGAAGCCAATGCTTCTGGGACAACAGGGTTGAGGAAAGAAGGGGATGCTAAGAAGAGACTTACCTCATCGTCCTTCCAGTCCGAGAAATCAATCTTGAAGGAAGGCAGGGAGAATTGCTGGCTTACCCCTCTCTTGTAATGAACCGTCTCCGACTGCAGAGAGGGATTCTTTGTGCTGTATC
>VZRU01020244.1:0-20283 GCA_013398155.1 Pedionomus torquatus | reverse complement strand
GACTCTGGACATAGGCAGACCTGGTTACCCCTGTTACCTTTGGAGCAGTGCACCAGGTGGTGCTCTGAGAACTAAGGCATTTTACTCTAAAGTCTTCAGACTCACCACAAAGTAACCGAGCAAAAGATTCTCAGAAGGTGAGAGCAAGTGTCCCCTCTTGATTTAAACCTATTCCCATTTCATCCAAGAGGCTTCTACAGGTATCTGCTGTAGCACCAGCAATCCTGAGGACCTTCCCCGAGGCATGGGGCTGCAGAGGTGAGGGCACCTCTACAATCACCACCAGCCACTTGTTCACCTTCTCCAGACTTTACTGGTCAACTGCAGACCTGCAGTGAAGACAACAGAGCTCCCCATGAAATTCAGTTCAACAGTTCAGGACCAGAGGCGGGCAGCAGTTGGAGCTATGTGTTCCCAAGGTCTTGTGTGGGAAAGGGTATAGCTGAGCATATCTCTAAGCATGATTACCTTGGAAAGTCTGCTGAACACTCCTTTGAGACAGGTTAGGACAGGCAGCGCTCTCTGATAAAGCCACCTGCTCTTAAATGGGGCTGAAATGACTCCAGGAGGAAGCTTTCTGGCTTGCAGAGAGAAAGGCTTTCCCTTTGGTCATGGAGATGAACTAATACTGAAGGCAGGACCATGGAACACAGAGTCTTGTGGCTCTCAGATGAGCAGACGCTTTACAATAAGCAGTGCCTGTGCTAGGGGAGAGCCACCTTCCCTGCCCCCCCTCCTCTCACCCCAGACTGATGAGTTCCCAGCAGGAGTTTCACAGGAACAGGAATGCTGATACTATCAGGATCAGTGGTTATTTCAGCAGAGAAGCAAGAATAACTTGTTCAGCGCTTCTGAGGAGCCATGCTGCAGGCCAGGGACCAGGAGAAAATTTCTGCTTTTGATACAGGTCCAGAAAGTTTCTCCCATTTTAGGATTTAGGATCAACTTAGGAGAGTGGAAAAAAAAAAAAAACAAAACAAAACAAAACAAAAACCAGTGTTTTGTTTTAAAGAGCATCTTCTCCTGAATCAAGTGCTGGGCACAGCAATAGAATTTTTGAATTTATACACCGTGCAGAATTTGCACGTGCTTGTTCCTTTACTATAGCTGTTTGCACCAAAAGAAATTGAGAAAAAGAAAAAACTACCAGCCCAGGCAGGGGGAAGCTGCATTCCTATTAGTGCACTAAAAATGCACTGGCTCCTCTTAGAACTCTAAGAATGCAGCCTAGATTTTATTTTTTTTTTCCACTAGAATTTTAAAAGAATAAATCAAAGTAATTATAGCACTGCCCTTTCAGAATTGCTTTGCAAAGCTGAAATCAGAGCTTCAAAAGGCTTTTACTAGCAGCGAGCAAATCCAGAGAAGCAGAGATGCCTACTTTGGGCAGCTGCACTAGCCCCAAAACGTGCTTCATGAGCCACTTCCACATGGAAAAATAGCCTGGATTGAATTAAAGCAGCTTATAAAGTCTATATTTGTATCTCACTTCCCCCAACCCTTATTACCTACACATCTGCATGAAATCAGGATCATGCCTTCCAAAAGGGTCCCTGGCTTCTGGTCCAGTCCCCCACACTTATTTATTGTCTGAGAAGTCCAGAGCAGAGACAGACAGTTCATCACTCCTATACTATAGGAAAATTAAAGTATGATTTATTACATAAAAGGCCAGAGTGGAAGCTGAACCTGAGTGCTTTGACCTTTGGTGTAAAGGTTTAGTGCACTGGGGACTAGTGCTGCACAGTATCGTCAGCTGTTTCGTTAGCAAGGTAATGACTGCTGACTAATGATCCTGGTTTCATGCAGAGGCAGGTAAGGTTCATGAACAAAGGCTTCTCCTCTGCCATCTGAACAGAGATCTGTCTCTCAGTGAACCATGGACAGGGTGGATTAAAATATTCATATTAATAAAAAAATACATTTCTTTGAAGTTGACAGTTATGTTGACTTGCAGAAACTCTACCTAGGAATTGTTCAAATTACATTTAAAAAGCAATTAGGTAGTTCACATTTGCTGCTTAAGCTTTAAGGAATAGCCAACAGCACCATTGAGAGTCACTGCCTTAGTGCATGGCACTAAATTTCAGTAAAACATGTTCTTAAGTGAACCAAAAACTGTGTTTTCCTCCTCCAATCAACCAACTGAGTTCTCAAAGGAAAGCTACTAGTTACAGGAAACTGAAAACACACTCTGTCCAGAAACAGTTATATTTGGTAACTATAATACTGCCATTATTATTCAAGGCACAACTTGATAAGGCAGTGTCTACAGAGTGCAACATCGAGCAGTATAACCAAAAGGAATGCTACACTGCTGGGCTCGGGTGATTCAGTTGCACTTCCATCCCAACACGGCTTGGCTCAAGAAACAGGTTAAAAAAGAAAAGTATCTTTTTTTTTTTTTTTAGAATAACTTTTTTTGGTTTTTGCCATTTTGACATAACAATGCAAAACCAGGAGTCTGGAAAAAAAAACTTCAACGTGTGCATATTTTTTGTAGACTCACACTCTTTGCAAAATGCAGCACAAAGTTTGATATGAAATTTAGACTGAGTTGTAAATGCAAGGGCTTCATTGTTGCTCAGCAGTGACAAACAGAGTTCTTCATGGTACATCAACAAGTGAATAAGCAAAACAAGACTAAAATCAGGATTTAAAACAAAATTTCAGCCATTGCTGAAGCCTGGCAATGTAAATACATCCACCCTGGCCATAGAGGCCCTCAATTCTTCTTCCCATTAGCCCACAGACTGTTTCCTTCTTAAGTGAAAAACCAAGGAACACTGCAGGGCAGCATAAGGGACATGGGCCACCTCTCCACGTTGTACCTGTGTTAGGAAAAGAGGACTTCAATCTCCAAGGCTGCCATTCCAACACCTTCACTAGCACTAAATTCACAGGAAACCTAAGAACCTAAGAGACAGAACATGGAAACTTTATCAGGGTTTCTAAGGCATCCTGCTGCATTCAGCTCTGCTCAGGAAAAACTAAATCTAAATAGAAAGTGGTTTCAGGGTTTGTTGAGATATATTTTTCAAGCACTTAAAAGGAGTAAATTTATTACCTCCCCAAAGTAAAAACAGCCACAGGCTTCAACAGAAGAAGAGAAGGGGCCTGAACAAAAATTCTAGATCAGGATATCCCCCAGTTTGGAGGAACACACATTTGGATGGGAGCGTTGAGCTTGTCTCATTTCTAAAAGCACACTATTTGTGGATCATTAGTAGGATGCTTACACTTATCATAAAACACATAAGCCATTTTATGGTTTGTCAGACATATTTCTCCCTCCTGAAACTTCTGCAGATCCTTGTGATACAATGTAAGATCACCCCCAAATCCAGAGCGCCACTGCAGAAGCCGTCAGCATGACGTGCACAGAGCCGCTGAGCAGCCAAAAGCCTCTACGAGAGGAAGCCAAGAGCTTCTGCAGCCTGAATCTTCCTTTACCCACAGAACAAAATGAATTCTTTGTCCTATGGCCACCGGAAGCCCTGCCATAACACAGGCCAGCACCTCATGTGTACCCAATTCACACCAGGGACAGCACATTTCAGCAATCTTCACTCTTAATACAAAGACGAAATTTTATGTCATTTTTTATGGGCTACAGTATTGATCGGAACAGCTTAAACATGTTGATTTAGACAAAAAGGTTTAGAAATCTGTAGGGATGAACTACTAGGATATGAGAAAGACTCCATGGGTGACGTTTTGACCATTCTTTCTACAGGGAGCCAAAGGCTAATATGTGTACCTGGCAGGAAAGACACAGATGGGGTTTCAGGCAGTAAATCCTCCTGATAGCCAGCTCACACCAGCCTGTGTTGAGGTGGTCATTCATCCCAAAAGGGGCTTTGGCTGGGCCTAGGTTTCACAGACTCGCTATTTAAATCTTAGACTGAACTTTATGTTGGTGGCCCAGACACTCCCATCACAGGGAACCCAGAAATCCAGTGTGCTAGGTGATCTGGAAAAAACAGGTAGTATTTGAAGGGAAGTGTGATTGTTGTTGTTTTTTTTTTAATTTCATAGAACATCTTGCTGACAAAACATACAACCGTGAGTTCCTCTCCTTTGCTGCACACAAAATGGTTTGCCCGCACCCAAAAAACAAACCAAAAAGGGAACAAGACAGGATATTGGCTATGTGGGGGAAGGAAGTAAAAGTAATATTTAAAGCTATCAGAGAATATAAAACAGAACAGAAAAAGAAGAAATTTCCCTCTCCATCATCCCTTGGGAGATTAATGCAAGGGATGTTTGCTGGGCTCATCACCAGAGAGCTCCTGTGCCCCTCCATGAACCCACAAGCCCAGGACTTACACTGCCATGCCACCAACAAACTCCTCTGTTGCTTGGCAGTAGATCGTGATGGCGACTCGGGCATCTGCATCAAATGTGAATTCCAGGCTGTACAGCACCTTCTGCTTCCCATTCTCCTCAGTAGGACTGTCAACGTCATCTTTATACCTGAAAGGCAATGCCAGAAGATTAGAACATGTATTTATGAGATACCATCAAGATCACTCTGGAAATCAGACAAGAATATTCCAACCTAGGTATTCTAGGCAGTCAAGGCATCATGGGCTTCCAGCCAGGGCTTCCCAGATTTCCATTCTGAGGAAGCTTCTTCAAAGATTTGCCTGAAGTTATTGAACTAAATTATATTAACGACCATGTGAGGGATCTTACCCAGCCTTACAGTGCCAGGACACAGAACAAGAAAGTGAACTCTTGAATGTCACACCTTTAGGAATAGAAACATTCTCCTTTCTTTTAAATCTTCACATAAGACTCAGTATTTGGGATAAAGAAATGTTGCATGGGCCTGAGAAGTCTAAGGCTTAATTCTTCTAACTCTGCAAATGAAAAAAAAAAAAAGGGTCCTGTAACACAAAGAACTCCTGAAGTTCAACCAAAGGTACCTCCAGTATCACACAGATGATGATATTCAGATCAAAAGCATCCAAATATAGGAACTGCAAATACCTTTACACATACAAATCAACTAAGCCTTTGGTGCCCATACACATTCATTGTATGAACAAAACCCAACACATTCAACTGCGTAACAGACATGTGATAACCAATACAGGACCGAGAGTAGAAGGTATTTCAACTAACATAAAGCTGAGTCATAACTTGGCTACGGGCTACTGTACAGCTGGATCAGACTGTGTCATCATCACCACCCAGTATTACTCCTCCCTGCTGCTGGAAAAGGCAGGTAACAAATCCGGTGAAGAAGGTGGAATGAAGCAAGCTTCAGGGCAGTGAGCTATGGCCATGATCCAGCAGTGAGGTATAGCATGCTGGGGTGGCCAGGGAGACCAGCAGATCCTGGAACAAGCAGTCAACACAATACCCCATGAAAAGATCTCCCCTCCCTCAAAGGGCAAAGCGACGGACAGAATGGATATCATTCTCTGGCAGGGCAGAAACAGATTCTCATATGTACATTCAAATCCCAATGTAATCCTACAACTGTAGGTACCACCATTAGTTCACATGCTGTGTAGGAGTGGTGAACACAGCAGGCTGCCTTTGAGAGGTGTACAACACCGCTTGATTTGCCACCCAGCTCCAGCCTCACTTGTCAATCAGTATTACCTTAATTGCCACGATGCCAGGGTCAAAGCCAAGCAGCTAAACTATTCAGGAAAAGCTTGGCACCATCTCTGACTTCACAGTAGCAGTCGGCCTCTCCCCTCATTAAACAGCCTTGATGAACATGCTGCACTGTTGAAAACACTCAGAAACAGGCCAGGCATACCTCCATAACTCCATCTAAAAATTGCCAGGGGATCCCTTGTTTATTAAACTCACTGCTGCCTAATTAAGAGGGATCCATCAGGAATTTTACTTGACACCACACTGAACAAGAATGAAATGTTCAGCTTCAGGAATTTAATACAGAAGGTGCAAAACAGAATTTAAGAGCAGCATAATCAAATGCCTAACACGTACCTGTACCAATGTCGCCCTCATGAATCACTGTAGCATACACTCACATTCCTGTCTGAAGGACCTGGAGAGTTCCAAACAAGACTTTTGCCAGAGATTCATCTAGGTCAGAACTGCAAACCAAGCTAGAACACACCCAACGTGCCAGTTTAAAAACGACAAATCCCAAGAACTGAGAGTCTGAACACCTGCAGCTGCCTGGATACAACATTCAGTACAGAGCAAAGTTGTATTTTCACACCAAGCTGGTCACATTTAGAGGATAAAACCTTGGTGCTTGAAGGCTGTAAACAAGAAACACTCTAACCAGCAGGGAAGGTTTGTCTAGAAAACATGAAGGGAGCATCAACATTTTGTGCTGAACTGACCCAGGAACACAGATGGCAACAATCTTCAAACTGTTTTGCGTGTCCAAGAAAACAGCAGCACAAGCTTCTGCAAATTATCTCTTGCTTCATTGGCCTCTGTTGGTCCAAGGCTGGCAGAGAAGGACGCAGGCTACTTCCAGAAGAAGTGGGGTGGGGGAGAACCAGTACCTTTGCAGGCAGGCACACAAGAAGGCTACTTCAGAGACCTATACTCCCTCTATGTAAAGGCCAGTGTTAAAATAGAGATGCCCAGCACACGCACGAGCTACAGATCAACAACACAGATCTACCTAGAACAGCCCCAAGTAACAAGGTGGGAGACCTGAGGGAGGGCAGATCACAGAAGAGCAACACATCATCACTAAAACTACTGGCAGGTTTGTCTTCTCAGTGAAGTCACACAAATCATATGGGTTTGCAGATCACCCTCCTGCTCCCAGTTCCACCTCTGCACCTCCCTGCCAGCACTCAGAACGCGCTTCCATCCTTTCAAGGAGAAAAGGGGTTAAATCTAGACTAGAATAGATCTGTTGCCCTAGGAAACCACTGAAGGGCCATTACCAGCTACAGTGCCTGAAAAGAATGTTACTGGAGGATGATTCTGCTGGGAAGAAGCAGAGCCAAAGTCCTGCCTGCCTGGAACAGCATCACTACAGCAGAGGGCAAGGTAAAAGTGCCTAAATGGTGACAGTCACAGCAAAGCTGCGTACAAACCTTCCTGTTGCAACATGCTGGAGCTGGAGGTTAAGAAAATCATCTGCCACATAGCAAGGAACTCAGGTGAGGAAGGACTGCCTAAGTAGCTATGCCAGGGGATACCTGGACCAAGAACAGGCAAGGACTGCTTTGGTGTATACTTCGAGAGGAAGAAACATCTCATGTTCCACCATAAGGTGCAAAAACAATGGGACATAACTTCCAGTGAGTAACAGGACAGAGTCACACATTTTGCATTCCTTCTTTCTTTGCCCAGGACTTAGCAGACAAGAAGGTAGTTCAAGAGCTCTTTCATCTCCACCCGCGCTCGAAGTTCACAATGTGCATTTAGTCAAGTCCTACAGGCAGTGTAGATGTGAGGTGGCCACAGACACATGCACAAATTTGAAAATCAGTGACTTTGCTGGTGTGCCTTTCGGTCATGCACACAAGTCAATCACACAGCCTTCACAGTCACGTGTATAGAGCAGAAGAGACTGACCACCTTTGAGAACAAACAGCTGATCCAATGTTATGGAGGAAAAGGCAAAGCAGGATGACCAAGGGAGCTGAGGCCACCTGGTCTGTCATCACTTCTGGATAAAACAACAGAAACGCTGGAACTTTTTGTTTGTCTGTTAAAGAATTAAAAGATAAAAATATAATTAACAGCAGCCATGACAATCAGTTGGAACTAGATCGAGTTGAACCTGATGTTATCCTTTGAGGAGATTAAAAAGTTTGACCAACAACTTTGTAGACATGCAGGATAAATGCTAAGTATTACTTGACTTAGTTCTGTGAGATAAGCATTACAATGGTGGCAGAGCAGTAAGAACTAGCTGACATCTCCATTAACATTCACTTTCATGGGGGAGATGGTCATCAAATGGAGACTTTCCTATTTGGGGGTTCTGCAGAGATCTGTATGCAGTCTATCACTATCCAAGGTTGCAGAACAGGCAGTCCCAGCACCACGACCACTGCCACTACGGGATGAACCACACCAAGGATCAAGGTCATTTCCACAGTGCTAGGGTCTCACCCATCTCCCCTCAGTCCCTACCATCCACCTCCCTCTCAGGCAATTATCCAAAACATTTGGAGCCTTCACTACTCTCCATGATACTGCTGCTTTTTCAGACACATTCCCAAACCACTATAGTTGCCGATTCCTTCAGCACTTCTGGCCCATGATGCTAGCCGAAGGCCAAAGCCCATGGTGAAGCAGAGAGGCTGTCCCAGGACACAACTCTTCCATGAAACACATTGCCTCATGAGTACTTCAGCTCTGAAATAACACTTCCAGTCCAAGGAAAAAGAGGGACACTGGGCAGACATGAGGCCGTCCTCTGTTAGTGATTAACAGCAAAATCCACATTACCCTTCTCTGAGGTTCACAGAGTCTCATCCTGCTAGAAATCAATAAGGCACACAAGGTGTCAAAGACTTAGAACTTCAACACCAATATTCACAGGTTTATTGCTCTTCTCCAAAGCTGCTGTAAATACAAAGGATTTGGCAAATCTCATAATTTTGTTTTGTCAGAGCCAGGCAGGAAGCCCAGACTGGACATTTCCTCATATTCCTCCATGAAGTCGTATAGTCTTCATTATTGATCAACACCCTCCTCAGCTGAACAATGAATTTTCAATTAAACACAAGGAAAACCAAAAAAGCTTGCAAGGCTTGACCATCTTTACACCTAGACATTAAGCTTGGTATCATTTTATTTTTGATGGAGGAGGTGGTAAATTAAATTTAACTAGTCCTGGAAAGAACGTGCAAGCCTCAACCACTTTATATGCATAGAGGGAGAAAGGAAAAGCCTCTAGTCCAGAACGGTAGAAAAGCACAAGACAGAATGTGCGCTTGGGCCTGGCAATTAAAATCTCATTTTGGGTCCCTATCAATACAAAATAAGTAAGAGTGGTGGTGCTGCCCACACTAATACAGCAGCACAAGAGCCTGTGAGAGCTCGTGAGGCAGAGAAAGAAATGACAGCACCAGGAATTAGATACAAACCTAGACACTGTCAAGGTGCACAGACACTACATTTCAAATAGTCCAGAGCTGCAGCTCTGATCAGGGGAACAGGATGTGCAACCACAGCAAATAGAATGACAGAAACTTCTGTATTAAGCCCCACCAACTCCCTGGTAAAAGAGGCACTTCCCCTATAGCTGCTCAGAGATGTTACACTGCTTACGTGGATGCTTGCAAGGGGAATAACATACTCTTTCCACAGCAAGTGTGGGAGGAAAGCAAGACTTTTTCTTTGAGAAGCACTTCACCTTTTAGCTGAAAAAGCCAGGCAGCACTCAGAGCAGTTTACCAACGGTTACTTTCTCAGAAGTTCTTCCCTCTCTTCCTGTTCAATCGGTTTTGAAACCACAGGTATTGCTCATTTAAAAACACAAAACAAACAAACAAAAAAAAAACCCTAACCTTCAGTTCTCACATAAAAACAAACTGAGAGTTTTGTGCGGTTATGACTCAAATTGCTCACGTTACGCCAGGCTCTCAGAGCCACCTTGGCTGAGAGTTGAAGCTGGACCCCTGCCAACACTCCAACCCTGCGTCTGAAACAGAATTCAGAGGGACTCAAGGATCTTTGAGAAATGCTCCACCTGGACATCTGCCCAGTCGCTCAGACCAAAACAAAGCACTAGGTGCTGGGCCCCAGTACTTCAGCTTTCTGTTTGAAAGAGGGTAGCTGCAGGTCACACAAACATAGAATGGTTCAGATTGGAAGGGACCCTAAACATCCCTGAGTTCCAAACCCCTGTCCTGGGCAGGGACACCTCCCACCAGACCAGGTTGCTCCAAGCCCCGTCCAGCCTGTTTTGAGCGCCACCAGGGATTCTCTGGGCCACCTGGGCGAGGGTCTCACCACCCTCACAGCGAAGAATTTCTTCCTGAGACCTCTTCTCAATCACCTCTCAGTTGAAAACCACTCCCCCTCTTCCTATGGCTCTTCTCCCTCGTCAAGAATCCCTCCCCAGCTTTCCTGGAGCACTTTTAGGGTCTGGAAGGGGCTCTAAGGTCTCCCTGGAGCCTTCTCTTCTCCAGGCTGAAACCCCCCCAGATTCTTACAGTCTGTCCTCACAGCAGAGGGGCTCCAGAGCATCAGGTCAAAGTGCTAGCCACTGCATTTAATCCAGAGAGTGGTGGTTTAAATCTCAGTGCAGAGCAGTGAAAGGTAGCAGATGATGCTGGATAATCCATGATTATCCAGACCCCCTTCCCCTATGGGAACACAAGCCCTCTAAACGAATGCGTAACACTGAAATCAAACTTTATCTTGGCAGCAGCAGAAACCTGAAGAAGTTTCATTCAAGACCAATCAGTCTTCCTGGCCTGTGACTTGCACCAGAATCAGCTATTTTCTGGCTTCTCCCTGCACAAGAATGCAGAAAGGAATCTGTCTGTAGGGTTTATTATCCTGACTAATATCTTCCATTCATGCTAATGATTTCATGGTTTTGTTTATCACTCTAGTCTGTCCTGTAAAGACAGATACCTCACTGGTCCTGTTATTGCTCAAGTCTAAGGATAAGGAGCATATAAACCACCTGAAAACCGATCACAGGAGAACACAGAAAACTCTGGAAATACCTACCAACAAGGATCTGGAATTCAGCTACTTCTCCAAAACCTTATCAAATACAGCTTGGCTCTGGATGACATGTCGTGGGGCTGAATAAATGAAAAGTTCAGGCAATAACAGTACCTCACAAGTCGGAGAGAGTCTTTGCGGATATTCACCAGACTTCTCAGTGTCTTCACTGGCTCATGTGGAGCTGGAGTGACGTAGGGAAACTGGAACAAAAAGGCAAATAATTCTATTATTACACTATAAAAGGTAACAGCATGTTACAGGGCATACAATTTACCCAAACCAAGAAACATCTACAGTTAAGAGTACCCAGTACAGCAGTCACAAGGAACAGTAATGAAGAACCCTATTTACAGATAAATCAAGCATTTTTCAGGGTGAAAATCCTGCTCTGGTCCAGCGATAGCTCATATTGTGAGTACACACTTTAAGAAAGAACATTTTCACAAGCTCTTTTTCTGCACCCTGAATTCTCAGTCCAGAAAGCCTTGCTCTCACAAGCTTTTATTTCCACTAAAGAAATCGCATCCAGCTTAAGCAGAAGAAATACAACTCCTCCATGTGTGTAACAGCATGCAAACTGTTACTTGACTGCTAATCAGCATGCCCAAGGCCTGGATTACTGGGGGAAAAACCCTTTTTATTCTGAAACAATGGGGCAAATGTTCTGGAAAAGAAAAGAAAGAGACAAGGATAGGGGGCCTCATTCTATTCTACAGTCAAGAGACCTTCTCTCACAGATTGTGCTTTAAATAAAGGACGATAATGCTTCAGACTGTAATTGCCCTTACTGGTCACAGAATTTCCACTGAGAAATGTAAAGAAAACTGCTTGCAGTGGTGACCACAGCCTGCCCAGCTGCAGACCTGCCTGCTGGATCTCCCATCTGCTTGGTGAAGCCTGAAGCTGAAACACCCACTCACGCAACGGCCAGGTTTGATAGGTGGAGGCAGAGCCATGCTCCAAGTCAGAGCAAGGGCGTGACACAAAGGCTACGTTATTCCAAATGTATCCAGCAACAGTGCCACCACACAGCCTCATCAGAGTTGGGGCGCTTCAAACACACATCTACTAGGTGGCCTGCAGAGGTGTTGAGAGAGTGACTGACACAGAGCAGAAGTACCAGGGACCACAGATATAGATGTCTCCTTAGAAACAAGGAGTCTGCTAATCAGGCAGCCAAATGTTGCTGGAGCTGAACTTCAGGGCAGCTCCAGGACACAACCCATCAATGTTGCCCCCTGAGGCCACAGAAATGTACTGGTGGGTCAATAGCAAGAACCTGAGGGAAAACTGTGCTGTTTCCTGGCCAACATGAGAACATCACAGAAGACCCCATGCCACAGGTAACAGAGAATTCACGGGGTCTTCTGTGGTCTTCAGCAGCAACTACTTTTCTTGTGCCCTGACTGCTCGGTACGGTGGTTGGTAGCACTGAGCACTCAAGACCTCAGTTACTCCGAAGCAAGAACTTGGCCCACATCCAGAAAGCAGTTTCCCTGCTCTGTGTTCAAGTGCTTTTTTCCTTGAAGATTAATCAGAGCTGCCAAAGGGCATTAACTTTACATAGGCAAAATATATACCACGACAGCCTCCCCCTCTTAAACCTATTTGGCAAACGTCCCACTGTGTTAATAGCATTCTCACCCACTCCCCTCTGAAGAAATTATGAAATTCAGTGCTGGATGTCTACAAGGAAACCCAGGCTGAGACACGCTGGCAATTTAACTATGCAAGGTTGGTCCCTACAGCCACAGGCACATCGGATGGAGTTAGCAACTGCACCTTCTGCTTTTGTTGGAGCACTGTGTGGCTGCCAGTCACAGAGCACAGGAGAAGTAGTCAGCTTTTAACTGCTGTCCTGCATGGCCCTGAATGCAGACACAGTGTAGGGCATGGGATGAGCATCCACATGCCTGTGTAGCACTGTTACATCCACAACAATTTCCATTTAAAGTCCCTCCTTCCTAATTCTATTGCTCATCTGCCATTTCGGCTTGAAGAAGGGCTTTCCAGCTTCTCCCTTGTCCTACCCTGCAGAGTCCTGTTAACTGTGGTGCTGAGAAGACCAGTGGCACAGACCAAAGACAGCTCAGAAAGCAGAACATCACCAGTCCAATTCAAATATCGAGTCATCTTGCCTCGGTTTCCCCATCTGTAAAGCAGGGGTGATGCTGAACTGCCTCCAACCAATACAAGTATGAATTAACTAACAGTCACAGCTTTTCTGAAGATGAAAACTGACATCGATTTTTCATTTTCATGCTTTGAAGCTGCAGAAACAACCAGGTGAATAGCTAGCAAAGCAAGTGGCTCTTTTTCCTCTCCAGCACTGTGAAAACATCTCCAAATGGCTTCTACTCTGTTACATTTTGGTTCTTTTGAAGCAGTTCTGAGATGGAAGAGAAATCCAAAACTCACTCACATAAAATAGCTATCTGTCCCTCACAACAGTGCTATTCCCTGTTCACAACAAAAGAATGAGCCAATCACTTAAGGTAGCTTTTCACAGTCTCCTAAAACACTGAGCCCAGAAATGCCTCCACATTCCAACCGAGAAAACTAAATGAGAAACTTTCTGAGCAGCCCATCTAGGTTACAAAGCAAACAAAAAATCACCAAGTATCAAGACCTGTCTTAACACTGCCCAGTCAGGCCACTGATTTCTATGGAGAACAGCACATGTTGAACACAGGCTGGAATCCATGCAACGTGCCCAGGAGTCCTGTGAAGTTCAGGCTCTGAGAGTGGATCTGCTTCCCAGCCTTCTTCCCTCTGCAGCATGTTTTACACTCGCTCAGACAGGCAACCAAAATTAGTCCCAAAATCTGTGTTCCTGAGTCCCTGTCCTTCATCCCCCATTACTTTTTCCTTCTACCCTAAGTAAAAATAAGCCTAGAAGGTAAATACTGCTTCTTAGAAAAACTCTCCTTGCATCTGCACAGCTATAGCAGCCAGCAAACTGGGACATGGGGTAGGTAAACACTCTTGCCTCTCAGACTGAAATGACACTTCCCACATAGCGAGGGTCTCAGGTCTGTGCTATCCTCCTCTACAAGACCTACACAAGATTTTTCCAAAACAGGCAGAAAACAAAAGGGTAAAATAGACAGCATTTAGGAACTTGCCTGAACAGGTCTATTCCCAAGGAAGTTTAGATCCATGTTCTCGCCAAAAAGGTAGCCCTCAGGGTGAGGGGTGTCAAACTTCTCACCTCCCATGAAGAAGTGACTTGCAAAGTAGTTTCCTAAGAAAATAAATAAATAAATAAATAAATGAAAGCCCTAAATGAGTGCTTCCCAGAGAACAGCTGGTCTGGCAGATTTTAATTCAAATGCATAAAAGAGCACAAGACAGAAAATACTTGGTAGTTCACTCCTTCCCTGCACTACTGATGGCCACTGCCAACAGCAGAAACAGGGGGGAAGGAACCCAGAATAAACCATTACAGTAGAGGTAATTCCATTTTAACTTGTTTTCCAGAGAAGGGACAAGGAGCAGTAAAAGTCAGCTCTTTCCAATATTGCTTGTTTGCCTTCTCTCCCCTCTTTCAGTCCCATATCCCAGGGAAAGAACCACACAAAACCATTACTGTTAGTGCTAGAGACTATACACCTTGATGCTAAATTTAATTAATAACATTGACAGTTCCAAATGCAGAACCTGGTTGCCTGGAAGAGAGAAATCGTGGGACTGACTAAATAGAACTTCAGCTCTGAAAACTCCACCACAGATTTGTTTCATTCATCTGTAAGGTGATGCACTACAGTGCAAATTTCAGGAGATGAAGTGTGTGGAAGGTCACTGGGATTCTGGATTAACTGCAAAGTCAAGCAAAATGATTCAGATGTATGAGAGCACCACAAATGTTGCTTCCTCCTAAGAAGAATTCAGGAAAACACTCTCAAATACCAACTTCATGGACTTATAGTTTCAGATAAATAAGTTATCAGGAAAGAATTAAAATAAAATGCTCCACCCAAGCCATTTCCCTTGAAGTTTCAGAGTGGAGTTTTTTCATGTGCATGATGAAAGGACTCAGCCAAATGTACATTTGTTTCCCTGGGTGCAACGCATAGACAGCATAAAATTTGTTTTAAAACGAGTCATTACAGAAGCAGTAACTAATCTGAATGGTTATAGAGGCATTATGGAAAGATTTGCAGTCCCCCTAGCTAGGAGCAAGCATGATTTACTCTGAAATGGAAGGGTTTTCATGAATGGCTCTTTTTTTCCATTAAGGCTTTTTTTCCTTTATGCTCCAAGAAAGACTCTTCTTAGTCTGCACAGATGGTAGTGCTTTAATGATGACGGTAGCGCTCAGCTATTGCTGAGCTCAGCTTACAAGCATCCAGATGTTTTTATTACAGAAACACATCCTTCTTTCCAGGTCCAGCAATCACCTTCAGCACAGGTCTAGAATCTACCTAGAATCTGTCCTACAGAATCAGCATAACAAAATGTAGGTGCTCCAAATGACAGACAACCTTTTCCCACCCCTCCCAGAGGCAACCAATTAAAAAGATAATCTGCATATCATCTCCAAGCACAGCTAGCTTGATACAGCCTCTCTGCCTGAGATACACTGCGGTGGCTGACGCTTACACTAAGGTTCAGAAAAGCATGATGAACACTGGGGTTTAGAAATAGATTTTGCATTTTAGGTGAGTCGAGTAGGATGGTGTTTTGGAGCATGGTTAACTGTGAAGACAACGCTGGCACAGGGTGCCTCAGTACCACGGCAGCTGATTATCTGGAATCAATCAGTCTGCTCCCTCCTCACGCGATTTGGCACCCAGGTGAAGGAGATGTCCTGGGGCTTGACTCACCTCAGTAAACCTGTACTCCACAAACTCAGAGCAGAACTTTTTTGGGGAGAAGTTCTGCACCCCACGCACAGAGGAAGCAGAGTGCCAGCAGGCGAGGACTGCTCACCACCACTGGAACTCGCCACTACCTGTGGCGAGCTGGACATTCAGGAGAGCATCACCCAGCAGTCTCTCCAGCATCTTGGGATGAAAACGTCTCTCTCGTACAACTGGAACGACACTGAGATGCCTCACTAGCACTGTCTTTGCTCTGCTTTTGGGATCTCTAATGAATCGTTAGGATTTCTCACAAATACATGCTACCTGCCACAACACAGCAGCACTCAACTAAGTGGAAACCACTTCCATTCCATGTTCAGACTGAAGGCTCCCTTCATCTCCCTGCGAAGTTACCGCTTGCAGTACAAAGGTTTTTTCTTCCCAGAGGTGCTTTCTTCACAAGCAAACAAGAAACATAGTCAGTGCCAGGCATAAAGAGCATGAGAGAAAATTCACTCTCAGGAGCTCAGAGGGGAATACACTGCCCAGTAGAATACCCCTGGGCTCTGCCAGTGCTGCTCAGGGTACAGAAACCACCACGTACACATGGTCTCAACAGCAAAACTAAAAAACATAAACTGCAGCAAACTGTCTTCACAAATTCATAACACAGTTTTTAGCAGCTAAAAAGAAGATATTCTATTGCACTGCACCTCGATGAAGCTGTCTCGCCTTCCTCATCACCCAACCCTTTGGGCCACCAAAAGCAACCACACAGCAAACAGGAACATGGCTCTGAGCTGTGTTAAATTTAATCCAGCAACAATCAAATAGCAAAAACAACTGCTTTGACCCATGAGCGCTCCAGTCTGCTGCTCTTGAGTAGCTGGGGAGAAGGCAGGAAAGGAACATTCCAGTCACCAGCAGGCAGTGGTGGCCACCACCAGCAGGGTGGACTGAAACCCCAGCAGAACTACAGCAGGAGTAAGACAGACAACTGTTCCCTGTGCTTTGCAGGGCCAGTGAGGAATGAAAGCTGTGTGTGAAATACAGGAATGTGATTCTGTTTTGACACCATCACAGTGCATATAGCTCACAAGCTGAGAGCAAGGTGACGAACTGGGTACCACTCTGGGCACTCTCCTATTTAAAATTACTCTTTCTTTGATTAAAACATCATTCCCAAACAACAAAAGCAGTTCAGCTTCAGAGAGAAGTAATTCACCTCTTTTTTTTTTTTCCCCTCCCAAAAACACCCAGGCAATTCTCTTTCAAGAAAGGAGAGGAGAAAAGCCATCTCAAGGGCAGGTGCTCCCTGCCCTGCTCCACTCTGCAGATGAGCTCCCTGGAACAAGAGACGAGCTGACGAAGGAGCTGCGGAAAACACTGGTGCATTGCTCACTGGTTGCTAAAGCAATAGGGGCATCATGAGACTGCACACGAGAACACGGATTGCTTTACTGCTTCAAGCACAGAAGCACAGCGAGGATCATGACTGTTCCTTGTGATTACCCATTTTTAGCCTGTTTCATGGGAGCACTAATTCTTCTGTATAAACCGGGCCCTTCTCCAAGCCCCTTCCAACTGGTCAGGCATCTGCAATGCCAGCACAGTCTCCATGGACTTATAGTTTCAGGTTAAAAGGTACCAACCAGTAAAGAGATATGGAATCAGGGGTCATTTTATAGCATTTCAGCAGCCTCAGCCCCCCAGATGCAGAAGGGGAAATGCGGATGATCCATATCCAGAGCATTGGAGGAATAGGCAAGGCATTTCTCGAGGATTTTTAACTACAAAACTGCATATAGATTACATCAAAGCTGTTAAAACAATCTGTGAATGCCTCATTAAGGACTCTGACTTTTAAAGACCAAGGCGGATTCCACAACAACCTGCTCAATCCTCCACAAAGCACGTGACTGACCCAGCAACAACCACATCAAAAGTCAATAAATGAGAACTGAATATTCACCACTGTATTAGCAACAAGCTGTGACTCAACAAGCTGCCGTCGCTTGGTACAACCTCATAAAGTAACAGTGTTCCTCTCCACAGGCGGCCTGACTCTGTTTAAATTACAGTCAGAATACCCATGTTTTGTGTTTATTTTCTTGGCCTTCTTGTGAGGTGGCTCCGCATCCTTCAAACTGATGCCCACCGTGGGCAACAGCGGACCAGAACCACAGCAGCTTACCCAGACACCCACAAGACCTGCTTAAACCAGACTCGGAGGGAAAGAACATAAAAGGTGATGGACAGCCCTTAGTGCTGCCCGAGTAGATGGGTAAGCTCAGGAAACACTCCCTCGCCACATCTTCCATCCTTTCAGGGGTAATCTCCGAGCAGCCAGGAGGCTGCCTGTGTGCCAGGATAACACTCCAGTGCACACATTCAAACATCTACCATAGATGATGGAAAACCGGCTTCCAGCCAGTAACAGTACAGGGCTCACAGCAACAGCATCAAGTTAGAAATAATTAGCAACCTTTTAGCCTAAGAACTTTCTGTACCTCTTCCAGCTTGCCTCCTGAAATCAAACAAAACCAGAAACACTCAGTCCCAGTCATGTTCACTGTCATATTTTTTTCCAATCACATCCAATCTTTCCAGCCCCAAGACAAACATACATAGGTCTGTAGGGTCAGAAGGGACAGTGTCCTTCCGAACATACTCCACATGAAGAAGGGAGTGGGGGCCACCATCCTTACAGCCCTTACTGTTCCGCTCTTTTGTAACCTTCCTTGAATCTCCACCTTAGAAGTGTTCACAACCTCTTCTGCCTAGAATGATCTTGAGCTTGAACAGCTCTTCTCCCTTCCCAAAGTCAAGAGGATCCTTGTTAAATACACCTGAAGAAGGCAAAGAGAAAGGTCTAGCCTAAAGCTAGTACATTTTCAGATAGAGCACAAGCAAGCGCAACAGAAAATTAATTAACAAGCATCTAATTCTATCCAAAGCCTTTCAAGGAAATACCAATATTTTTCTTTAATCATCTGCTTGAAAGCATTAGCTGTTCAGTTTTACACGGGAGGTACCATGTGTGGAATGCTCTTTGGTAACACTTAGGTCAACAGACACCACTTCGAGGGTGCATGTGAACGTACAAACCTCACGTGTGTGACACGGTTACCTCGGCAAGCACATTGGCTAAAGCCCAACGCACTATTAAACTCTAGTCCAGGTAATTACAACAGCACAGAAACAACAAGATGATGATTTGAAAGAAGCAGTTTAATGTTCACTACCTATGGTGGTTATAATTAATTCAGCCCATATCTAAAACGCTAAGCGTCCACAGATATCAGGTGCAACCTTCAGGCTACAAGAAAACGGCCAGCAGGGCCCACAGAACCATAGCTTCATCTTAGCTGGCAGCTCATGTCCACCCGGTCTCCCACACTGGGAAAGCCCCCCAGACACACAATGAAGAGTCCTGCTGTAATCTAGAAGTGACATTTGTCTTTCCTAGCAGCCCAAGAAAATAGTCCTCAACCTCCTAAAAAAAATTTAAAAAAAAAATGTTTCCCCCTTCCATCTGCTCCACACCACCATTCTTGCTGAAGGCCAACCTGCAACAAGATAAGGTGCAATGATGGCAGGATCCTGTGTGTCTTGCTCTTCACCCAAAGAGGGGGCACCTAGCTCCCTTCATCACACAGCCCTGCGGATGTCACAGCCAGCGAGTCATCGGACACAAGCAGAACTTGAGTCTCTGAATGAAAAGTCTATGCGGCGCCCATACCCCAGAGTGAGGGAACCCAAACTGCTGCTCTGCAAATGTTTTAGCCTGCCTGGAAAAGCCTTAGCAGAACAGAATCTTAGAGGAAAAATTGTAAGGAAATGGGTACTGTAGGAGAAAAGACCATGTGAATTTCCCTTATAGCTTGTTTTGTGAGAGGAATACATAAAACTCCTTAGGCAAGTTAAACCAGGCCAATCTCAAAAGTCAGTCTACGACAAGGTGAGTCACAGGCTCATCCCAACTGCACAAAAGTGGCACTGCTGACAACATTCTAAGTCTTCAGGATGTCTCCCTTTGGCCTACATGGGCATTTGTTTTCCATGTCAGCCCAACAGCTTCTGGGTGAGAAATGCTGCCATTTTAAGGAGGTAAAGAAGGTTGTCATGTGGATTTTTTTCCATCCTATGTTTCACCAGAACTGATTTTCCTTTTGCATCCCCACCGAACTCTGCCATCGCTCCTTCTTTACCAGCAGGAGATGCCCCAGTTGCCACAGACCAACAACTTGCTGAAGTCTGGTTTCCAGAGCAGAGAAGGGAAGCCTTGCTCACCTACTGTGACCCACCAGGACCAAAAGGCAGCAACTGAGCCAGGTGGCCGCAGACACTGATAGAGGGACAGGCAGACAGACTACTTAAGCTCTAGATTTGGGGCACACGGCCCTCCTGCATCCTTCCATTTCAGCCAAACAGGGCACTGAGACGGAGTTTTACCACAGATTTTGCTTAAGAAGCCACATCCATCACCCCTCTCCATCAGGGAGGCCCCGAAGGCAGACGGGGATCCCGAGCAGAGCCAGAATCGGGCCGCGGCGCCCCGATGCCGGGCACTCCCTCAGCCCCTTTCCCTGGGGATCCCGCGACCCTTCGCTAGGCCTGTCACCCCCGAGGCGGCCTGTGGGGCCCCGGGCCCGGCGCAGGCCCGTCCCCCTCCCCTGTCCCCGGCGCTGAGGAGAGCGGCCCCACGGCCCTCACCGGACTTCGGCGGGTAGCGGTAGGCCGAGTTGGCTTGGATGTCGATGTCCTCCACGCCCGCGATGCGCCGGCTGAGCAGGGAGCCCATGGCGGCGGCGGACCGGGG
>VZRU01020243.1:196609-252579 GCA_013398155.1 Pedionomus torquatus | reverse complement strand
TAGAAAGAGTAGGGCTGAATCTTAATATTGGGAGAGGCCTGACTCAACTGCCATATAACATCAGAAAAGTTATAGCTTCACTTGGTAGAAAGCCTCAGTGATGTGAGTGCATTAGTAGAAAAAGAAGCTACTTATAGCTGAAGTGACAGTTAAATTCCAAATGATGTTTCACTGTCTGCAGGAAAGCAGTTCTGTACAAGCCAGACAATATGTGGATTACCGAGCTACAGAACCCCCTTACTGTTGTTTGAAGTTGACTTTATGATTAGCAATCTTAGGCTTCCATTTGTTTGAAGTTGACTTTATGATTAGCAATCTTAGGCTTCCATATGTTACAACTGACCACAAAGCGGAGGGTGACAGGACACAGGTGTGTCCTGGTATCTCCCCTTTGTTTCCCAGTGCAGAGTTACCTCTGGCCAATTAGCTAGACCTGAACCAAAAGTGGAGGAGGTAGGAGCAGCTCACAGGCTTAAGTTTTCCACTTCTTCCCATAATAACTGAGAAAATCTTTTCCTTTTGTGAAAAATTCCCTTTTGACAAATTAGGTGGAAATACCACGTATTAGTCCAATGGCATCAGGGTTCATCTGTGTTCCATCACAGACACTTCTTAAAATTTCTCTTTTTTTTTTTTTTTAAGTGAGTAGTTGCATAACGTGTTCCCAGCCCTTCCCTGTCACTGGTACTGTTTAAGGGAGGTAACCAGAACACCAGCCAAATATCAGCCTGATGATGAAAGAATTGTTCCACTTAAAATGTCACTACTTTTTTAGCATGCTGAGTCCTGTATGGAGAGGAAAGCTTATATTAGTAGCTCCACAGAGAAAAGCATTGTATTGCATTGTTTAGAGGCAGTTGTTGCTTCTTGAAGAGAACTGAATTACTCTGTTTTGTGCTATTTAGTTTTTGGCAGAGCAGAAAAAGGAGAAATCACAAGGTAAGGATTTAATGGAAGTACCTGTTTTTAAAAACAGTAGAAACTGGATACAGAGAATGAAGTATATTTAACAGTAATTATAATTTAACAAGCTCTAACATCTGGAACTCTAAGGTAATTTTGTATTCCTTGGATGAGCTTCTCTGCGGGACACTAAGCAATCACACAGCAATGAAAGACATGGCTGCTAAAAACATGTAAAAGCCAACTGTTAAAGCACATTCCTATTTAGTGAAGTGATGGCTTTTGGTTAACAGATACACAATGCACATAGGCACTGTGAGACTTACCAAGTAAGGTTGTATTATTGTGCAGTAGTAGTGTCCTGTCTTGGAAAGCAATTAAGTGCATGGCAGCTAATTCTGACTGTCCAGATCAGAAGTTATAAAATTCCATTCTTTCATCTTGTGTCATTAACGTGCATCTTTGTCACTAATTTTTGTTGGTTTGGCGTTTGCTGGGTTAGTCTGGTAAAGGTGGTAAAGAACTCTGGTTGAGCAGGGGAGTTGATGTTCTTTATGACCGAGTTGCTGCATTTCATTTCTGTAAATTAAAAGTTTTGCTGTGCCTTTAAAAAATATATCTTACTGAATTAAGCTGCAAGCATGCAACTTGCTTCCTTCACTTCATTAAGTTAGTTATGGCATGAATCTCTGCAAGTGCTTCTGAAAAGGAAATATTCACATTCAAGTTTATGGGGGGGTAAAACCAAACCAAACCAAAGCTGATTATATTCTAAATACAGTTTCTAGTCTTTCCCCAATATTAGCAGGCATAGGTAGCATCTGAGGAAGTAATGACTAAGAGCAGAAAATCAAAGTTTATTAAAACAGGAGGTATCTATGAATTCACCTCTCACATATCTTGTGAGCAAAGTATAGAGATGACCATTTAATATTTAAATGTATTAGATGTGTTCTCTTATGGCTAATTGCTGTATGGAGATTCTTTCACTGCTCTGTCCTGTTTACTTCTTAGGGAGCTTGGTTTAACAGAAAAACAGGATTCGCATAAGATGCTTGCATTAATACACATTTTATCCCACCTATGCTCTGATTAAGTTGTGTAAGTAGCAATTGGAAAGATTTGGTGTTTTTTTGCTTTATAAAAAAGAATTACATTTAAAAAAACCCGCATGGAATATTCTCTGTTAAATTGTTTATGCTGTAAGTCATTCCAGCTTTCACTCAGGATTCCAATTGAATGAACTTGATTTCTGACAAAATGACAGTAAGATGGATAAAAATCTATAGAGCAGAGACTGTTTTGAAGTATTCAAGAAGCTCGAAGTGTGGAATACGGATGTTACACTAAACATTTCATGATGGAATGGTAGGCAGAAATAAAAATGTGTATATGGTACAAAACGTGACCATAAATGACCTTTAGTATCTGAACAGAAGTCCTGTAAAGCTCCCCCTTGATAGTCTTCAGCTGAATCTGAGTGTTACAGCTGTCTCAGAGGTTGAGTTACACAAGCTGTGGAGTGGTTAGACAACACCAGAAGTTGAGGCTGAGGCTCTCAAGTCCAGTGAGCTGCAGGCTGCTGTCAAGCCACAACACGCTGTCTTGTCAACAACACTATCAGACCATCCTGCTCCTTGGATTAACAAACACTCCTGTACCATTGACTCAGCAGCACACTGCTGACAGTCTGTGGACCGCAGCCTGGAAATCATGAAGTTATGATGTGAACTGTGGCATTAGGAACAATCATCTTCAGAGATAGTTTTATGTAAGAAAATTAATTGCAGGTAATCTATTATAAAATTTTTGAGGAGGACAGCTTTTAGATTGAAGGCAGATAAGGGTCTGGAAAAACAAAATTGGTTATTGTGGTTGGAAGATGAAGGGAGTACAGAAGGGGATTCCTTCCTCCTGCTGTTAAATCTCTTTCCTCTCATTTCCCTTCCTGTCTTTTTTTTTTTTTTTTTTTTTTTGGTGGTCCAGTAAATGGAAAAGAACACAATGAAATGTTTTAGATTTTCAAGCTTTGCTGGCAAAGCTTCAAAGGAATTGAGAGAAGATTTTAGATTTTTTTCTTAATGTCACAGCGTGGGCCACTTCTTGACCAGCTTTAGTTCTCTTAATAATTAGCGGTGTTTACAGGCAACATTGATCCATTCAGTCAATAGAAAGGAACACTGAAGTCACTGGAAGCTGCAGGTATGCAAGGAAATGGAAAGTTGCCTCCAAAGATTTGAGACCATGTTGCTAGGGTAGTGTTAAAGGAGAAAAAATGTATGGGATGAAAACTTGGATTTCAGCTGCACTGGCAGGGTAGTAATGTATGAAAGGTCCTGTCCAGGTGAGGATTACAACATGTTTATCAGCTAATCAGTTTAAGCATGTAAATGTTGGCATTTCCAAAGAGTTGGCTGCATGTGGGATGTAATTTAGATGTAAGTGAACCTGTATTGAAGTTTCTTGTGACGGGGGTGGTCATGTGTCCTCTTGTCTTCCAAGACTTACTATTCTGGGCTTTGTCATGATGAGTAGTGCAAAATGAATGCTATGCTGATGTGATCAATCCCCGTGATGGTGCTCTGAACCTTAAACTGTAGATGTGTGAGTGGGCTAACCAATATTCAAGTTGACTTAATGTAGTGTAGCTCTAATCTCAGCTCCTTCTATCAATACTGATGGTGTTTTATTCCTCTAGGATGACTTAAAGGAACTTTCCACTTGTTTTTTCAGGAGGTATCTTAGTCTAACCTGCTGTGTTCCCCACTGTGGCGGTGCCACTTGCTCTTAGTTCATACTGAAAGCATTGTCTCTGACAGCCATGGTTCATTGATAACTCCAAAGCCTTAGACTTACACGTGGATATCTCTAAACCCCATTTAATCCCAGAGGGCACCTGATTCATGTTAACCATTTGCTTTTGCTCACAGACATGTAAACTAATTGTGGAGTGGCAAATGAAAAAAGAACAAATTCTTTTCATTGTTCAGGAAAAACAGATGAACATCATATCATCCATCCAATCCAGTGATAAGAGAATTTTGCAGGTCTAAATGTACCCTGACCTTCACCACTGGTTTTCAGCTGCTGTGTTCAGCTTGGGCTGCAGCCTGGCTGCTGTCAGAATAACTTTGCTGAACACCTTTGCTGGAAAGGAGCAAAGAGGTTCCTTGGAGCCTGCCAAAAATGCTGCTGCCTTCACCTTCAGTTGTCAGTAAGATGCAAACCTCTAGCCATGGTGAGAGTACAGTGAAGAAATATGCTTGCCCATTATCTGTTTAAATAAGCAAAATAACATTCTGCAACCAAAAGCAACATTTAGAAACAAGCATTAATAGATACACATCCACTTTTTCATGGCTACTTTAGATCACTGCATTTGAAAGGACTGAAAGAATAGTGAAAAGTCAAAAATGAAAAAGTAATTTTGAGGTAACTAGAGCAAAATTGTTACACTCTAATAAACATTTAATTTTAGCTAATTTTCCCTCTGCCCTTTTTATTAAACAATAATATTTGGAAAGCCAATTTTGTTTTTTTTGGTGTGGGATGAGACTTGTTTAAGGAGCAAAGGCTGCAAGAGAAGAACTATGACAAATTTGGTCATATTATTTCTCTTTTAAAAAACGAAAAAAACCCACTAAAACTTCCTAGGTGTGGGTTTGTGGTTTTTTTTTTTTTTTTTCCTATTGAAGCCCACTTTTGAGACTAGTCTTGACAGTATCTATCTTATTTGTATTTGGCTGTAACTTTCTCAGTCTGAGAAACACAGCATAAATATATTTTCTCGGTTCTTTTGCTTAAGTGCTCTGAAGCAGTTCTGTCATCTTTAAAGAATGCTGCCATAGAGACTAAGAGGCTAAAAGCTTCTGTATGCTTATTTAGGACATCAGAAAGTGATAGTGTATCTGCATCTGCTTGTGTGCAGCTGAAGAATGCAGTTGCATGATGACATTTACTTCTATCATTGTGGAATCTGAGTGCATTCCCTCCCTCTTGCCTGCCAAGACCAAGAGTATTGGTTAAGTAATGTCCATCCCCCACCCCTCTTCTCTTTGATTTATAAAGTAAATCCTTTCCAGATATTGCAAACTAATACACCACAGTAAGAGTAGTGCAGATTAAGCTCCATATTTGTCTTGGATGGAAGGCCAGACTTCTGTCTGGAACATCTGAATCCGTGCTTTGGGTGCAGCTTCCTTCTATTCAAGGGTGGTGATCATCTTGTCAACAAAGCATCTGGCTTACAAGATAAAGTCACTTACAGAAGTACCCTCCCATCATATACGTACATCCAGGGAGGGAAATAAGGGCCTTTTTTCTTGTGATATAGCAAGCTCTGCACCTGCTTATGCTTTTTCCCTTCCCTTTTCTCTTCCTTGGGTAGATCAGGAATGTGGTTTGTGCTTGACCAGGAGTCTAGAGATTTGTAGAAATTTGGCTAATCCTACTTTTTACAAGGAAGCTATGTTACATTTTGATGGCTTTCCAGATTAATGGGATCTAAATTAATATTTGTCAATGACTAATGTATGAATACAAATTTCTTTGTAATTCTTGGCTTTCTTTGATACCTCAGTCATTGCTACTTCTAAACAAGAAGCCTCTTTTGTTGATAGGATGCTAAATCTACTTCTCATATTGAATTTTGTATTATAATTCTTTGAGGGAGAAGGGACTGACAAGGGATAACCCACTGGTTCTTGTAGATAGTTAAGGTGTTTTTTGAAGTGACAGGTAGAGTGAGGATATATGAATGTAACAAGATCTTCTTATAAATTCTTTTTCAATATTGAAAGATCTGATGCTCTTTGAGGTACTGACCACATTTGACCCTGCATACTTCACAGACATCATTCAATTGGTTTACCAGCTGTTTACTAAGCACCAAAATTCTGAAGGCCACCTTCTTTGAACAAAACGCACTCTTTTCTCTTAAGCCAGCATCTCTAAATTCACTGAGCATTGCCAGTCCTCTACTATTAGATGTGTTTGTATTTGGTGACTTTGTGCTATCCAAATGCAACAAAGTTCAAATTAATTAATATAATTGACTGCTTTTCTCCAGAGCTATTGCTCTGACTTGTATTTGTGACGTGTATGGCTTTGCTTTCTAACAAAGTTAATTCACTGGGATTTATATAGTGCTTTGTGGTGATGTGGTGATTTATTATGAGTAATGAAGACTGATGTTCGTGATCGAAAGGTTTTGATCCCATGTTATCTGTCTCTGTTTTCTTAAAGCAGAATTTTGAATATTAATAATTTTTCCATAGTTTTCTACATTTGTTTTAAGTGCTTCATGCCTCCTTACTGGCAAAGACAAGCCAAATATTCCTATTCATGGAATATGTCCTTTAAATTGAGCAGTTTTTCAAGGTGAGCTTAATTTTCATAAAGAAAAGTATTTGGGAGCTTTTAAACTTTTGTTGTCTCTGGAAAGCAGAAATGCAGTTAGCGCATGGGATCAGCATACTCTTGTTGTCTGCTCTCCTTTTGCATGGTTCTGGCATGTTGAACGTCATCAGGTCCTGGTTTTTCCTACTGAGAAAGTGTGGGGTTACGTATGTTACTTAGATTAGTTCATAGTTTGTGAAAAGACATTGGGATACTTTTTCCGAAGATCCTAAGTAAAAACAAGTTGTGTTTTGAAGAAACATGCTATTTTGAGGGGAGATTTTCCTTGCCTTATTCAGTCCTTGGCCTTTAGAATGGTATCAACAAAGGAAGTGACTCTTACAGATGCTTTTGTGCTGTGATTCTAATTTATTGAGAGCTGGACTGAGATCCATTGACTCATTTCATATAAACCACCAAAGAGCTATTTCCAGTTAGTGCCTGGATCAGGTCTTTGAGCTGAAATATGTCAACTCCAACTGCCAGCTGTGCCTTACAAGAAACAAACTTGCATTACAAATGTTTCAATATTATAATTCAGCCTTTGAAGTTTTGCCACTTATTTGGCAAAGGACATTTCCAAAGAGATATCTTTAGCAAACACTATATATAGAGCTTCAGATCTTCATCTTCTTTATGTAGAGAGTATTTTTACTGTCTGTGGGGTGCCCAGAATTAAAGGATGTAAAAATGACAAGATGTTCAAGCCACAGTTGTATTTATATTGTTTTAGTTCTGGTGGAAGTCTATGCATTAGACAATTACCTGGTCCTCCTCCACTGGAGAGTCCAGTGCTCTGTGGTGTGGATGGGGGAGGAAGGCCACTATTTTGCTTCATTTGGCCTATGGAACACATTTTAACTGTAAGTCACATCTATGTGCTATAGGACTGTGATTTGATGAGGCTGGGTTTCAAAAAGTGCTTGAGAAACCTGTTATAGACATAGCCAAATGTTAACAGGCTTTGGAGATGATCAGGCAAAGCAAACTGCTAAATCTGAAAATTAATTCCAGGTACAATGAGAGTTGGCGTTGTATCAGCTGCCAGGCAGGATTCATCTGCCTACCCTTAGGTGCTTAGAAGTTGCACATCCAGGTCAGTTAGTTGTCTTAACTCTAGCCAGTCGAGATGAAAAAGCAGTAGGAGGAGATACTTGCTTCTTCATTCTGCAAGGGTGACTGTTTCAAGGCTCTGCCACTGTAGGTGGTAGAATAGAGGTTAATGTGTTTTTCAGGAGAAAATGGGCACAAAAAAGGCCCTAGTGGTCTTCCAGTTGTGCAGCCTCGAATCTGTGTGTACACTCTGACACTGCTGTGAGTCACAGAGTGTGACACTGCTGTGTCAGAGTAGTCTCCTATGGCAGTTGAAACTCCAACAATAGAATCTGCTGGCTTCACCTTTGTAAAATATGCCTGCAGGTGCATGCAGAAACTTGTGAACTCACAGGCTACTTTTGCTTTGACTGCATGGTCCGAATCTGGTTTTCCCCAGAAGAGCGTGAGAGTGCGATTCCTCCACAGCAGCTGCAAAAGCCCCAGGGCCTGCTGTAAGCAGCAGTGTGAGTAGGCGGAACTCTGCAGTCGTACCTCTGAAAACCCTAGGCTCAGGTAAACTGACCTTTTTTTCCTGCTGTAATTGTAGTTTTTCCCATAATTCGTTGTGTCATTTAGTGCTATAAATAGGAATCCATAAAACATTCTTTTGTTCCTTAAGTGCACTCATTTTATTTTTCAAATGTGTATCTGTGTGAAGGCTTGCCAGGGAAACGGCTTGCCTTTCACTGGTGCTGACCTGGTCTGACTGTAATACTAAACTCAAAGTAAGAGTCTGGACTAATGTGGCAGTTATACATCTCAGCTCTTCCATCAGGCTTCTGGCAGCTTCTGCAAAATTACACTTTGTGCTTGAGATGCTGGTATGGTGCTGCATAATTGACTTTTTAGTTATTTGTTGTTTTGGTGGCTCTGAATAATTTTGTTGTGCCTTACTTTCCCCATTTATAAAATCGGGTTGAAATTGTCTTTGGATTCTGAGAACTATATTGGGAGACTGCTATGTAAGCCTATGTTATCTTGGATATATTTCTACTACTGGGTGGTTTGAGTTGGATGGGATGCGTTCACCAGGCCACTGTAGATACTTATTACACAGCTGCAAGTTACAGCTTCTCTGGTCAAGTTCTTCCCTTGCTCATACACCTTCAACGTCCACCCAGGATTGAGCCTTGGGTTCATTTACTTTCCTTAAGAGTTCAGATTGCTGATGTATTTTACCAAGATGGCGTGTTTAACACTTCAGTTTTCAAAGTACTTCAATATGATACTTACGTGTAAGTTATGTATATAATAAAGAAAATACATTAGAGGGGCAAAACATAGTTTGCTTGAAAGCTGGCAGGAAGGTACCTCACATAGGGAAGCAGAATAAAGCTTGTAGCTCCAGTTCATTGGAAGATGGAAGTACTTTCTAGCATTATTAAGATGAGGAATAACCTGAAGGAGGGAAAAGCAGCTTGAGGTTTGGGAGCAACCCCAGGAGACATCTTTGGGCATGCTGAGAAGAGGGAGGGCATACCTTCCCTCCCAGAGGCTGCCAGCACAGCAGCTTCCTTGTGCTTTTGTGATTTTCTGGAATTTCCTATTTATTTTATTACTAATTTATTTTATAAGATTTTATTCCAGGGGATGCAAAAAACCCTTCAACCAACCCAAAACCCCAACCTATCCTACGGGTTGGGCAGTAGGCCCATCCCTGTGTTATCATCTTAGACCTGGGGACAGTAATGAAATTTTTATTATGCATCTACGCTGTGGAGGTAGGGCTTAATATCAATTGGGGCATGATCTGCCTAGTAAAAAGTGTTAACTTTTGCACAGCTCTTTTCTGACTGCCAGGGCTACTTCTGAAATAAGGGGGTTTATTTTTTTTGTTTTTCTAAATAAGTACAAGTTGAAGTGTATTCTTGGACTCAAATAATTAATCATCTGAGGAATCACAAATGTAAATGGCTTTTATTCTGTACTAATACTACATTATTAGTTCCCCCCCCCTTTTTTTTTTCTTTCTGGTACTCTGTTCTCAGAGGAAGAGAATACAGCAGAGCAGCTGCTTCCTGGAGATTCATGAAACTAAGAAGTATTCTCTCTTACTCTGTATTATATCAATGTGACAAACTGCATTCCTGATATTATGCCTGCCTTTACCAGGAAACTGGTAAAACTTTCCAAATGTTGTCCATTTATCAGTACTTTAAAAGACAGCTGATTAATGTTATTTGCATATGAGCAACAGCGTGTGTAAACATTGACTGGGGAGTCAGTCAAATGAATGCTTTCTACTGGATTCACAATAGCAACGTTTTGCCAAGGCCGAGTGTATCTCAGCTTGGAAATGTTATTGCCAAGCTTGGCTGCTTGCAGTGTATTGATATATAGTTGTCTTTTCTATTGGCTTTTTCCATGTGACTTCCTGATTTCTGAAATAGGAATGAGACTTCAGCTGCATCATTAGAACACTAAATTGTTGAAAACCAACTTGGTTTCTTGTCTTGCTACACACTCCTGTAAATTCACAATATACAGATTAATGCCTGTTCTGCAGTTGACTGTAGTAGCTAACTAGTCTAGTCTAATCAAATAGGCACGTCAGAAAAACGCAATGACAAAGAGGAGGCCCCATCTTCTGAGTCTTTGGGCCAGGTTAAATAATGAATTTTCAGAATGAGCTAGTCAATATATTTTTTTTTTAATACTTCTTCAGCATCTTTTCTCTTCAAAGCCCGGGTTCTTTGTGCATATGAACTCATTAAGACCCTAACATGTTCCTGCTAGGAATGATATGTTTGTTTTCATGTTGGGTTACTGAGGCCCACCCTAAGTCCATTCTTTTTTCTTTTTTCTCTTTTTTTTTTTTCTGTGGGGTTTGCTTTTGCACATAGGAAATGAAATGGAATCCAGATCATCTGTTACTCAATGTGGTTTCCTGTGTTGTAGCCTCAAGAGCATCCTTCCTCTGTACATATGTCATATGAAATTAGAAAAAGAAAACTTAAAATTTTCATTACTTCAACTCTTACATCATTGACAAACAGCAGGAATTGAACGTGGTTTTATCTTGCAGAAAGATTTGTCCACTTCGAGTCACCATTAGAGGTTGTGTTAGAGTTGAGTTACCTTCACTGGTAACTCTTCTGGTACAGTTGTTGGATAGAATGAGAAGAGAGAGATAAGGAATGAATGAGAAATTAGAGTGGGCCTTAAGGTGGATGTTCCTGTTGTGTTACCATAGGTCAGGTGCTAGGCTTTGCTCTAAGTCTTTGCTTTCTATGTTCTTTGGGTGAGCATAACACTATTCAAATTCAAGCACAGATTACATCTGTCTCTGCTGGATAGCGTGGACTTCTGTTCCATGTCAGCATTGCTGTTTGTCTGCATTGGTCTTTGTACAATGTAAAGGAACCAAGTATCGCTCCAGTAGGAGTATGTGGTGTGGCTTCCAAAGCAAGCAGAAGCAGCACATAATACAAACTCTTTCTGGTCTTTATGAATGACTCTAGCTACATTTACAGTGTGCAGTGTATGATATACCATCTAGGGGACAGGTCAGCAGCTGTTCATAGTGATCAGCCTCACCATAACCATTTTCATCAAAATCAAAGGAATTGTGTTCTGTTAAATAATATTTTAAAAGTGGAAATGATCTCATTCTTCCTACAGCTTATTTGGGTATTTCTCTGGTTACTATTTATGGGAAATAAATGGTTGTATCCCAGTTGTCAAGCAATTCAGATCACTGCCTGAAAGGCCTCTTTATTTGCCACTCCACTAGTCCCCATCTTTAGATGTCATTTGCACTACACTGGTATTTCCATTCAAATTTCCTGCAGGTAACTCTACTTCTCTTAATCTCCACTTGACAGATAAAGAAATGGAGTCACAAAGACACTTATTCATCTTACAGGGAAGTTGAGACTTACACTTCAAGAAGGAACAGTGAGAGCTATTCTGCAGGAACACAAGTGTTACTTTACCTTTTACTTTCCTGTAAAGCCCATACCTTTGTATGAAGTGACTTGTGTTCCATGAAGAGTCCTTCTTACTGCTAAGTCTTTCTCCTTCTCTCAGTCAAGAGTGTGCTTAGCCCTCAGGACGTGTTGCAAGACTGTTCTGAAGGCTTTCTTGATAGGAAAGATTTGCTCCTCGAGAAGTAGTCATCTTGTTCTCTTATCTTCGCCATAATCAATTTCATCTTCAAAATGATATGTGTATATACATTTTTTTTTTAATCTGGAGATTTGTCCACTCTTGGATTTTTAACTCTAGCATAGCAGCTACATACAGTTTCATGCTCTAGAAACTTAAGCAGATATTCTCTCTTCCTTTTCCTTCTTGCTTTCTCTTGCAGCTGGACACAGCCAGAGCTTTTACCCATACTCTGTGTTTGTCTCACTTGTACTTTAACTAGGAAACCAGATACCAGAATCAAGCCTCTGAGATTAAAGAAAAACACTACACATTCTGAGTGAGGTTTCCCAGGCCAAGACAGAATTAATGCCCATTATGAACTTCATAATCTTTCACCTAGGTGCAAATCTTTAATTTTCTTTTCCTCTTTTGCCTTTTTCTTGTCTTCCTGGAAGTATGGATATGTGACTGTGCAGGAGGGATCATGTGTGTATACACATAGCCATAACAAAGCACTCCTCCTGTTGCTCTTCAGCACTAGAGGAGATGAGCAGTTGGGACATCAAACAACAGGTTGCGGGAAGACTCAGATTTCATGAAGGCAAGGCTCTGTGAGTCTGCCACTGAAAGAGCTGTTTTTCTCTGTACTTAAACCTCTAAATCTCAGATTATCCCAGCTATCCATGTGCAGTGCATTTTTATTCTCAAAGTGATATAAAAGTTGAAATGTGAAAACAGAGTTGTATTGACTATTCTCACTTAAAATAGAATCATAAAATGGTTAGAGTTGGAAGGGACCTTGAAGATCATCCAGTTCCAGCCCCCCTGCCATGGGCAGGGACACCTCCCACTAGACCAGGTTGCTCAAAGCCCCATCAAGCCTGGCCTTCATCACTTCCAGGGATGGGGCATCCAGAGCTTCTCTGGGCAACCTGTTCCAGTGTCTCACCACCCTCTGATAATAAGGCAGAAAGGTAATGCTTTCTTTCTTCAGTTGTCTTTCTTACAACTGTAGAGAGCAGATGTTGCCGTTACAGTTCCTACATAAAATAGCCACTTTTGGTACTGATGGCCAGAGCTCCTGATGGTTTGATGATAAGAGTATGGCACAGCTCCATCTCCGCTGTTCCAAATCTGCTTCCAAGCTTCAGGCATTAGGAAGGTGGTGCCATGTATTGCTCTTTTACGTCAAGAGACTGCAGACATCTTTTCATCTCTGTGTGTCCTGGGCCTCATCAAGGTAGTCTGCCTTATGTGCTAACAGCTGTGATCTCCTCCAAAACCCATAGTTAAAGAAATGAACTGTTGTAGTGGGATTTGAATGGGTGAACATCTGTTCTCTATTACTGCATATACTAACAAGATGCACTATCGTATTTGCAGCTTTTTGTGGTCAGAGGGATCTGTTGTGCTCATTAACCCTTACTAGAGGCATTGCATAGGCTGTAGCCAGTCACTGATGTTCTGCATCTCATATAGCAGTTAGCTCCTTTGACACAGATTTACCATGTGTAATTACTGTACTTAATTTGATTGATGTGATTTAAAAAGAGCCTAGCAAGAGTCATGAATTCAAACATGCATCAGTAAAAAGAAAAATTTAATACCCTTTTCTCCTCCAGCATTTTCCAATTCAAAAGTCCCTTCTGGTTCTCGAAGATGAAGTCTGCCTCTGCTCCTGCTTCTCTACACTCCTTAGAAAATAGCCTTTATAGCATCCCTAAAATTTGACAATAGAGTTTCTTGGATCAGAGCTGAAAATGTGTTACAGTTTCAAGGAAACTATGGAGGTGCCATGTTAGAAGCTCTTCCTTTTATTCTTCTCTCTTGAGTTGTCTCTTGGCTGTGAAAGAGCCAGGTGTAGAAAAGTCCACTGTGACGGAATTTTACTTTTAAACAGTTGTACACGTTTTGGAGTGGGATACTGCTTTCATAAGACCTGAGTATAGTATTATTGAGAAAACCATCAACTGAGGAGGGAAGCAGACTTTTTGTCACTGACCTTGTTCTGTTCGTAATTATTTCATCATCTAAAACTTTGCAGCAAAATATTTAGCATGGGCTTTTTTGTGTCAGTTAGTTTAGCAGATCTTAAAACAATGCTTTCTTGAATGACCCTAGATGCAAGTACTTGCTAAAAGCTGAGAAAATGCTTAAGCACCCAGGAATGCAATTACTTCAGTAGATAGAAGAGCTTCCTGGTTTTAGAGACTTCTAAGAGGATGAAGATTGGCAGCTCCTTGAAACTTGAGGAGTGAGGAGAAAGGAAAGAGAAAAGTAAACTGAAGCAAGCTATGAAATGCCATTTCACCGCACAGCATTTTTAGCTTTTTCAGCAAGCTCTTGCCAATTAAAATGCATCAATTCAGGTGCTGCAGTAAACTCTGGGAAGAGAGGGCTGGCTACATGGGACTACGTCTAGCTTCCTCGTTGTGTCTTGTGTTTCGTTTAGTCCCCAGCGTGTAGTCCTGAGCCAACTTACTTCCCATTTGGAGCACTCCTTGAACTGTCTTTCAAGGTGTGTGGATACACCAGCACCTCTGTTCCCTTCCTGTTCCAAGCTCTAGCCCTCTGTCCTTGCTGATGAAGTAGAAATACAACCTTCTTTATTTTTATTTCTTTTTTCTTCCCCTTTCTGTCTACATGTTATTAAGGGGTTGGATGGGAGAGTGCTATCTTGCAGCCACATACGCAGTAAAGCAACTTGAGTTGGTACTTTTAAAACCTAAGTGACTGGATGGTCTTATAAAATGAGAAAACAAAATGAGTTATTTGAAAAGAGTGAGCTCATGAAGGTTTTGGTATGTCACTGCAAGTCATTCAATGCTGAGTGGATGTTCTAAGTACAGAATGTCTCAAAATGTACTCTTAACTTTGGGACAGAGCTATTGATAGTAGAGTATGAAGACTGTATTGCCAAAGATGGAAGTAAGTGGAGCTGAGATGGAAGTGACCTTATTAGTGGATTTGTATTTCTGAATTTTAAGTGACCAGTGTCCCATTGTTAGTGAAAGCAAAGGTTATGATGTTTGGGTCAAAAGTTTCTTTGCTACTTGAAGTGGACAAAAGTTTAACAGGAAGAAAACAAAGTGCATATATTTTATTTAGGTGTAGATATACATATTTTTTATATATACTTTTTTTTTTTGTATACACATACTTAGTTTTACCCAGTCCATATCTTTTCCCATCAGTGAAATGAATTTGTATTTATCAGCAACACTTGCTGTGTGCTGAAAGTAGCTGAGAACTGGATCGTGGGCTGCTGCTCAGGGGAGACTTCTGCTGCTCAACATCGTTGAATAGCAGGAAATCCTGGAGTACAGCACAACTCCAATATTCAGTTTTTATTCCATATTAGGAAATATTTCCTTAGCATTACTGTGGGTGTGTTGGAATGATTTGTGAGAGTTAATTTGTCTTACAGAAATTAAAGGCAAGGCCCTGTGGCTTTTGGTCAAGCTCCACAGGGAGGAATAAAGAGGCTCAGCCTGGGGAGGGGTGGCTCTTTTCAGTCGATGCAGGTGATTGAAACTAAACCTCACCAAAACTATATTTTTTTAAACAGTTTCAACCCAGTGTAGTTCTTCAATTTGGGTTATGCAGCTTCTTGCACTGGCACAAAGCATCAAGTGGCAGCAGGAGAGAAACAAACAGATGGTTTGGTGAAAAGTGGAGTGGCTTCTTTCAGAAACAGAACTGGCTAGTGCCAACTTCCAGTGTGCATACAGCCGTGGCCTTTGCTGGGGAGGGTGGAGTGGGTTTTGGATTATTGGTGGGTTTTTTTTGCAGAATCTACTCGGAGACCCTCCTTTACATTTTCGGGTATTTATAGGTTTAGGAGTCTACCCCAAGGAGCAAAAGTATCTTCCTTCATTTTGAAAGCATCTCTTACAGAGGTACCTTGGGTGAATAGCTCTTCTGGAGCTTAAAGGGTATGTTGGAGCCAGACACTTGATGCTCCAAGTTGCTTTCCAGGCCTTGCTGTCCCCTGGGTTTCCCTGGTGTCATTGGTCCCAGAAGTGCTTCTGGGTCAGCATTTCCATCCCTGAGTCCTGTGTATCTGTGAATGTCTCCCCAAGGTTTCCTCGTAGTCATGGGAGCCAGGCACTGGGAGCATCTGTTCTTTTTTGTTTATGAGCTGGGGCAGGGTGAGCTATGAAGCACGCTTTGTTTTTATCTGTGTCCTTTAAGGGGTGACTCACCCAGATACTCCACAGCAAAAGCAAGAGTGACTTAAAATGGCTAAAACACTTGAACATCTTATGCTTTTAAATAGCAAAGCTATTTAATTAAAAAAAAATTTCAGCAGGGCTAATTTTACTCTGTTTCTTATTGCTACTTTAAATAGAGCAAATGTAACGAATTCTGTAACTAAAGTAGCAAAAGTTAGAATATAATACACATTGGGGAATGAATAACAAACTGAAGGAAATGCATAAATGAGGTAAATGAAATGCTGCCAGTGACAGCTTGTTGCAGTCTAGTTACATCATTTTACTTTCTCAGATGGGGATTGTTGTGAAAACTGGAGGGCATCAGAAAGATCTGGTCTTGGCAATCAATGAAGAATCTGCGTGTGAAGTATCTGATCTGTTGTATTGGCCGGAAATGTTGCTTCCTTCAGGTAGCTTGTTAAATAAAATTGGGGGTTGTGAATGGTGTTACTACTGAAAACATGAATTAAGTAGGAACATAATATTTGTTTTCCTTTCTGAAATGTCCCCTGGAGCAGTGCTTGGCAAACATGCTGATAGCCGTGAACTTCTGTAACAGCAGTAGCACAGCTAGCATCATCCAGATGCAAGAATAGGAATAGTGGGTCAAAACCTATTAAGCAGAAGGGTTTTTTCTTATTGGCATAAGTGAACTTTGGACAAGGCTTCATTTGTAACATGGAAATCTGTATTTAGTAATAACACAAGTAATAATATCAGGCTCTGAGAGTTGAAAAATATTGGCCTGAAATGGACACAGGTTGGAGTAGCGGGACTTATTTGCTTGCTGCTTGGAGACTTCAGGACCCTGTATAGTGTTGTTTGTTTCTGGAAGTTTCTAAAAAGCATTGGAAGTGAATTTGAAGTGTGTCACAGAAAAAGAAGGCCACTTCAGGAGAAAGTTTGGTATAAACAATTGGATGGTGGAAACAGGCACAGCTTGGTAGCCAGTTTTATGCTAGCAGAAACTGTAGGGCAGAAGATAGTTCCAGTGATGAAACAGAAGGAGAAAATAGGCATGCTGTTGTACCAGCCCCAGAGGAAAAACTAACAGCTGTATAACACTTTAAACCTTACTCGTACCAAGTACAGCTGTATGTTCCAAAAGTTGCCCAGGATGTCTGGGTAGCTGCTACTCCTCCCCTTGCTCTTGCTGATATGTCACACCACCTCATTCTGCTGAGCCTTTGGTTACTGATTTCATCTATCTGTCCCTGCCCACTGCCTTTTGGTGTGAATCATGGAGTTGTTTGTGTATGGTGGGTTATTGTTTGCATGTATATGCATGAAAAACAAAAAACATATATATATGCATGCATATATACATGCATATCCTGTCTCTCTTTAAGAGATTCCAAACAATTTGGAGACAGCATGGCTGGTCCTCATACTGGAAGCCTTGCTGTATCTGTGCTACTTTCCTAGATAGCACTTCAGTGTTTTTTTTTATAATACAATCCTTGTCACAGGTGACTTTGAGTGTCCGGTTCATGAGTTGCTTTTCTGTGTTTGTAAAGAGCCAAGCAGTGTTACTAAGTCAGCTCTAGGTTGTCACCCAGAAGAGCTCCAAAAGCTCAAGAGCCAAATTCCCTTGGAATGTAAATGCAAACTTTATTAAACTTTGCTATTTTATCCTTTTTACTGCAATAGTGAACTGCCTTCCTAATTGCTGGGCTTCAGGGGCATGCTTGGGTGTATAAATTAAAATAATTAGCCTTTGTATGAAGTGATGTTGCTGCTTTGGGAGAAAGGTTTGGTGTTTCCTGTCGTGTTGAACGTGTGTAGCTTTACATTTTAAAGGGCAGAGGCAGAGAGTAGATTCAGATCAGATCTTAGGAAGAAATTCTTTCCTGGGAGGGTGGTGAGACGCTAGAACAGTTTGCCCAGGGAAGCTGTAGAGGCTCCATCCCTAGAAGTGTTGAAGGCCAGGCTGGATGATGGGGCTTTGAGCAACCTTCTCTAGTGGGAGGTGTCCCTGCCCATGGCAGGGGGGTTGATACTAGGTGATCTTTAAGGTCTCTTCCAATTCTAACCATTCTATAAAATCCTAATTGGAGGCCCAGTAGCAGCACGTAAGTAACATTGTTCTGTTAATTGGTAAGAAAACATGCTTTTCTTTCTGAGAGAGTTGTATGCAGTGTTTGCTGTATAATTATACTACACACATAACTTCAAAAATAAGAGTATTTCCATTGTGTGACATAATCCAGATTAATTTTATCATCTAGATCCAGCCTTACTTGACAGTAAGAACAAGCTATATGATTTAACATGGTTGTGCAGAAGACTTGCCTGTGAAGAGACTAGCACATTCATACCTATTCTTACAGAAGTGAAGCCTGGTCATCATACTCACAGCTGTCTTAACTGGCACAGACTTGCTCTACTACTTGCTGTAGTATTCCAAAAAATGTGAAACACTCTAATAAAGAACATAATTGGAAAGATGCCTTTCACTGCTTATAGCTTACTTCATCTCCTCCATGCTATGCTGCTGTCCCACCTGCCTCTTGGGGCAAGATGTCCCCTGGTCATCCCACACCTGAGACTCCTTATCCTTCTCGTTCCTGTGTCCACACTGGAGGTGCTTGCTGATGAGCAGAGCAGGCACTAGGAGAATGGCTGAAGTCCCAGCATGAGCCTTCCATCCAGGATGCACAAGCTCAATTTCTGGGCAAAGCTGTGCATATGGTGTCTCTGCTTCTGGCAGCTCTGAGATGTGGCTCTGCAGTCTGCATACTGCTCAGTGTCCCCTGTCGATTAGGGCGGTTTGATGTCTCTCTCGTTCACAGTGAGTGGTGTATCTTTTTTTTTTTTTCCTGAAGTTACAGGCCCTTCAGAAAGAAAGGTCTTTGGTCCTTGTCAACCAGAAGAATTTTGGCCAAATACATCTGGCTGGTTAATACTACCCTCTTTGTGATCCAGATGGAGCCTAATGCAAGGCTTCATTATGCAAATGGCTTGAATTTGGGTGAGTTAGTAGTTTCTTGAGGATATTTCCAAGAACTATGGGTGGCATCTTTTCAGAACATTCCCAATAATGTGCTGAGGTCAGTAGTAGTAGTCTGTTTTAAAAGGGCTTCATTTTGAAGCTTCTTCCTTCCCACCCCCATCTCCTCTAGCATCATTTGTTTATAAAGGTCATAGTTAAGGATTCTACTTGCTTACTCCCAACTGAATATTTTGTCTGGGATATGGATTTATGCTTTTTTTGAGGGCTTGTTAGTAGCAGGGAATGGAGAGGAGAAAGGATAAAGAGTTTTTCATGACTGTGGGTTGATGTAGGGTTTTGCAGGGTACCTTGTGTCTTTTGTCAGGTCTGTGTGCACTTTTCCACTTACTTTGGGAACCTAGAGAGCTCAGGGCACTTAGTGTTACAAAGCTGATTTTTTTTTTTTTTTTAAACGCTTCCCCCCCCATCCCGCCAGTAATGACAGAGCTATTCTGGGGCCATTGATTACAATCTGAGCAAATGTAAACTAAACTCTGTCTCAAGAAAATGCTGTGCTGTGATTGATAGCCTGTGTACAGGGTATGTGGAATGCTGGAAGCAAATGGAAAGGTGTTGTATCCCTCCTGCTTTAGTGGACTCATGTCGAGGTATGACAGTAAAGTCAATACTGGTTTCCTTGTTAAATAGCTTTCTCTGAGCTTGTTAGCTTATGGGTTAAGTTCTTGTCTATATTTTCCTATGTGGAACCACAGTGAGGGTCAGCCCCACTATTTATAGCATAATGTGCTAGTACCAGATTCATTATTTCCTTTTTACAGGCTTAATAAAATCAAGTGCCTTAAATTTGCTATTTCGGAGCGTCTGCATTTGTAAGTAAAGGAGCATGGGGAAAACAATTTAACAGGAAACAAAACTGCATGTTTGGGGGTTTTTTATCCTTCCAGAAGTATAAGACGTGCAAAGGATAAATATCCCGTTGCTTGCTGGTGCTAGGGTGCTCATTATACCTTAAGTAAAGGTTAATCCATTTCAAGCGTGGGTTAATGCTATGTTATCCTGACACTCCAAAGTGATCAGAAGGAGCATTTTCACTCTAAGTTATTTCAAGAAATGACCTAACAATCACAGATGCCAGTGTGTGTTCAGCAGTTGCTCTGGTTGATTTGGGTGTGTTTTGGGATATTACAGGTTTTCTTCTGATACTTGTTTTATATTTACCTTTTCCCACCTATCAAGGGAGAATGAGTCTGATATACAATATTACACTCTCTATACAGAGAGCAGAGACAAGTTCTCCAGCTTCTCAAGAAGTGTCCGATATGGGGTATGTGTTTGTGTGAAGAATTAACTTAATTTTTTAATTAAGATTAACAGTTGACAACTTGCATCTTTAGGACAAAATGAAAAAGGATAAAAGATTAAAACCCAGAAACATTGACATCATCGTAAAACAGCTGTATTGTTATTAAAACCTCTTTGTATATGTATAGAGAAATTTTTATTTTTGGAACTCTGGCATCTTACGCAGTCCAAAATACACAGCTAAAATAATATCTACATAATACTACAAGACGCCTTTATTTGTAACACAGCAGCTGCATTTCTGACAACAAATATCTTATTGTTGCACCAAATCAAATTAAAAATCCACAAGTTGAAATGCCATCTTCACAGAGGGTAGCAGACGAATTAAAAACAAAAAGCCCAGAGTAGAATTAAGCAATTTTCCTGTCTGATGTGGATGTGCAAGTTCTCTTCTGTATGAAACTTTTAATTGGTTCATCTTAAAAGGTATTAGGATTCCCTTGAAGATCATAAACCTCACTTGGGATTTGTCTTCCTCAGAATCCCCTGGTGAAGTAGAAGGGTTGTGTACGTAATCAAAAGGAAGTACATGTTTCTCTGTCATTTTCCAAAATCAACCCCAAAAGAACCTGAACATGTGAGTGTGGGGCTGAGATGCTATTTGTGGCTGCCCTCTGTGAGGATCTTCTTAAAGTGCCTCAACCCACTTCTAGATAGAGCATGAGTCCTAGGACAAATTGTGCTTTTTCTTTTTTCATCTCCTCTGGCTTCCCTAGACCAGCTGCAAGAGACTCTGGACTCCCCGAAGGAGTCTTTTCTCAGCTATAAATTGTTGTTGTAGCACATCCAAGTTCTCTGAGTTCAAGATGAAAGCTATCAAGAGCAGCTTTTCTTCTTTCCTCTTTCTTCCCAGTCCTTAAGTTGTCAGTGACCACCTGCCCTCACCTATGAGTACTTTAGCTTTGTGGCCAATGTATTTATAGCTGCATTCCCTGATGATGGAGAGAAGCTGATTCCCCCTTCCCTGAATCTGAGAATCCAAACACAAACTCTGTAACATGCAGCTGCTCCAGAAAATACTTCTTTCATTGGTGGCATGGCACAGAGATGGCTAGAAAGGAGACAAGTGGAAAGACTGCTTGCCTAATGGCCTTGTTGTGGGGATGGGTTTTCTGTTCTTGGTGGTTGGCTCTTGCTTTAAAGAAACAGCCAAACAGAAAACCAACAACAGAAGTTTTCCTCTTGAAATATGGCAATTCTGTTAATTCATTTTCATTTGGTGATTTCTAGAAATCTCCCTAAATGTCCACATGCAGTTTTGTTGAGTGGCTTTAAAATTCAAAGGTACTTGATGGCCATCTTCTAACCTTGAAATAGCTTCTTTTCTGGATGATATTAGGATTTTTGTCCATTTACTTCATTTTACATTCATTTTATCCTATCCTTTCAGTAGCACCTAGTACTTCTAGAATCTGAAGTTGTCATTGATTTATGAGGTGTTAAGCTGTGGGAGCTGCCTGATCTTCCTCTCACTTTCCTCCTTTTCCTCTCTGCACTCCACTGCCTTTTTCCCACCCTGAGGCTGGGTTTAAGGCCACCAGAGGTACTTTGTCCTCATTTGTGGACAAGTGTTGCTGGATGAGCTGCCCGTAGCCTGCATAATTCTGTAATATGATTCACCCTGTGTTTTGCCAATATGTTGTCAGTTTTTAGAGGGTGGGTAGTATGTCCTCCTGCTATCTTGGGATAATTTTATAATACATTTTTTAATGGAGTTTTTCATCAAAGAACACTGGAAATGGAGTTCATCGAAGAACATTTCCTTTCATGTGAATTCTATAGCGTCCAAGAATTGGGAAATGGGGAGTGGGAAAAGAATATCTTCTTCAATTACTATTTGTTTTCCAAGAGTGTAGTGATTTGACATGATCTGTTTCAGTACATGTTACCATGGCAATGACTGCAGGGACTACAACATCCTTTCCCATGAGTAACCACACCCGGGAGAGAGTGACGGTGGCCAAACTTACACTGGAGAACTTCTACAGCAACTTAATTATACAGCACGAAGAGAGAGAAACCAGGTACTGACTTTGCTTCCTCTCACTCCTATTCAGCTTCTTTCAGTTGGCTTTTGGTCCCCATGCACAGAGCAGTATAGAAAAACTTCTAGAAGCTAATCCCAGAAACACACAGGCTACCTTCCAGTTGCTGGTTGTGCTGGTAGATCTGGGAACATCCCCTGCTACTGCACCAAGCAGTCACTGAGTGACGGAGGACTTCTGATGTTCTCATACACTTTATTTCCTTATCAGATGATTATTACTTTGCAGAAATCACTCTGTGCAGGGTCTTATTTTGCAGCATCTGTGAGGTCTCTACTTCTGTGTATGTGGTTGGTGACTTCCAGTTCCTCTGCCTGAGCTGCGGGGAATAAACCCTACAGAGCTGCTGCTCATGAGTGGTAACCTGGTTTTGTGTAACATGTCTATTCATGCTCTGCAGCATAGAACTCATGCCAAGACTCATAAACCTGGCTGAAGGGAGTGTATAGGAAGTAGGGAACAGGACTGATAGGAGAGGTATTTGACAGGATGAATGGGGTAAGGGAAGGAGGCAGAAATAGGAGAGTGGCCTGGGGGCCAGTATAGAGCATAGGGTTGGCATTGCATGGGTTTTAGATGCTCCTGGGCGTGCAGGGAGAATTTTGGGCATAATGCAAAATGGACATCTAAACTTTTCTTAGGTAGTTTTGACTGTTACTCTTTGATAAGTACTCTCTACTTTAACCTTTCTCATCGGTGCCCAATTCCGCCTCTAATATGGTGAAGTGCTACATGAATTAAGTGTCAAAGCACCAGGGATTTCATTGTAATGAATGTTGTGTTTCAGATTGTCATCAGCATGTGAAATTATCATTCCCCTGTTAATATGTTTGTAATTGAGGGGTTTTCAGCCAAGCAGCAGGGTTTCTCTCTTCATCATATTTAGTCATTATCCCATGTAATTCAGTTGCTTCTAGTTAGGAGAATAGACTGTCTACTGAGGGCTTTTAATTTAGGGTATCCTGCTGTACTTCCCAAAATACAGAAAGACACCATCAGCCTAGCACCCAGCCTTTGAACTCTTGGCTGCTGCTAGTGGGTAACCAGCTTTATGAAAGCTTCACCCTGACAGTCATAAAGCAGCAAACCACAGGTAGAAAAAGAGGGGTCCAGTGGATATACTGCCACAGGCTGACCCCCCAGCATCTGTGGGGTACACCAGGCTTCGCTCCCTGATGAGACTATCCCAGCCTGACATAGCACAAGCTGGAGGAGCCCTGGGACCAGTGAACCCTGGCTTGGACAGATCACTGAGAGAAGATGTCAAATCCACGGGGCAGAGTTAGTTGGTACTAGGGTAAGGGAAGCAGGACCCAGGTGTTTGACCAGGGAGAGGTCAGCAAGGCTGCAACTGGGGTTGAAAGCTGGAGCTGGCTGAGATGTTGGGAGATGGAAATAGTGGGGGGAAAAAAAACAAATTTATTCTGATTTGTAATCCTAATTGATTACAAACGCCCTTACTTCAACAAGGTTATATGAATAAATCTAAGTCATCAAAATCATTGTATGTTTGGACCTTTAATACATAATTCTGCAAATATGTAAGTATGTGCTTAAATATGCTTATGCATTTTTAACAGCTTTAGTCCAAAATGAGTGAATAAATGGAGTGTGCAGTAAGTCTTCAAATTTCTATTTGAGGCAAATTCTTTGGTATCTGGAATATGTGAAGTAAGCGCATTGTCTTGCTATAGTGTTATGTTTGTTTTCAATAAATAATAAAGCAATTTCCTCTTTCTACCCTGTGCAGACAGAAGAAGCTAGAAGTGGCTATGGAAGAGGAAGGCCTTGCAGATGAGGAGGTAATACTACCTGAGTAACTTCTCAAGAGTTGGCTTTCCTTTTCTTGTGCTGCTTCAAAATGGCATTTGAGGAGCTTACAGAATTGCAGGGGTTGGAAGGGACCTTCAGTGATCATCTAGTCCAACCCGCCTGCCAGAGCAGGTCGCACAGGAACATGTCCAGGCAGGTTTTGAGTATTTCCAGAGAAGGAGACTCCACAACCTCTCTGGGCAGCCTGTTCCAGTGTTCTGTTACCCTCAAAGTAAAGTTTTTTTCTGCAGGTTCAGATGGAACTTCCTGCGTTCCAGCTTGTGTCTGTTGCCCCTTGTCCTGTAATCAGGCACTACTGAGAAAAGCCTGAGCCCGTCCTTTTGACACCTGCCCTTTAGATATTTATAAGCATTGATGAGATCTCCTTTAAGTTTTCTCCAAGCTATACAGACCCAGGTCTCTCAGCCTTTCCTCATAAGAGAGATGTTCCATTGCCTTGATCATCTTTGTAGCCCTTTACTGGACTCCCTGTCCTTGAACTGTGGAGCCCAGAACTGGACACAGTACTCCAGATGTGGCCTCACCAGGGCAGAGTAGAGCGAGAGGATGACCTTCCTTGACCTGCTGGCCATGCTCTTTTTAATGCATCCCATTGGCCTTCTTGGCCACAAGGGCACGTTGGGCTGGCTCATGGTGATCCTGTTGTTCACCAGGGCTGTCTCTCTACAGAGCTGCTTTCCAGCAGGTCAGCCCCTAACCTGTGCTGGTGTATGGGATTATTCCTCCCCAGGTGCAGCACCCTAAACTTGCCCTTGTTGAACTTCATCAGGTTCCTTACTGCCCAACTTTCCAGCCTGTCCAGGTCTCATTGAATGGTAACACAGCCTTCTGGTCTGTCAACCAATCCTCCCAGCTTTATATCATCAGCAAACTTGCTGAGGATATGCTCTGTCCCCTCATCCAGGTCGTTGATTAATATACTGAACAAGACTGGACCCAATACTCACCCCTGGGGAACACCACTAGCAGCTTTCAGCTGGACTCTGCACCGCTGATCACAACACTCTGAGCTCTGCCATTCATCCAGTTCTCAATCCACCTACTTTTCCACTCACTCACTGCTCATCTAACCCATGCTCTAAGATGAGGCTACTATAAAAGACTGTTGCAAGCCTTGCTGTCCCTTTATTCACTCAGCTGGCCTTTCTATCATAAAAGGATATCTGATTGGTCAAGGGTGATTTCCCCCTGGTGAATCCATGTTTCCATGCATCACACACCTGATGACCTTTTTTATGGTGGGTTTTTTTTTGTTGTTTTTTTTTCCTTCTACATGCTTAGGGATGACATCCAGGGTGAGCTGTTCCATCACCTTTCCAGGGATGGAGGTGAGCCTGACTAGCCTATAATTTCCTGGGTCCTCCTTCTTGCCCTTTTTGAAGACTGGTAAGACATTAGCTTTCCTCCAGTCCTCTCCTGTTCTCCATGACTCTTCAAAGATGATGGAGAGTAGCTTCACAATAACATCTGCCTCAGCACTTGTAGATGCATCCCATCTCAGGGCTCATAAATTTGTGGATGCCAAATTTTCTTAAATGATCTTTAACCTGATCCCCTGTGATCGAGGGAGAGTCTTCCTTACTGCAGGCTCTGGGGTTCCTGAGGGCTGGCCTTGGCAATAAAGGCTGAAGCAAAGAAAGCATTCAGTAAGTGCTTTCTCTGCATCCTGTGTCACCAGGGCACCCACCTCATTCAGCAGCGAGCCCACATTTTCCCTAGCCTTCCTTTTACTGCTGATGTACTTGAAGAAGTCTTTCTTATTGTCTTTGACATCCCTTGCCAGATTCAATTCCAGGCTCCCTGCTCATCCATGCAGACTTCCTGCCTCCTTTACCTGATCTCTTGCTACTAGGGATACGCTACTCTTGAGCTTAGAGGAAGTGATGCTTAAATATAAGCCAGCCCTCTTGTACCCCCCAGAAACATTAGCTATCGTGACATTAAGTTTTACTTTGTAAATGAGTGTTGCACCTGTAATAACTTGTGTATTAGGGAAGTTGTGAATATGCTTGAATGATACTTGCCATAGCTAAGTCTTTTCATGCCACCTCTAGTACTTGTGAGACATACGGCCAGAACAAGTATATAGCATGCTTTTAGATTAGAGTTTTTTACCATTATATTTGGCAAGAAAAAAAGTGAGATGTGCTTGGAAGAAGTGGGTAGAAAGCAAAACACTGAAAAAATGCTGAACTTCTCTTTTTTTTTGCTGTTTTTCTTTTTTTTTCCTTGATTTAAACAAACTGGGCACATGCTCTGTTTGGAATTGCATGAGGAGGGATCTCTGTCCAGTTGACATCTCTCAGAACTTTGGTCAATAAGTTGCTTTTATTGAGGTCCACCACACTGTTGCCTCATGTACTGCCTTCAGGATAATGGAGGGAAATAAGCAGGAACAGTGCCTCCGTTATTTCTGTATTTTTGTGGCTGCTGTAACTTCTGGGAAGAGGGAAAAGTGAGTATGGGTGCCTAATGCCATCTTGTGGTTTCAAATGATACTGTCATCCTAGTACAAAATCTGGTAGGTGCCTGCTGAATGGGTCTTGTTAGCAGCCTCCGAGATGTTCTTAGCATCTTTGGGATCATAGATCGGGTGTGTCTTCTGATTGAAACTCATTGGCATTTTTATAGAACAAAATATATGATGGGATTTGGGAAGATTTTTCCTTCAGATATGAGTGCCTGCCCTAAACCAAATGGACTTTGCTATAGACAGTGTAAGTTGGAACTCTGCTGCCTGTTAAGTTCCTTGTTGCCTATCTTCACTGTGTTTTGGTGGGCTGCAAGTTTCAGCTTTTACTGATCCTTTGCACTGCCCATACCCCAGAGTCCTTGCCTCGGGTAATGACTTTGGCCTAAATAATATCTAACTATTATCTAAGTAATTAAAAAAAAAATATATCAACATTCCCCTCAAAAAGTAAAACTGGGCCTGAGGCCTCTGTAAAAGGTTGTGCTTGGGGCTCATACTTCAAGAAATTCAGGAAGGCTTATCCTTCTACATTCTCTGTAATCCTAATGGGAGAGAGAACACTTCACAGGAAGAGAATTTGTGTGTCTTGACCTCATACTGTCAAATGACTTACAAATTTCTCTGTGTGTCTCCTTTAGAAAAAGCTACGCAGATCACAACATGCTCGTAAAGAAACAGAGTTTCTGCGGCTGAAGAGGACTAGACTTGGCTTGGATGACTTCGAATCTTTGAAAGTTATAGGAAGAGGAGCATTTGGAGAGGTTTGTGGCTTTTCTGCTTGGATAGGATAATAACATTCGCATTGGACATTACAATGAAAGGTTTTAATTACAGAATAAAACGTTTCAGTTGAGCAGTTTCATTGCAGAAGAATAGCTATTTATAATAGCTATAGTAAATAGTACTAAATAGTTATAATAAATATTACTAAAAATAGTAGTTGTGCAAGTGTGATAAGTCTAGTAATTAATTACTAGACTTCAATTTCTCAAGACCCCTGGAAAGGCCCTTAGTTTGCCACAGCTTCTTAGTGGCCCAAACTGATGTTGCCCATGTGGCCCCCTGAAAAGATTGATTTGCAGTTGCACAGCTCCGCTTAGTAAAAACTCTCCCAGCCCTGTGTCACATCATGGTTGTATCTGCTTCTGAATTCTAGTGTATACAGTCTCACAGCTATTTGGGATTTTACTGTGCCTGCTAGCTTTTCCTAAAACAGTAACTACTTCAAATTGTCTATTTATCGCTAGTGTTAGCATTGTACATTGTGTAGAAATATTTCTTTTTTTCTGCGTATTTTAAGTGTTTAACAAAAGAACTCTTCTATGCCCAGCGAGCTTGAGCTTTCCAATAGATTCCATGCTGGGGTCTATTTTCTGAGGTAGAGAAGATTGATTGGCTTGTATTTCTCATTATAGGTACGCCTTGTTCAGAAGAAGGATACAGGTCATATTTATGCAATGAAGATACTAAGAAAAGCAGATATGCTGGAAAAAGAGCAGGTTTGTGTTGTTTATGTCCACTATACTTCAAACTTATGCTGTCTAGAGAATTGCTGAAGTTTTTTGAGGCAGATGCTATTTGGTGATATTTTCCTCTCTGAGAGCTCCAATAATGGTATAGCAGTCCAAAGCATCTATAGAGTTGTACCACAGTACAAAAGAATAAGTAGATGTTAGGAAATGAAAAAAAAAATTAACATGTTTCATTGACAACTGATTAGTGACAAAGATTACTTTTTTTTTCTCCCTTTCTTTATCAGTGCAGGCCTTGTAGAATTTAACCTGTAAAACTGTACCTCAAGGAAATTGCTGCTTGATAAGTAATACTGAGCCAAAGTAAAAACAGAGAGTACTTGGATGTTTTCTTCTGATAGTTAGATATCTGCAGATAGCACACTGTTGATTTGCTTTGATTTGCTTTTTAGTCAGGTTTTGCTTTGGTTTTGTTCATTGGGTTTGGGTTTTGCTTTCAGCTATGTTTGTTTGGTGGTTGGTCGTCTATTTTATTTTTTTTTTAAAGTTATCAGTTCACTGAATATTCCTGGTAGGAGCGGGCAAGTATTCTCTTACCACAAAGTGAAGAAATCGAGTGTGGATGTCTCAAGCAAAAGGACAGATAAGAGGACTTTCCTTACCTGTCCAAACCTTACCTATCACTTGCTCTTCTATTCCATCTCCCTGCAGTAGCACTTGTACTTGGTTTTTTGGGTTGTTTGTTGGTTTTTTTTGGTGTTTGTTTTTTTTTTTGTCCCCCGGCACAGACTTTTTTTTCTCCTCAGGGCCATGCACTGAATATAGAGAACTAGAGGAACAGCATGTTCTGCACGGCAGCCTGTATGTGTGTAGCCCTCTGGTGTGAAGCTTTGCCCCTCCCCTTCACAACCTGATGTGGCAAGGAAGCTAGGCTGAGCTCGTGCTCTCTATTTAGTTTGGGATGGTAATCTTCTGTGGAGAAAGTTTGTAGTTTTTATTGCCTGGTTTGTTTAATGGAAAGCAACACAAATTAAAAAAAAAAAAAAGATTAATTCCCCCCCTCCCCCCCGCCAAGCACTGGGAGATATCCTGGCTGGTTTTTTAAGCAAGAGTTTAATGTTATGTTTTATAGCTACATTGAGAAGTGGAGGGGGGAAAGAAATATTTTCTACCAAGAATAGATCAAGCTGGATAAATCAAAGGTGGAGTGCCTACTACAGAGAGACCATTGCCCTGTGAAACCCTTTGAAAAGAATACATATATGTAAAGATGCTCCTGGTTAGTAGAAGTGGGGATGAGATGCAGAAGGTAGTTTGCTGCATATTAGAAATAGCCCTCAAAGCTGGAATAGCTTTGTATTTTCTCTCCAAAAGCTGCTTTCTGGTGTATGAATAATGAAATAGTAAAGCTGTCAAGAAATATTTTTCTATGCATGTCTTTGATTTTTCCCTCAGATGCAGGGTACGTTATGGTGAAACATATACCTCTCCTTCCAATCTCAATTTCTCTTAGTTTCCAGTGAATTCATGGGGTAGCAGCTCTCCGTATATTTATCAAGGTATCAGATGGGACTGCAATATACAGAGCGAGGGCAAATGAGTTTGGGAACGTCTGACCAGGACCAACATCAGCAGCAGTGGTGGCTGCATCAGTTCTGGGCCAGCTCTATGCACATCAGTTGGAGGAATAGCTCCAACTTCTCTTCAATTTCCCCCATGCCATAAATAGCCCAAGACCCTTACCATTTTTGTACTGCTTTAATACTGGCCACTGAGCTCATTGCTAGTAAGTGCTGAAACTCATCCCAGCCGTTTTTCCACTTGGACAAGACACATGCCACACAGTTCAAAAAGAGTCACCATGTACATGCACAGGAGTGGTCTCCTTGTACCATCTGGAAGGGGTTCACACACCAGCAGCAGTGTGTACAATGTGGACTGTGGAACTAAGCAGTAGTTCACTGCAGTGTAAGTCAGATATTTCTCTTTGCAGCCACAAAAGAAATTGGGTTTTTCAGGAAGTTAACTAATTTAGGCACTTTGTCATTCTTGCTAGAGTAGATTCCCCAGGTGTATCTTGCTAATCTTAAACTGTGAGGTATCTGTGTAAAAGTAACTATTCGGTTTTTTGGGGTTTTGTATGCGTATATGAGAAATCTTGTAATTTCTGATAGTAATCATAATGCATCTATTATTTTACCTTTTGGTTCTTGTATTCTTTATGACCAGCTCTAGCCTTTTCCAGTAACTTTGTTAGTATTTGCACCTTGAGTTGCATGTTAAATTTTTGTCTGAGCTTTCAGTACCCTATAAAGGTCTGTGATGGTCAGCTTTGTAACCTTTTGGAATGTTCTTGCTTCATTTTAGGATATAGTAAAAAGGGAAATTGTCCTTTTCCACCATATTTTTATTTCTTTCCAACAAACAGACACAACCTAAGAAGCTGTGCTTCTGCAAAGTTGTGTGAACAGTTATTTTTAACATTGAGTTAACTTTTGTGGGCATTTTATTTTACCCAACTTCTGTTAGGTATTTTATGAGGACTTTGTAGTACCTAGTAATGAACTATGAAGAATATGAGTATTAAGAGTATGGAAAGTAGCTTCATCATGAAAATATATTGTAGGACTGGGAATATAGTAAGGTGTTCCCTGTTGAAGTATTTAAATTGTTCTTAAATAATAGCGGTTTGGTTTCTTTTAATTTTAGGTGGCCCATATCCGAGCAGAAAGAGATATTCTAGTTGAAGCAGATGGAGCCTGGGTAGTGAAAATGTTTTACAGCTTTCAGGATAAAAGAAATCTTTACCTGATCATGGAGTTCTTACCTGGAGGTAAGCTGTATGTTCTGGTGTTAGGTGATGGAACTACTTCTTCCTTAGCTTTTGTTGTCAGCTTCATAAAATGTTAGAAGCATACTGTGTAATTTTTTTTTATAAAATTAATGCTGCTTTAAATGAAATCTCAGTAATGTATTTGCTCCTGATTTCTTAGGGAAAAGAGAAAGGTTATGGAGGGGTGTTTAAAATTAGACTTGGATTAAATAATTACTCTGATCCAATGTTCTGCTTGTAACTGCTGAAGCTAGTAAATACATGCAATACATATTTACAAGCAATACATGCAATACATGCATTACAATTCACTGTATCTTCTTGGTCTATCCAATTAAAATTTTTATTTAGGATTTTCAACAATTTTACGTCCAGTTTACTAAAAAAGTATATTGGGTTTGTAGGTCCTTGCATAATAGTTTGATAATTAGTAGCTGTAAGATCAGTTGCGAGGTTAAATTTGGATTCTACTGGGGTTTCACATAGAATTAGTCTTGTCATTAAAATGTTCTGATTTCTAAGCTGTTTTTTCTTTGATTAGGTGACATGATGACCTTATTAATGAAGAAAGATACCTTATCAGAAGAGGAGACGCAATTCTACATTTCTGAAACTGTGCTGGCCATAGATGCTATTCACCAGCTGGGATTCATCCACAGAGATATTAAACCAGATAACCTTCTGCTGGATGCCAAGGCATGTAATATGTAAAGTGCCTACACTTTAAACTTACTGGTCTGCAGATACTGCCATTTATCGTGGTGCTAAATGGTGGGAAGTTGTAGTGCCACACCAGTAATTTTAACTAGTTGGCATAAAGGCAGAAAGCGGTCATTAGAGCAAAACTGCCCTTGTGGGGGTTTTTTTGTTGTTAGTGGTGGGTTTTTTGCTGTTTTGTTTTTGTTGGAAAGCCCTTTAGTCCTTTTATGGCAAGCCTTTTAAGTGACAAGACCCACTTAGGGTATCCAGATGCTCATATTCATACACATTAAAAACTGATAGACTTAGTTGCTTCAAGTCCAGTGAAAGCATGAAGCATTCAGACAGTGCTGTATCATCAGTTCAATTCCTGCAGTTATCTTCTTTGTTTTATTACCCACTCACCAGTGGAAACACTGTTAGACTGACTATAGCAAGCCATGAAACAGACCCAGTAAGCATCATATGCAAATCCATAGACTGCGTAGGACTGATGGTCTGGAAACCTGATTAAAACCAGATTATCATCAAAATACAACAAAGGAATTTTGTTTTGGAAGCTTTCTCCGTTTCAGTGGTATCCTGTTTAAAACTATCTGTCCTCTGCTGTTGCAGAGTTGTAGATGTAACCATTCCCAGGGAGGAGTGGACAATAACTTTTTTGAGAGAAAACACTCTTGCAGTACATCAAGATTCAGTCATTATTTGCCTACTTGTCCTGGGTTAGGTGGTCCTGTGCAAGTCTGTCATGGCTTGTGAAGGCAAGTGCAGTTATTAAAACTTTATTTCTCAAGCACCATCTTTCTAAATTCTGTTTTTATCTTCCCTGAATTTTTTTTTTAGGGTCATGTAAAACTGTCTGATTTTGGCCTATGCACAGGTTTAAAGAAAGCTCACAGAACTGAGTTCTACAGGAACCTTACACACAACCCACCGAGTGACTTCTGTAAGTATACAGAATACCTGGTTAAATATTTAAATGGTTTTGAGCTGCAGCTATGCTCTATCGTAATTTATTTCTACTTGGTTAAGTGACATTGGTCAGGCTGAATGTATTTAGATGGAAAACTAGAAATGCATGTTCCCTGGGACATGGAAGCATAAACAGGAAAGAAATTATGATTTCTGCACTGTTAATGAATTTTTTGCATGTTTGCATGCTGATACAAATACACATAATGTATTTGTATATATTATGTATAAATTATAATATGTAATTTGTATACATATTTTAATGTATTTGTAACTTCACTAACATTGTTATGAAAGAAACACCCTTTCAGAAGGGACATGGGTTTTACCTGCCGACTCACTGAAATCAGTAGCAGTCTTGGGGAGCTTTTCATGAGAATAAAGTTGTTCATCAGCATGCCATGGTGACACATCCACACTCATGTTTTGTTCTACAGATGTAAAAGTATTGTGTAGTTCTTGGATTCTTCACTTGTTGCTTAAAAATATCACCTATATCTGAATATACTATGCCAGCTGCAACAGTAAGTGCTGCTGATCTTGGATCAATCTGTAAAACTTCTAGCAAGTTTTAATTTAGAATTGCTGATCACGCCTCGTACTTACATGAGTTTCAGCTGCAAATTGGACAGTAGTTATTTGGTTTTTTTTTTCCCATCTCCAGTTATAATCAAGTTTTTGGTTCTGGACTAAAGCATTCTAAAGCCATAAATAAGTTACTATTTGACAACAGAACATTATCGATCTTTTTTTTTTTTAATTCTCAAATGCATTCATTATCTATTAACTATTTTGTAAAATAGCATTTCAGAATATGAACTCAAAAAGAAAAGCAGAAACATGGAAGAAGAACAGGCGACAGCTGGTGAGTTAATCATGACTTCTTTTAAAGTATTTACAGAAGAAGTTGAATAAAACTTGCATTAATGTTGCTGGTTTTTAAAAACTGAAAGGCCCTCATGCCTTACAGGTACTGCTCTCTTCAACTCCCAAAATTTCAGTTAACTCCAAAGAAGGTGGTCTAGGGATTCCAGTTGTGGAAAAGCTCAAAGATCGGGGGAAGGGTGAAAGGATGGCCATCAGCTGGGTTGCTTTGTCTATCTGTTGTCACAGCTGTGACTAGCAAGGCCCTGCTCTTCTCCATGCCTTTGTTTCCCTAATGAGTGCCTGGACTAGCTAGCCTCAGGTGCCAGCAATGACTTAACAAAGCTGTACCTTGAGTATGTCTCCTGAACTGACTTGGTATTGATCCTGTGTGTGAACTCTTGGATTAACTCTTGCAGTTCAGGGTTGCAAGAAGATGTGTAGCCACGTGATTCTTTTTCGGACAATTTTTTTCCTGCTGAACAGGGTTATGACAGAAAGGCAGTGAAGGATATAGACACTGGAGTGGTGCAGCCTGGATTTGTAGTGAGTTGTCAAGTAATAAATGGCTGTCTGGCATTGACAGATGCTTTCCTTTGATTCAGTTAGCCTTAGGCTTTCAGAATTTCAGCCCTGCTTATATTTTGGTGCCTTGTACCAAATAGCAGTTGCAAAAACCTCATTTTTCAAATTTTGGAACTTCTCATTTTGTATGTTCTGTTCAAATTTGTATGTTCTGTTCTGTAATCCTAAAAAGCTTTTGAGTTGTTTTTACAAGACATGATGAAATTACATTGCAGTCATGCAGCCTCATAGGGACTGTATTTCATGCCCTTAGTCTTGCTTGGACTTAGATCCCTGAAAAGACTGCATCTCCAGATCAGTACCTGATGCAGCAGAATGCTGTGGTGCAGCTCAATGAATCACGAGACAGAGAGAATAGAAGATCAAAATGACAACTTCTATCGATGCTGCTTGAAAAGAAGCCTCAAAAAGAGCCACTGGTTTTCAGTTGTTTCATAACTAAATGTCTTGGCTTCAAGACATTCAAGAAAATGTAGCATTTTGTTTCTGGTCAGACAAATGAAAGTAAAATATTTTTCCGGCAAAACTGGTTTTCATGGACTTTTTTGGTTTTATGTTTTCTGTTGGGGTTCTTTTTTCTTCCTCCATGCCCTGTGCAAAATTTCCCATCAGTAAAGAGAACTTCCCAAATAGCTCAAAGATTGAGTCTTTAGCCAGAATCATCTAGGCTGTGTGTTCAAAACTTAAAGAAATAGACCCTGAGTCCAGTAAGAGCTCAAATGAATTTAGCAATAAAGGCAAGGTAATATATGGAACAGCTAGTGTATCATGAGTGTCACACATTGGAAACTACCACTGGTCATCCTTTTTTTTTTTCTTAAAAAAAAAGGCAACAACAACCACCAANTAAAAAAAAAAAAGGCAACAACAACCACCAAACAACAAACCAACAAAACAGAACTTCTTGAGTATTTTAATAATGTGCCTACCTGAAACTTCAGGTAAGATGACCTTTTGATACTGCAGTGGGTATATTCTATGAATGACTTCCATTTACATGAGCAACCACAGAGAACCTTGAAAGTAAGAGTAACGTTCTTGGGATTTTAGATACTGTGAAGTCTCAAATTAAGCATATACTTGTCCATCCAAATAACAAGCTCCTATATGTGAGTCCCCAGGATAATGTTTTGCAAAGTGTAAAAACATAGGGGTTTTTTTTGTCTTTTAAAGACTTTATTCTTTTTTTTTTTCCAGGCGTATTCTACTGTTGGAACCCCAGACTATATTGCACCAGAAGTATTTATGCAGACTGGGTACAACAAGCTATGTGACTGGTGGTCTTTGGGAGTGATTATGTATGAAATGCTAATAGGTAGGTTAAAGACGCAACCAAAGAACCGTTCAAAGGTGGTAACGGTGTCCATCAGTTCACTGAATCTGATCCCAAGCGTAAGTAGAAGTACCAGAATTTCATTCTGCTGTACCTGAAGTAAGCCCCAGGTTCAGCTTACAGAAAACTTTGAAGTCATCCTGCCTTTCTAAAAAAGACAGCAAGAGATGATCCCTCAGGTAGCTCTGTCAGTGAATAACTGTTAACTATTCATATTTTTGAAGCTCAGTCTCATTACTTGGAAGTAGCAATATCTTTAATGTTGCATTACTGCTATGTATCTACTGCAGTAGTAGCATTGGCTGCTACTGCTAACTGGGAGCAGTGGTGGCAAAAGCAGAGGCCTGGGTCACTTTCCTCTTCTGGGAAAAGCTTGTTAATTTTTCTGATCTTTGTGCAGGGTATCCACCTTTCTGCTCGGAAACACCCCAAGAAACTTATAGGAAAGTTATGAACTGGAAAGAAACATTGGTATTTCCTCCAGAGGTGCCCATTTCAGAGAAAGCAAAGGATTTAATTCTCAGGTCAGTAACGAAAACACACTTCTGCCCACTCACCCACACATAGTCATCTTCTATTAGGTTACCTTTCTGTTTGGCATGAAGGAAGCTTTAGATTGGAGGAAAAGTTAGTTTCTTGTGTGTTGCCATCCTTGATGGATTTTTTTTATTTTAGTCTTTTTCCCTTTGCCATTTGTTTAACATGAGGGAATAAGATATGGTCTTGATTTGTACCACTGTATCAGGAGAAACAGCAGACTGAAAAAAAAGAAGGGGAAAAAAAGTTTAATATATGGTCTTTCTCTTCTTGGGAGGAACTCAAAAATAACTGTTCAGCAGCATTTAATGCACTGAACAGAAATCTTTGGATTTTTTGGATTTACCTGTTTCTTCCAAAACACCAGTTCTTAATCCATTTGGTTTGCATTGAAGTTTTTGTGAGGGGGTTTTGGTGTCAAGGTCACACACAACTGCTGTGAGGGTTTGGGAGGCATGATTTTTGGCTTTGATTTTTTTTTTTTCAAAGATAATATTACAAGTTTACATGGTTTTGTTACAGTGAAAAATGGGAACGTACAGAATAGGCAGAGCCAAGAACTAGAATTTATTATCAGTCTTTATTCTGCTCCAGTAGCATACAACAAATATAACAAATGCAACAGTTATTCTTATCCAGTGATACTAACAATTGAAATTATTTCATTATTGCTAATAAGATTAAGTATAACAGGTTTATTACACTTTCAGTACCTATTTCTCTAGCATTTTGCTTAACCTCTCCTGCATGTTGTCAGCATCCCAAGTTCTTTGCTGGGCAGTGTGCAGTTGTGCTGCTAAGGATTTCTTCCTCTTCAGTTTTGACTGTTTGGGGCTTTTTCAGATATTTTGGGCAGTTTATTTGTTAACGTCTTGCTGATTGGCTCACTAATTCAGTTACACAATGATTACTTGAATGTATTAGTTTTTCTATATATGGATGATTTAAACTTGGGCAAAATATCTTTAGTTATAGACAAGACGTTTGACAAGGTCAAAACAGCAGATTAGGCTACAAACACCTGGCCATTGGGTACTCTATTATGGCTTTGACAAGTTAGAAAATGGTTATTTAGCCTAAAGAAAGTTGCAGAAAAGCTAAAGTTTATTTTTTATGGCTATGGATAGAACCAAACTACAGTAAGCTGAAATTCAGACAAAACCTGACAAATAAGACCTGGCTTGGCTAACTCTCATTAGAGGCTTTGAGGTCTATTATTAGTACTTGCCATCAATGAACTAGCTGGGTTGCAGTAGAAATACAAGCTTTTGGTTTTCCCCCCAGATGATACTCAACTACAAATAAAAGAATATTAGAGTCTCTAACTGGAGACAGTCCATAATATAATTTGCTATATTACTGAATTACCTGTTGAAAATTTCACTAACTAGTGAGAAGGTGACTTTTCTTGTATTGCAGTGTATTAATGTTAAAAGTGCCTTGCGAATCTGGATGATGTGATCATGTGGAGAGATTGAGTTCAGGATAATTAAATCGTCAACCAGAGGCTTTGCTCATATAGGCATACGATTTCATTTAGCAAAGGCCAGCTGACTTGCTTAGAGCAACAGGAGGCCTACATCACCATGTTACGTGCTTCCAGAGATCATCAGGTGACTCCACACTTGGCAAGACTAAGCTTTTTGTTTTCCCTGGTATTGTAAACCTCCCTCCTTCTGTCACATTTGACACCTTTAGCCATGCTCAAAGAGACTGCAAGAACGTTGTATAAATACCAAGCAGTTATCTTTTTGTATGTGTTACCAAAGATATAGCTAAGATTTAATGAACAGAGAGGCTAAGCATTGGTATGCTCACCATCTCCTCGATGAGATACTGAAGAGTGTTTTCCAGCCATGCAGATGTCAGTCCAGAGGAGGTTAGCCTCTGCTGTTCCCTGGAACAGATCCTTGGAGTTGCTGAGTTGCCATTGGAGAGTTTTGACCTCCCTATTTTTTTCTTTAGGGTGTCTTACTTCCCTTGTTGGTGTTTTCCCTCCTGCCTACTTGAGCGGGTAATGGTGCTGTCTCAACAATCCTCTTGTCTCCATTTTTATTTTTTTTTCCTTACTTGACTCCATGGATTTTCCCACACCTGCTTCTCATAAATTGACAATTTATTCTGGAGTCTGAGGTGGTTATGCAGCTGTGCCATAGCAGAAATAGACCTTGGGTCTTTGTACCGCCAACATCTGGACCCCTAAGGAGAGGGAAGAGTGGGTGATGGGGAAAACATGGCATGNTTCTATCACTATGCTTTCCGACAGAGTCCCTCCTGCTCTCCTGTAGGCTCCCTTCAGCTACTGGCAGGCTGCTAGAAGGTCTCCCCGGAGCCTTCTCTTCTCCAGGCTGAACAGCCCCAGCTCTCTCAGCCTGTCCTCATAGGAGAGGTGCTCCATCCCTCTAATCATCTTCGTGGCCCTCTGCTGGACCCTTTCCAACAGTTCTATGTCCTTTCTCTGTTGAGGACTCCAGAGCTGGAGACAGCACTCTGTTTACAGTCTCATGAGTGCAGAGTAGAGGGGCAGAATCACCTCCCATGACCTGCTGGTCATGCTTCTTTTGATGCAGCCCAGGATATGGTTGGCTTTGTGGGCTGCCAGCACACACTGCCGACTCACATTGAGCTTCTTATCCATGAGCACTCCCAAGTCCTTCTCCTCAGGGCTGCAATGCTTCTGTTGGCTCATTGTAGTTCCAAAATGTGTCATCAGAGAGTAATCCTGTTTCATTAACTGTCTGTTCCTTTTAGTTTGACTTTGAAACATGTATTTTAGATAGCTGAGAACATGCAGAGGAGTTTTCAGCAGTAGGAACTTAAGCCTTCATTCTAAACTAATCTTGCAGGGCTAGAACTTGCAGCAACTTCTCACAAACCTTGAAGATGGGGTTCAACAGTCTAGAAAAGCTCTAAGTTACTATAGTTATGGGACTCTAACAATATTCTTTTTCTGCTGTTTCCCATCTCTCCTATATGCATTGAACTGCTTTTGTGTTACTCCGTGATGGAAATATTTGAAAGAACTTCGTCAAGTTCTTGATACGGGATACCATAGTTTTATTTGCTATTACTTCTGTCTGTACTTATTGTAACAATCCCTTTTTTTTTCCCCCCCCACTTTTCAGGTTTTGTATCGATTCAGAAAATAGAATTGGTAGCAATGGAGTCGAGGAAATAAAAAGTCACCTGTTTTTCGAAGGAGTGGATTGGGGACATATCAGGTATATATACATTTTTATTGAGAGAAGAAAAGCCATGAAAGCAAGAATCGCGTGCATTATGATGTCAGGGATAACTATTTCCAATGCATCTTTTATTTTGAAAAGCAGGTGCTGGCAGTAGGTGGGTGACAGCAAAGGTTTTCAGGCCTTGCTGATGTTCTTAGATCTGATCAGAGTTTAACTGTCTTGAGATGCCTCAGATTTCTTTCCATCTTGGGCGCTCTGAGGCAATTGTGGTAGGATGGGTATGTTATTCCTGATGTATTCTCTGATATCAGCAGAGAGCTCTTCTTCCAGTAGTAGCAGGTTCTGCAGCTATTGCTATAATTGACCTTTTGTAATAGGAACATGAGAGAAGCAAACTCCATTCATCCCCCCTGCATTTCTGGAATAAAGAGGAGAGGTAGGACATGTGTTTACTGCATGCTGCAGATACTACACCTGAGTGAACTGGTATGTCTGCAGAGCTCTGGCCAGAGGCACTGAATCACCTCAGTCACCACCTCTGTGGCCAAATTCTGCTGGTTAGAGGGGTCGGCTAAGGCAGCCGTACCAGTTCCAGCCTGAGCTTGTGCCTGCAGATGCTGAGCTACATCTGTGCGTCCCCGACACGGTAACAACTTTAGAGTAGACTGGTGGCACCACAGATACTTTCCATTGAAATGGTGGCTACTGTTTGAGGTAGTCTGCTCTTTCAGTAATACTGGAGTTTTGTACATGAAAATCCATACTGTGGGTGTGATTGTCCAGCTCTTATAACTCTCATTTCCTCTGGTGAAGAAAGCCTCAGTTACCTTACCTTTTTGGAGCGGGAGACTTTAATGAGCAGCAAGAACGGTGACATATCTGTTCATGCCACATTTGGCAGCCTGGCAGAATGGTTTCCTTGTTCCACCTAGATGTGGATTTAAATTGTAAATATATGTATTAAAGTTCACAGGTGTAAATTAATGCCTTTCCCACAGTGCTGTGTTTCAGTGCTTTTGTGGGACAGATCACTTAAGCAATTTTGAAACTACCTTAAAACTTCTTAAAGGGATGCCTAACTATTGAGCTAATAAAGCAGTTTATGTGTCAGAGCCAACTCATTTTGGATGAGAGATAGTGTGAGGTGTCTGGATGAGGCCCAGGCTGATGAGTGCTGGAACTGCAAAGCAACAAATCTGATGGCTCCAGATGCAAGTAAAATCATGCTTGGCTGGTTTTATGAAATGGAGGTAACCACAGTGGTTCATAGCGATGACAAAGATTGTATTAACAGCTATATGGCAGATAAGTGTAGAATGCTGTTTCAGGTAATGGGAAAAATTATACTTCCCCGAGTTTGCCAAGAAGATACTAAGGCTAGATGGGAAACCAGTGAATCTCCCCATGATGTCAGCAAACAAGCAAATCAGATCTGGAATGGATTTGGTGGAACCTTTGTGCTTTAAATTAAAGAGATGTTGTAATTGTTAAAAGATAAGTTAAATAAAATGTTGTATCTTTTCCTAGTATTGGCTATTCTGGCACTTTTATTTGCAGGGAAAGACCAGCAGCAATCCCTATAGAAATCAAAAGTATTGATGATACTTCTAACTTCGATGAATTTCCTGAATCTGATATTTTACAGCCAGGTGAGACTACCATTGAAAATTCCACATTTTTATCTATGATATGCTAGAATGCTCCACAGATGCTGCTGCTTTTGTTGTTGTTTATATTCTTTTTTCTGTTAACATAATCAAGGTAATGTACAGACCTGATCTAGAGACTTTTTAAAAATATAAATGTAAGCCTGTGGTTTCTTATGGATTCTACTTCTATATAACTTTGGAGACAAGAAAAAAAAAAAAAGGCCCACAGATTTTTACAGTTAAATCTAATAGTAAAAATGGTTTGCATATACACCAAGCAAGTAAAAAAAAAAGTATGGTTTTCTACTATATGGTCTATCTGACCAGAATCTGGTAAAACATTATGCACTTATTTACTTATTTGCTTTTTTTTTAAAATTACTTCTGAGTTTCATGCCAAACATAAATGTTCACATATTTGTGACAAATTTTCAGACAGATAAATATTTATCATGGTGCTATATGAACCTGAGAAGCTCTGCAGATAATTTAAGTGGTTTTTAATTGTTATTTTTGACTGGCAAGTAGTAGGAAGTCTTTATACATAAAAGGCTTGGTTTTCTGACATGCCGAATTCTCCCAGTTAATTACTAATGGATTAAAGATAGACAGATAACAGTGATTATTGAAAAGCTGAGGGTTTTTTTTTAAATGGCTTTGATTGCTTTTGCATTGAAAGACCAAATTTCCTTGCCAGTAAATCAATCTCCAATGTCTAAATTAAGTTGTTTAAGTCCATATTTGGATAATATCCATACATTTGTATTGGTTTTGGCATCTCAGACCCACTGAAAATGTTGTTGTACTTCTAGATACCTAAATACAAACTTTGGTTTCGATATATTTGGCATCTTGAGTTGAAAATATTGTTATAGAACTCTAAAAACAGCAACCAGAAAGCTAAACGTAGAAGCTCACTGCAGCAAGTGTCCATGCACAGAATGCCAGCTGTGTGAGCTGTTCATGAAATAAAAGGAGGCTGTAGCTGAAGCTATAAAGCAGAGAGGAAGTCCTAGGAGAGCAACATGTACGTGATACATGTATAACTCTTGGGAGAACTTGGATATATCTCTTTTTTGTGGTAAGGATAACACGGTATGCATTTGTTGTGCATGGAGCATCATAAATGTTATGGGGTTTGTAATTTTATGTCCTGTGGGTGTGTTAGACGTTTCTGTCAAGGTATGGGAGCCTGTTATAATGTGCGGACATACTAAAAAAAAAATCCAGACAAAAAAAATAATGAAACCCTTCAGAGATAAGTGCTGAAGTTGTAACTCTTCTCAGACCACTGGCAAAAGGCAACTGATCTGATTAAAACCAGGATTTCTTCAAGGAATTTCTGCTGACTAGGGAAATAAGAGTTTGGTCTGTTTAGGTCAGTACTCTGTGAAAGTCATCTCAGAAACAGCGCTGGTTTTAATTGTGGTTTTTTTGTTTGTTTTCTTTTTACTTCTGAATTCTAGTGCCAAACACAACAGAACCTGACTACAAATCCAAAGACTGGGTTTTCCTCAATTATACCTACAAGAGGTTTGAAGGGCTTACGCAGCGTGGCTCAATCCCTTCCTACATGAAAGCCGGGAAGTTGTGAAACAAAACACAAACCCACAAAATAAAAATATAAACCTCAGGTAGCTGCATCACCAGACCCGCTTAGCGTTAGTTATTAATACATTGACTCTGGTGCGCATCAATTTCACAAGGAAATTCTACAGGATTAGGATTTCTAAGACTACTACAGGAATTAGTTGGCAGTGCCAGCTGGCTTTTTTTTTTTTTTTAATATTTGAATATTTTTGTTAACTTTATTATATGAAGGTACTGGAATAAAAGGAACATACATCCCTTTGTAAGTGCACTGCCTATGTGTATAACAGTTAATTATGCCTCTGTACCGTGGCTGTGTTTTTACTGTAAACCATCTAATCCACCCAGGAGTAAAACATATCATTTTATGCAGCATTGTTGTTATACTGCTCACCTGGTGGGTTTCAGATATGCAGTACGGAAAAAAAACCACCGCCCATGGTTGCAAAATTCTGAGTGGTTGCTCAAGGGTGTTCCAGTTGCAGTCTGCAGATACCCCATGATACCCCACTGGATTATTGTAAATAGCAGTGTCCTGTGGGCCTAACTGTACCCTGCCTACTCTCATTCTTCCCCACTGGAGGGCTTTATCAGCTGATCATTCCTTCTCTTGCTTCCTTTTTTCTCACTGTGTATGATATTGAAACAGTCTCTGTGATCTGTATAGTGGTATTTGCTTTAAATGATAGTTGATGGGCATTACTGTTTAACATGATGCTGCTTGTTGGCAACTTCAGAAGGAAGAAGGAATCTGAATAGAAGTTATAAATATTTTTAACAGAAGGAAAGCTTTCTGATACCAAGTTCTGAGGAGACCGTAGTTTCCAGGAGTGCATTTCTGCCTCTGCTGTAAGGCAGAACATCTTTTTGCTACTCGTAATTCAAATAGCCTTTTTTGTCTGTGCAAAACATTCTAGAAAAGTCACAAATTGCTGCTCCTGTTCTAGCCTTTTCTTTCCAGAATACCCCATAGCAACCTCTGCCAAGCCAGAGGAAATGGAGTGTCTCACTAGACTTACACTCTGTTGTCATCTCCATCTTCTAGTATCACTATCTAATGTGGACCATGGGGTTGCATGGGGCCTGCAGCCCAGTTTCCAAGAAGCACAAATAACCATGATTGAATTGGGCAGAGCTATTTTCCCCAATCTGCAGGATGGTGACAAACCAACGGCAGAGATGGGTCTCCTCCTAGCTTGAGGAAAGTGAAGCAGAAATCCCTCCATATGCAGTGTATGGTTTGGCTTCTCAGCCCAGCAGAGAACTCACTCCTCAAACAGTTTTCAATTATCTGGTTGCTGGCAAATTAATCTGCATCTCTGTCTGTGCTAGCATATTCACTGGAGTACTTTGAACCTATCACAGTACAATAGAGATCTTTGTCATTTCCTAGTCACAAAAGAGGTTTACAGCAAGAAAAATCCCTCAGAAACTGAAGCAGAGTCACTGTTTTTGTCTTCCTGCTCTGAACACAAGGGAAAGGCAATGTAGAGCCTCCGCAGAGCCCGGTGAAGCACAGGATGTTTTGGCATACAGAAGGAAAGGCTCCGTTAGACTGGCTTTTGCAGCAAAATGTGACTATTTATAAAGCCATTACAGAAATATATTTTGCTGCTAGGAACCATGGCATCAGCTGTTCTAAATTATTTGTATGTTTTAGAAACACCCTGAGGCGTTCACCTGCTGCAGAAGAGACCACTTACCAGCAAGATTTCTGTCAGCAGTGGCTTACTGACATGTTGTAGTCTTCCTCAACCCAGCAGCTACCAAGGTTCCTCAAGGGGTTCACTGATGTGTTTCTTTTCAATATTTTGTCTCCCTTTAAGCATCTAGTATCTGTTATACTACATTTCTACAAGAAATTTTAAGGCTTCAGGCTATCACAGAGGAGTAGCCAGTGTTTCAGGGCCCACTCTATTTATACAGTGCTAATCAGAGCACAGCTAAGCTAAACTTTTGCCCAAATGCTGCTGCATTGCCTAAGTGCTGTGAAAACAGCTCATTTATCTCCTGGTTTTCTTCCCAGACCTCACACTAATTACTGCCATTGGGGCAAGATCCCTCAGAAATTTTCCAGGGTTGTTCTTAGCCTTGTATGTGCAGTTGAAGCTCAACCTGGATCCATGTGAAGACTGTCTAAAAACAGTAACTGATTTAAATCCCCCTTTACGCTTTCCGATGTTGTTCTGCCAGTGCCCTAGCAGCTTCTGAGGCTTCTCAGGAATGGAAACTCAATCCATTCTACCAAGACGGAGCTTGGGCAGAAAATATCTGAGATGTAGGCTTGGCCTCAAAGGACACTGCTATTCAAAAGAGAGTTTTTATTGGTTTTAATTACCAACCTTATTCATGGGGCATTATGGGCACCAGAAAGGGAATTCCTGTGAACAGCACGTTTCAAGAGACCACAGTTACCCTATTTGCATAATATAAAAGGAAGTCTTTGCTTGAACTTACTAAGACAAGATGAGTTTCATGTGAACTGCAAATGCTCAGTAATACTGGTGATTATTTTTTTTTCTGTGGGGTTTGGGGGAGGGGAGACAAATACACAATTTAAAGCTATCTATTAAACAACAGTGTCTGTCCATACTCACGGGTTTGCAAACTTGGGAAAAAGCTCTACCCTTGTATTTGTAACACTAAAGATAATACTCATTTAAAATTGCAGATGATTAATCATATCAGTACTCACCTAGGAGCTATATCCATAGGGAAGCAGCGTGCAACCTATTTAGCATCAACTCCTGTATCGTGGTAGCTGGTTGGTTTGGGGTTTTTTTAAAACATAGCATTATTTTAATCAGTAAGACAAGTTAAACAAAATATTAACTATTGCTTTTAGGATGACAATTTCTTTTAAAGGTGAAACTATGATACTGTAATGGATTAGAGAACAGAAGGTTAATCTACACCGGCTTTCAAAAAATGGAAGTGCAACGTATCTTTTGTTTTGTTATCTTTTGTCTTATTGCGTTGGGTGGTTGTGTTTTTCCCTTTGGCAATGTTTGTCACTGTGCCATTTATTTTTCTTATTCTTGGAGTACCAAAGATCCTGAAATGGCTTGATGATTGCAACCATGTGAAAATTTATTTTCTGGATGTTTTGTTAACTTTTGTTAAAATGTGGAATTGTATATGCAAACTGTTATCAGAGGTTTGCTGGGAAGTTAACCTATTCCAGCAGGAAAGCTTGAGCGCGTCGATGGAAGTTGTGAGCCTGAATCCAGATTCTGGATCTGAATACCGTGGAACTGGGGATGAAGCTTGGATTGGGAAACGCAGCTGAGCTTTTGCACTTTGTTCCATCTCCAGTCAGTGTGAGCGAGTGGCCTTAGGCACAGGACATCAGCGGAGGTTGTTTCATGTGCAAAAGGAGTTTTTAAAAAAATTGCCAGCATTCAGAAATCAAATATTGTTGATACTGCATTTGCACTGTTACATTTGCCTTGCTGGAGAGTTATATAAGTGTTATTTTTATAGGTCAATTGTTAAACACCTGAGCTGCTGGATACAGTATGGAATAATAGCATCTGACGTGGGTGAGTTCACCGAAGTGCAAAGGGGCTTGCTGAAAGCTCTCAACACTGCTTGGAGAAATGGGCAGAAGCAGTACAAAGGGTGTTGTGTCAGCTCCGTTCCTCTGCAACGGCAAGTAGGGAATACTGCAGTTTAGCCCTGTTTGTGCTCTAATGCTTAGGAAGTGCTCTCACTTTTTCAATAATACGAGCAATTACAAGCATTGAAACATACTGTACCGTGTCCTTTTAATGTTAATATATTACAGCAGCTTGTTCTTGGAGTCAAACTGGCAACTGCTATATTTTTCCTAGACTGTTTCATTAGTTGTGGTTGGGAAAGTTACATAGAAGCATTATAAAAATTTATATGAGGCTTTTTACAGCATTTGAAAATAAAAGTAGTATTCCTTTTGTAAAGTTGCTGGTTTTATTTTTTTCACACCTGTGTACTAGATTGATCTTCCAGGATGGGAGATATCTAAGGAAATGAAACGCTCTTTTGTGTAACCTCATCTCAAATTCCACAGACGGTGAAAACTCCAGTGTCGCTACATTCAATCTGAAAGTAGAGAGAGCAAAAATTGCTCAACTCGGGCTCAATGCGGTCACGTGAAGCTGCTTCTAAAATGGTTATTGCTCTTCACAAACAGACCTATCTTCTTCCCTCTAGCCATCGTTTATTCCAGAAAGGCTTCCACAGGCAGTTGTGTCCTTTGATTCCTACTAGATACAATTTTGTCCTGCTGTTCACTCCAGTGAATAACAGCTCTCCCTCCACTTCAGAATTGTTGCGTTCAGTAAATGATGCGATTTTAACAAAATCTTAGAAATTACACTTTTCTTTCAGTAACCACGTATCGTGTCTCGGAGCTACGTATCATAAGGAAATGTAGGCTTAGTTCTGTATCTCCTTGTGTTACCAAATTTGGCATTCCTCAAAAATACAGCACTTTACTGGCAAATATAAAGGCTGTGCCTTCAGCGTGTGCAGAAATGTTTTTGGTTTTGAATGAACCAGTTTGAAATATTATATAGTTTAGTGTTTATGAAACACTGCAAGTATTTGTTGTGCATTTTTCATTTCTTTATTCTTATACAAAGTGTGCCTTGCAGAAGCAAAACAATAAAAGGTCTTTTTTGACAATCTTCCTCTGGAAAGAGAAGATAGGAGTATTCAAAACAGCCTGTCTGTCTTGCTGTTGGGAGTGACGATAATAGTGGCTCCCAGGTCTGGACTAGAGAATGATATATTTGCAGCTCAGGAAGTGCTTGATGTACTGCTTTAAGGTAATTTTATTTGCCCATGTACCTTTAAAATGTCACAGGGGTTCTAAAATGCTGAACTTAAAAGATGAAAGCAATTTTAAATGTGCATGCCAGTAAACTAACCTGTCAGCCGCGCTGGGTTCAGCAGTGCTAGGCTCTGCTGCACAGAATGCCGTTCTGCCTGACTATTGGGACAGTTGAAGGGCAAGTTAATGTATATATAATAAAATGAACTTGCTCTGTCAATAGTAAAGACACTGGGACACTTCTACAATAGGTGGGAGGGGAAAGGAATTTTTATACATGCAGAGAGGGTTCATCTTACCACCTCCTATTACTCCCACCAACTCTTTCCAGGTTTTTTGATATAGAGGTTACTTTTCTCTGGGGAAATGGGGCACATTGGCTTGAACCTTTGCATGCTGAGGAGGTAAATGAATCCGGGTTTCCTGTTTCCCAAAGAAGTCAGAGACTTACTAGGAACAGTTTACTTCTGATCTGAACTGATCCTTGATGCCATGCCTTGTTTCCATACAAGCTGCTTGCATCTATTTCTAGTGAGCCATCATCTGCTGCCGCTTCTCCTATAGGAATGGATGCGCTCTGTGTGTGATGTCCCTGGATAGTCCCACCTTCCATTGGCAGCAGTTGCTTCCCTTCCGGGTATCACTGTGCATCATTCCCCCTTCCAAAGACCAAATCTTTGCCCACGCCCCTCTACATTTCCTGCCCGCTAAACTATATGATGTTGAAAGGGCAAGCTCATCAGCACAGTAAGTGCTGTGACCTTGAAACTGTTGTGTAAAAGTGTAACCACAACCCCTGCTCCACATTTTGAAAGAGAGATGACAGTTACAGATAAGAAGCCTTACACATACACCAAGTCTATTTAACACCTTGTCTCCTTCCAGGGATGTAGGCAGAATCTATCCCTCCATGTGGACCTACGGGCTGGAACAGGAAGGTTACGGAGCTCCAGTGCGAAGCAGGTGGAGCTTGATGGCCACGTTCTTGCACATAAGACCATCCAGAAAGCTCTGGGACTCAGAATGGAAGCATGGATTTGAACATACATCTCTCTAGTGTTAGGATTTCCTCAAAAATTGCAGTAGCTCTCCTAGCCCTGGACACAATTTCCCTGCAAAGTCTGCTTCTGACTTCAATATAGCTATTTGATAACAAATGATCAGATAAGAACTTCAGTGACTTTTTGATCGTTACAGAAAGAATCACTGGTAAACTAGAGACATCTCAAGACTTTCAATCCAGCAGGCTGCCTTTGAGGTCTCATCCAGCTCCCACTGATATCAGCAGAAGATTGTTATCTAAAGCCCAAAGAAAGCAGTCAACAAGTACGGTCTCAAAGGCAAGCTGTTCACTTATGTCATGCTTTTATGCTCTTTACAAATGAGACAAAAAGATTCTATTATCTATACAACTCAATTTGTTAAAAAGAAGTACTTGAAGATGATGCCCTCTGGCTTCAAATACAGTGTTGACAAACTTGCATGGTACTTCTGCTATTAAAGAAGAGAGCATTACCTATTTTTTTTATAAACAAAATTATATTAGTGACTCAAGGAAATCTTGCAAAATGTGCAATTTATTTAAATGCCTTTTTCTGAAATAGCATAGTACTTAATTAGGCCCCAGTATGGATTTTGCATATTCTAGGAAGCAGACAGATTGCCATGACTTCTTGATTTGTGAAATTCATAGGCAGTGAACAATTAACACGATGCATTCAGTCGGTACAGTACTGCTGAGTAATGTTAGACATACTTAGGGCCTAAGCCTGTGCAACAGTCATTGGGGTTCTCTTTTCAGTTAATTCTGCCTCAACTTAGGGGCACAGGTTTAAGGTGCTTTACATCTTTGCATTGTTCCTATACACCGCCTGTTGAGACTGTCGATGCTTGAAAAGACCAGGAATCTGTATTGTGGGTGACAAGGCTGCTTCAGTCAAGAAGACAGTGATGTAATGCATTGTTGGGACCTTTGCATGGATGAGACAATTGCAGCTTGGCAGTCTACACAAAGACTGGCTGTGTGTAAACCCAAGAAAAAAATGTTGTCTTCTTGGAGATATGCTGCCCTTACAGCTGGTTGTATTCTCTTCTGGCCACAGCAGAAAAGGCACTTGGTGGGATCTCACCGATCCTAGATAGGACTCAGCTTGAGGGCTGCCACTTGAGCACCACGGGCACATTTCAATTGCTGTTCATTTCAACAAGCCCCCTAAGTGGCTTTATTTATCCTCGTGTAGAGATTTGTAACAGCAATACTGGTTTTCAGAGACATTAGGCACCAGTTAGGCTTTCAGAAAATAAGAGATTCTGCCATGAATGAAGTGACTAAAAATAGAAGCTTATTTTGTTTTTAAATCAGAAGTGCACCATCAGACTGAATGACTGTTAAATAAGAGATTTACAAGCAAGTCAAGACACTTTAGAAAATGTTAATCTTTTGACCTGAATTTTTTTAGAAAACCACAAAGTAAACTGGTCGTCCTATTTGTGCCAATGCTTAACTANTCAGCCTGTCTTCATAGGAGAGGCGCTCCATGCTTCTAATTATCCTTGCAGCCCTCCTCCAGACTTGCTCCAACAAGTCCATGTTTTTCTTGGACTTCTTGGGGACTCCAGAACACAGTACTTGAGGTTGTGTTTCACAGGAGCAGAGTAGAGGGGTAGAATCCTCTCCCTNCTGAATTTTTTTAGAAAACCACAAAGTAAACTGGTCGTCCTATTTGTGCCAATGCTTAACTAGAGAGAGAGCAAGTAGGATTTGAAAGCTCTTCTCAAATTAAATTTGTTTCATCACACAAGGAATTTGTCAGTGATTCATAGATCTTTAAGGCTGTGCTATATATCACTATCACAATCCAGTCTAACATACCACATAATCCATACAACTTTACGTGGTATATTGTGCCAGCATAGCACAGCCCATTGCTATCAAAGCCTGATTTCACAGAATCATAGAATGGTTAGAGTTGGTAGAAACCTTAAAGATCACCTAGTACCAACCCCCCTGCCATGGGCAGGGACACCTCCCACTAGACCAGGTTGCTCAAAGCCCCATCCAGCCTGGCCTTCAACACTCCCAGAGATGGGGCATCCGCAACTTCTCTGGGCAACCTGTTCCAGTGCCTCACCACTCTCACAGGAAAGAATTTCTTCTTGATACCTAATCTAAATCTCTTCCAATTTAAAACCATTACCCCTTGTCCTATCACTACACTTCCTGACAGAGCCCCTCTCCAGCTCTCCTGTAGGCTCCCTTCAGCTACTGGCAGGCTGCTAGAAGGCCTTCCTGGAGACTTCTCTTCTCCAGGCTGAACAACACCAACTCTCAGCCTGTCTTCATAGGAGAGGCGCTCCATGCTTCTAATTATCCTTGCAGCCCTCCTCCAGACTTGCTCCAACAAGTCCATGTTTTTCTTGGACTTCTTGGGGACTCCAGAACACAGTACTTGAGGTTGTGTTTCACAGGAGCAGAGTAGAGGGGTAGAATCCTCTCCCTTGACTTGTTGGTCACGCTTCTTTTGATGCAGCCCAGGATACAGTTGGCTTTCTGGACTGCCAGGGCACACTGCCGACTCATGTTGAGCTTCTCATCCACCATCACTCCCAAGTCCTTCTCAGGGCTGCTCTCCAGCCATTCTCTGCCCAACCTGTATTCTTTTGTGCGTTGTTTTTTTCTTATTTGAAGGCCTTCTGTATCAATTACTGAGTGAAAATAAATTTAAAGGGCTTTTTTTATTCTTATAGGCTGATTACAGTATAATTATGCCATTTATGTAATTTTTGAAGCAAAAGGCTGTCCTGATTTGGGGAAGAATTTTTGCATTAAAATAGACTTTACTAAGGCATAGACAGAATTTGTAACAAAGTCAACAAATTGCTTGTGGTGCCCTTAAAAGTAATCCAATGACCTTCAAGCCCAAACCACAGACTAAAACAGATGGGTTTTTTAAATTTTATTCATTCTTCTAACTAGCTAGCTTGTTCACATGTACTCTATAAAAACGTACTTGATTCAGAACAGATACTGTTCTTTACATTACTTTGAGCTATGTATGTCTGAGAGAAAACCATAAACACTTGTGTTCTGGAAGAGAAGTCCATGAAAAAGCTGCATTTGTATTTACAGCTATGCTGAGTAACTTCAGTTTACTGCTATTAAGTTTCAGTAGAAAAAAAAAAACAAAGTTAGCTGCTCAGCCTCAGAACTCACGTTTTTATGTGAAGCAATACAAGTCACTCTAATAACATAATTGACCACTCAGTGTTCCCTCAGAGGAGGAAAGTGCTTTTGTCCAGTCTGTCTCAGCTTCTGAATTAGGTCTCTTAAGGATGGTGTGTGCAGACTAGGTTGGCCCCTGCAAATACACAAAAAATACATAAATACACATCCTGTTCAGGGCAGTGTCTCAGAGAAATGCTGAATGGCTGCTCTTCCTGTCCTGTGTAAAAGCTAAGATACTCTATTCTTTGAATGTCATTGATCTTTTATGGAAAAGAAAAAGGAGTAATAATACAGACACCTTTTTTTAACTGCTCAGTCTCACGCTAATATTTAACTGCTCTGAGGTTTGATTGTTATTTTTAGCCCTTTAGCAAGTTGTTGTATAAGTCATTTGGAAAAAAGAGGCTACCCATTGCTTACATAAACCATTCTGTTCTCTCTTTTATAGCTAAAAGCTACTCAAGAGAAAGTGCTCACCTAAAAACAGGGCAAAAATATCAAGTGTGGCCTACTCAAAATCAGTGCCTTACATAAACTGGGCTCCTACTCTGCCAAAACTCAAGCCTAACTATATGCTATAAACACCAGTTACTGTCATATATGAAATACATTAATGTTCAGTGAAGAGATCAATAATCATATTTGAATAAGAAACAAGTATAGTAAATGATGTTTAAAACCTATGTTGATGAATTGGCAGTATTATGTTTATTAAAAACTCCCTAATTGCCAGGAGACGTGACATTGACCATGGATGAGAAATAGAAGAAAACAAGCCAGACAGAAATACTGCTATGAGATTGATCTAGTTTTCTGACCTAGACATATCATAAAGTGCTAAAAATTTCTGCATTGAGTTACAAGTACTTCTACCATTCCACTAAAAAATATTAAATAAATGTGAATAAGGTATATTAGTTCTGTTTTGAATGAGTCCNCTGCCTGTTCATCTCCCTCTGATCCCGATCCGGGCGTTCCTGGCTCCAGATCTGGAGCCCAGCTCCTGTCGGTCACCAGGTCCGGTTTGGGACTTTTCCTGAGGCCTGCTGGTGATGTGGTCGTCGTCCTGGGAGCTTGATACGGTTTTGTGTTTACTGTATACTCCCTTTTTCCTTTTTTTTCTCCTAAATTTCCTTTTTATTGTGTTGCTTATATTTTCATTAAAGTAGTTTAGTTTGTTCTAAACTCTTGAATCTCTTTAACTCCTTCCTCTCCTCTCTTTACCCAACGGGGGGGGAAAAGGGGGGAGGGCATCTGTTGCTCAGGTTTTGGTGGGTTTGTCTGAGACCGCGACAGTCCTTTAAAAAAAAAAAAAAACAACAAAAAACAAACTGTTGCATTTTGAATGTTCTCATTATTTGTTCCTATATGAACAGAGTTTGTGTTTAATAGCTGTTAAGCTATTAAGTTTGTCAAAACAATTTTCTGGAACTATTTAAATCTTCAACTCACTGAGCTTTATAACAACAGCTATCCTAATTTTTCTGTGGTTAATGAGTCTCTGAAAGATTTTCAGTCAATGTGGCTGACTCGCTGTCCTGAAATCTCCTTAGCGTTTGGGTATCCTCTGATGATGCAAACCTAGAAGAGGGAGCTCCTAGCTGCAAAACTTGGGCAAGAGTATTTTAGTAGGGCCAAACATGACACTTAAATTTCTTATGAACAAATTATTAGAATTTGTTTCAGTATATGAATTTAAAAAAATTATTAATTTGTATTAATGTATTAATAACAATTATTTTCCTAAAGATGGTAAAGCTGTCTAACACCTGTGTTTTAGTTCTTCCAACTGTTCTTTATTTCATTTAGGGTGTTCTGGTTTCTGCGAGGGATAATTCTCCCCTGGCTCCAACAGGGGCACAGGTATTCCACCCCATGTGAGCCATGTCCAGGGGGTAGCAGGGAGCTGGCCAGGAAGGGGGGGCAGGAAGTGCAGGGTGCAATGTTGGTAATGGGTTCGGGGCTGCAGTCAGTATCGTAATCAGTATCTTTCTCTATCCGTGTTACTGTTTTCCTTGTTCTACTTATTGTTCTGTTAAACAATTTTTGTCCCAACCCACAAGTTTTGCCTTTTTCTTCCAATCCTCTCCCCACTGCTGTGGGGTGTTAAAGCGAACAGGGCCGCCACCTGGTTCTTTGTTGCCATCTGAGGCAAAACCACATCAAAGGGCAGAAGCGGCTTGTAATTGCTTTTCTCCAATTTTTCCCCAATTCTATAAGACCAGCTGAACCCAGCATGGTGGAATATATAAATCACTGCAGCAGTAACTGTGGGATTCCATGTAACAAAATTCTGAGATGAAAGTTGGATTTGCAAGGGGAAAAAGTTCCTTGTGAAAAAGTGTGTGTTGAGAATGTCATAGTAGTGCAACATCCTCGGCTGGCACCCATGATTCCCCACCCTAGGCAAGCATATTCTGTTAGAGCTGTTCACCCACTCTGCCCTTCTACGTGCCTAATCTAACCCTTGGGCTTAGCTACAGGCAAGACGTGGATCTGCCAGCTCCCATACAGATGTCATGCGAGATGTGCTGGGAGCCTCAAAGTCTAAAAGATGGCATAAATAGAGTTTAGGAATGCATCTGAGTAATTGTTCCCAAGATTATAGTTTGGAGTTCAGGCAACTAAATTTTGCCTAAATCTCAGAAATCTATGAATGAAACACATCTTTATTTTGTTTTGTTTTGTTTTTTTTTTTTTTCTCTCCAGCTCTATCATAGACTAGGCAAGTCACTATCTTCCACCACATTACATTAAATTCATAGGTGTTCAAATGGATTTTGTCCATGTAATTTTGTGAGGATTTACTTTCTCAAGTTTTTAAAAGCGTTCTGGCCAACATACGTATTTATACATAATGAAAATAAAGAATATACTGGCCTGCTGTCTTTGATGGAAGTGGAGAACAAAAGATTTAATGAGACTTCTGTTTCAAGCTATTAGCTTTTGAAAGATAAAATATTAACTTTCAAATAAGTAGAACTTATTAAAAATATTTTATTAATAATAAAACATTAACTTTCCANGGGGGGGGAAATGACTTTCTTTAAGACAGTTAACAGTACAGAGTCTCTTGTAGTTTTATAGGTAACCATAATTACCTGTAGCCTTACTACCAGTGGTGCGGTGCTTACAAACATTGCTACAAGAGTCTCTCTGCACTGTTTCTACAGCTCCAGTCCCACGGTTTGGTTGCATTTAACTATCCTCTTGAAGAAAACAGCCTTTCAGAAAGCTGTCTTTCAAGCAACATATTTCTGCAAGAGCAACTTTTATAATCCATAGGTTTGTCTTAACCCTTTGCATGCTTACAGCTTCCTTTGACCTGGACAGATAACTGGCATTTACACATATATACTTCCCCTCAGCATAAGTTAGCAAATAATGACAATTTATCTAAGTAATACTTTTGCTGTTATTAAAACCAAGTGGATCTTTTTCTGTGGATTTAGTCACACTTCCTTTTTCACTATTGCAAAGGATGCTTTTCTTTTTATCTAAAGAGTAAAGATTCAAAAAAGCAATCCCTTGTCTGCAGCTCAAAGATATACATTTTAACAAATTAGATATTAACCACTAGAGCAGATGACAAAAGAATGTAATATACTTTGCAAAGTATTACACCTACTTTTGTTAGTTCCAAAGGACCACCCATTACTAATAACAGACAGAAGCTCTGAAAGCCCGTTGAACAGTTCAGCTGCAGAAGTAGCTTCCTTCACAAAGTCGATCATCTGGATCCACCCTTACCGGTAAGCGGCACTAGTTGCCCTGTATCTGCAGGTTCCCTCATACCTGAGCTCAATGGCACAAGCACGGCCATGAAAATGGTACCAGTAAGGATGTGTGACTCCTAGGCAATAGCCTATTCTGCCACACTTATCACTGGAACTGAGCAAGCGCAGGCTACACCAACGTTAACATGTGGGACAGGATGGCAGGAGCAGTTCTGTCAAGTGGAACGAGCATTGCTGAAGCCCATACTGCTCACATTTTAGAGGTTTCATTTCAGACTAGCTCTAGGGGCCGTCTTGTAGGGTGAATGCCTGTTAACAGCTGGAGCACATTAAGCTCTTCCAATTGCATCTCGAGGTCTTCATGCAAAAGCAATACACTTTGCATGCACCAAGACTAATCCAGGACACGAACCAAAGTGTGGTGAGGATAACGACAGGTAGATTAACTTCAAAAGTATGCTCCTGGTATTAGCAAAAAAAAATGGAATCATTTAGGTTGGAAAAGACCCTTACGATCATCAAGCCCAACTGTAAACCTAACACTGCCAAGTCTACCACTAAACCATGGCCCCGAGTGCCACATCGACATTCTTCAAGGATGGTGACTCAAGCACTTAAACTGCAACCTCAGCATCTAGCATAATCCAGGTTTACTAACCCAATTTAAGACACTGGCAAAAGTTAATCCTGCTTTTATGCTACATTTTACTGATATGCGTTACTATTCTCTGCTCTGAGCACGCACTGGTCCAGACGACCCATAGGGGTCTCTCCAAAATTATTCCAAGATCTTGTTTGGTTTTTTTTCCTCAGACAGGGTGTCCTCTATACAGCACCTTGAAAATATAACCGGTACATAGGCCAAGGCCTAGCGATTCGGGGATTCCCCCCGCCGCCCCCCCGTACCCCAAGGATCAGCAGCGGCCCACAGCTTACCCTTAGGGCAGACGGGGGCACTGCCACCCACACAGGCCGGACGACCGCGACCGCCCTTCGACGGGGCCCGACGCCAGCCACCGCTCACCTTTCGCTTCCAGCCCTCCCCTCCCCGCTGCGGGGCGGAGGGAAGGGCCGCCGGCCGGAGGGGCGACAGGCGGCCCGGG
>VZRU01020243.1:139002-196174 GCA_013398155.1 Pedionomus torquatus | reverse complement strand
GTGCGCGGCCGCCCGTGGGGTACAGCCCTCCCGTGAGGGTGCCGCCGGCTTAGCTCGGCGGTGCGGGGTGGGTTGTGATGGATCCGCGCTGGCCCGCGGGGTGACCCGGAGGCAGCGAACTCCTCTCACCCGCGGAAGTTCGGTGAAGGTGCCCGGGCGCAGCCCACCTTACGTGGCGCGTTTGCACGGAGGAACCTCCAGAGTAACTGCGCATCCCTTGAGAACTATTTCAGATGTGCCGTCACACGGGTGTGATGTGGACTAAAAATGTTTATTTAGCTTGGTATATAGCGTTCTGTTTCTGGTGTACACTCCGTCCTTTTACCTGTTCCTATTGGGCTAGTGTGATTATTTCAATAGGTGATTTTAGGTGTAGGGGGTTTTGGCATCTGCGTGTGTGTATGTGCACGCCCACGCTTCAGTGGTGACCCAAGGTCTGATGTACCTTCCTTGCTCGTAATCACAAGTTTCTGGGACTAAAACAAGGCAAGTTGTAAGCAGGCAGCAGCTGGGCGCGCTTCTCCTGCTTTGAAATGAGTGTGTTGCTTCCCTCTCTCCGAGAAGGAAGAAGTTTTTTGGAGGGGGCTTTGAAAACCAAAATCTCTCCTAGGTCACTATTGCGGTTCGGTTTAGTTAACACTAATACTTCCAGGTGTAGTAGTTGTTTTCTAAATGAGCGGTGGGTTACGTATGATTTAATGGATATGGTGATCCTGGTTGTCTGGAAACATTTTCCGTCTCTGCTGCTTGCTTGTTTAAGTACTGGTATAGTTTTGTATCAAGTAATCTAGTGTTTGAAAAAAAATGTGGGTTTTTTTTTTGTAAAATTTTTGCAGTCTGTTAAATTAAGACAAGGACTTACTGTTTCTATATTATGTACATACTGTAAGGAAAGAAAATAATCAAATTTTAGAAAACCCCCAATATGCAAACGTTTGCATTTACAAATAGATTTGGGAAAGCAATGAACCATAAGCTTTCATGTTTTATTGTAAAAGAATAAAGGTTACCTATGTTTATACCTGTTCTAAGAGAGATTGAAGCAACAGTCTTTCTATTAATCATTTCTTTAATCCATAAAAGTATCTTAATTTTTGTGGAATTGGTCCATCTCAGGTTAGCTACTTTAGTAGGTGGTTGTTTTTTTTTTCATGTGGTGTACACGTTATCGTTGGCATACTTACATATTCTGAAAAACAAACCCTAAACTGGACAGTTGATACCAACTGAGAATCAAAGACGTAAGAAGAAATTGGTGGGTGATTGTGGGAACTGAATCATTGTGAATACTCGGTTGCAAATTTACTGTTTGGACTCCAACGCAGCTGATACCATGCACGTTCTGTGGCTGATTTGACAGGAAGCAGTATTTTACAATAGTACGAACCAAAAACTTACAAGAAAACAGCTGCCCTCCATTCCTTTAGCAGTGTATGATTGGAGGGGTTTGTTCGTTTCAGTGATGAACTACTTTATAGGAGACACTTGATTTCTATCAGCGACCTGGATTGAGCCTGAAAGTGACAGGGAAATCAGGGTAGCCTTTCAAGAGCTTGTGTAGTATCTTTCACAAGCTAGTTACAGTCATACTTTCTAATACGCTAATAGGTTTGGCCAAATATTTGGTGTTTGAGATCTATTAGGTAAATGTGTTATTTAGTTGGCAAGTTGTGATTCTTGGCTACTTTCTTCTGAGGGGTGAAAATAAGTAAAAATAGATACAGAGAGTAATCGGTTGTTGATGTTAATGTTTGATCTAAATGTCTATAATTCAGGATATTATAATATTTTTCTTTTGGTAATGTCATGATATTGAAAACAAACCCAAAAGTACACTGGATCAGTCTTAAGTTAGCCTATAATATTTTATTTTCTGCGTAGAATTGTTCATAAGATGGTTTCATTATTGATGTCTCTGTATCTTGCTCCTGCAGGCTTATAAAATTGTGGGGAGGAAAACTGCTTTAGACAATACTTTTTATTGTTTTAACAAGTTAACCCCAAAGAAAATTGTTACTTCAGCTTTCAAGGAGAGTATACTGTGGGCTACAATCTGGATGCTAGACTTGCTGTAACTAGCCTGAAGATTCTTTTCATGGCCCACTTTAAAGTTCTAAAATAAATAAATGAAAAGAAAATTTAAGGCAACTCTCACTTGGGTTTAGAAAATATGATTCTGTGTGTTACGGATATTCAGACCTGCAGCACCTGTAAAGTGATGCATATCGCCGCACCTGTAACCTTTTTCCTCGTACAGTACTGTATATGTGTAACTATAGGCATATTTCTCATTCTCTAATAAACATCTGCAGTAAGAATTGATTAAAATAATTTTAGAAAAATAGCTCCATAGTAAAACAGAGCTGACATAGTGACCTATGTCATATGTGACATAGAGTATTTGAAATTTTTTGACTGGATAGCTATCCTACGTGTGCTGCATGTGTAGATACGTATGTCTGGAGTTGCTTAGATAATCAGAGACATACCTTAATAACAAAAAATTAGCCTGTCAGTTGTAACAAAACTTAAGAATACAACTTGACATCTTGAGTAGTACCTCAGTTTAGAAAGTTAGCTTGCTTGTGTACCTAGATTTGTGAGTGCGTATGTATCTGCTGCTTTGTATACCTGCACTCCTGAGGACTTTGTATACCTGCATTGCCTAAAGACTGAGACCCTGAAATCAAGTAAGTACTCGGAGGCTGTGTGCACATTTGTTTTGGTTCAGAGTAAGAGCATTGGTTTGAACTGAATCCCATCATCCTTACTTACTGCTCGTTGGTTTGGTTTGCAGAGCAGTTTTGGTTGTAAGTGAACTGGATTCCTTTCAGAAGAAGCTAAACTAGAATTTTTTTTGTATAGCAAGGTTAGTTTTATTACAGGCACATACCAAACATACTCCAACTCTAAACATAAAGGACTGAACCAGTGATTTGTTCTCAGACCGTTTTAAATCACATGCATTGTAAGGATTTTTGGCCCAGTGAACCAGACTAAATGTGATTTCACATAAGCTCCCTGAAGTACTGACAAATTAGAAACAGGGGCTCCTGCACCAGCTGCTTCTCCCTACTGACCTGTTGCTGGTTATGCCATTGTTTTTACTGTTGTGGACATAGCTTAATAGCTTCTATGAGTAGATTTCAATTTTATTTAAACTCATCTAGTTTGACTGAAGAACCCTTATTTGCTACTGTAGCTATAGTCACTTCTAATGTAATTTTACTTCTTTAAACTTGTCAGAGCTTGAATTCCTAACTAAAGGTTTTTGTGCATGCCAGGAACATACACTTGGAAAATACACATTCTAATAGTCTGTGGCATCTGTGGTCTAAGAAATTTCAATTCAAAGCAGCTTCTTTATTCTTCTCCTTTCCCTCTGCCAGAAAGTGTTTCAAAATAGGAACCTGGATTGAAAGTGCCTTCTTATTCTTAGAAAGGTTGTGCCAGTGTTAAGTTAATGTTAAGTTAACTAATGTTAACGTAAGCAGCTGCAGAGCTGCAACATTTTGCCAAGTCTGATGTGTGTATTTATTCACAGGCTATGAAGTGTATCACCTGTAAGTTTTATAAGTGTTTTACACATTCATAAAAATTCACTGACATTTTATTTCAAGCATATCTTTAATATCCTGATAGATGGATTTAGATGTTCTTTTTTAAAGTGGCTAAATGAGGGCTGACTGACAGTTTTTTATAATTTTTTTTCTATTAGCTACATGACTTGTCTTTTTCTGCTGATTTTTAAAGTGTTTATGTACGATTTCCTTTTGATGATTTGAAAAAGTCAGAACGATGTTTTAGTACTAAAATATTATTTTGGGAAAGCCTATGGGGAGTAAAACTAGCCAGAAAAGCTAACCTTTCACAGAGGGTGCATGGGTCATGAGGTGCGAGTAGTTTTGAAAGACTGTCTTGGGCTTAAACTTTTTGCATGTGACACAAACAGGTTCTGTCTATGGCTCTTGTATTTTAAGAATTACATGATGGTTCTATAGCCACTTTGGGTGGGATGCATCTCACTTGTCTTTAGATGTCAACAGAGTAGACATTCAAGTTAGAGCTAGTTACTTTGGTCTTTGTATAATTATTGAAAAGAGGTGGGTGCTCTTGGACGGTATTTCATCTAACCAACTGTAGAAATCTATTTTAGATTGCAATGAATCACCCTAGAAATGTTGTATTTCATCTAGCCAACTGTAGGCAGCTATTTTAGGTTGAGATGAATCACCCTAGAAATGTCGTCTTACTTCCAAGAGGGACTAGAATGGCTAGTTCAGATGCGGACGTCTTTATTTTTTCAGATGAATCTCACCTTCTATATCTGGTGGAGACTGGCCATAAGCCTTTTCTAATAGATTGTGTTTGTCTAGGAACTGAAAACCTTAAAACTGTCAGGGGAGAAAACAGCTTAGGAATGTGGTATGTGTTTAAAAAGTATTATGGGCAGTAATTGGAAAAATATCCTCTCCCAATCCTTGTTTCTTAATGCATTGCATGTGATTAACACGGAACCTCTGCTAAACATTGATTTCATACATCTTTACTTCCTATCCCGCCCCTAAAAGGTAGTTTCATGTAGCTCATTTACAGTTGTTGGCTTCCTTGCCAGGCTCCTTATTTACTGTAAATTATAACCTTTTTTTTTTTCTTGTAGAAAAGCATGAGAGAGATTGTAATTCAGTTGGGGTATGGTTCTTGTATGTGGATGTGATGGGAACTATATATGTATTGATAACCATTCCTTGAGTATTTTGCTTGCCTGATTATGAAATACACTGAATTACTGTTAAAATCATAGCTTTTTAGTTCTGATACACTCACTGGGAATGAGCTATTTTTCATATGATGTGCTTGTAATGTTTGGACTGTCTTTGCTTTTTTGCAGAGAGAGTGATTGCAGTGGAGTTTTTCAGTATTACTTTCATCCATCCTTTATTCTTAAATATACTATAAAATATTTTTAATTTTTAATATAAATACGCATATATGCTTAGTATTGAGATCTAAATATAGATCATAATTAGACGTATGTATATGAGGAACTATTCACTTCCACTAAAATTTGGTCATCAGTATGGCAGGGCATTAGCAAAACTTTGAAATGAACAGTAGTAATTTCTTTTAAAAAGTGAAATTTCCCTGTTGGAATTTTGACTTGCAAGCCAAACCAGTTTAATAGACTGTGGGGTGGTAAAACAAAATAGCTGAATTAAGCTATCTCTATTAGTTTAAAAATTAACTAACAATTTCCGTTTTCCAGGAAAATAAATTTGTAATAAAGAATGATCGTTCTCAGTGTTATTTTTCATGAAGCAAGAGTGTTATGAAGTTGGGAATCATTTAGTTTTGCTTCATCTGTTATTGGGACTGTTTGTTTTGGATGTCAATGATCTGAAAGTGTCTACAGAAATTTTAAATATAAGAAATTTGGCCACATGCACAAATAAAAGATACGGATCCAACTTTTTAGTATCATAGAAGCACACCCTGGTTATTGGGGTGCATTCTGGCCCATTCTGAATGTGAACCAAGAGATTTTTAAATCCTTTATCTGTTTCTCCCAAAGTGTTATAGCCAGAGAAGTAAAGAAATCTTTCCTCACAGACTACACAAGGTTAAGACACCATTCAGGGAGAGAGCAAGCACCTTGAGATCACATAATATCATAATGACAGCCATTATAAAGCCCTAAGAGATTATTTTAAAGCGCTCTTACTGACTTCTGAAAGCTGATTTAGCTTTATGAACTGTTTCTGTCTGCTTCTTGTTCAGTAAGTAGTAGATACTAAAAAGAATTGGTCGCTTCAGTTCCAAATAATTGGTAGTTCTGAAGCTTTAAACTTATTTCTCTATGTTTTTTTCTTTTGCATTATTTTTAGTCTTTGGGGTTTGGTTTGGGTGTTTTTTGAGAATCTTAAAGAATATACATAAAGAATATAGCTGCATGCTCTACATGTCACGGATCAATACAGATTCTTAACCTTGTTTTTTTCTCTAACATCAGCTATCTTACTGTCATATAGTTAAATGGCATTTAACATGTCATTTATTTTGTCACAGGGAAAGTGTCAGCTAAAAATTGTAGCGTAGAAATTCTTAATAGGTCATTGTTGCTGATAGCTAAGAAAACCAAAAATGTTTAGATTAAGAAAAAGAGAAAAGGTTGTTGCTATGAAACATAGAGGAAATAAATGCAGTGTTCAGAATTTGTTGCTTGAGTAGTTATTTTGGTAATATGAAGGATAAATGGGAAAAGCTGTGAATTATTCATTTCATTTGTTTCTTTAAAGGGAAGTGACTTAGAAAGCAGGCTGGCCATCTGTGTGCAAAGGAGTATTTAGGTCAGTGGGTCTGTTCTGTCCTGCTTTATTCCAGGATCTGTTGAGCTGAAGGCGTTCTTATCCTTTGATACCTGTGGGTTTCTGTTTAGTAAGTAGTCATTCATGAATATTCATAAAGTATGATTATACTGCAGTAACTTCATCTAGTAATTATAGGCTGCTATTACCTAAGTGAATTAAAACTACTAAAGAGTTTCTTTGGAATTGTTGGGTTAGATATATTTTTTTAATTTTTTTTTTTTGTTTTATAATTGCAGTAATTTACTGTTACCTATTTGTCAAGTATTTATTGATTCTTTGAGTTTTCACCTTCTCTTCTTTTTTTTTTTTTTTAACTTCCTGTGTGACTTACTGAGTTAAAGAGCTTTCTAAAATAAAGCACAGGCTGACTCTGTAGTCTGACTTGGTAGTGAGAAGATTAGGCAAGCTGTTGTTCAAGTATTAGCCTGTTTTCATTTAACTCTCCAGAGTAATATTCTAACAGAAAATGAGAACCTAGAAGGTAATTCTTCTGGTGTGAGATGTGCTTACACTGAAGAAGAAAAGAAGCACAGTACGTATCATTCTTTTTACACACTTTTACCTAGCGTTTACAGACAGCACAGATGGTAGGAAAAAAAACAACAAACCTCACATAAAAGTATCCAGTTTTATTTCCTGCTGGATTTTGAAATAATCCATCTTGGTTTTTGCCTCCTGCTAAAAGTAGGAGATTCCTACCTCCTTAAATGACTTCTCTCAATCTCTAATCTGTCCCTTCATGGAATTAACTCTTACGTTGTTTCTGGAGGTATCACATAGGATACTTTCCTCACTAGAACAAGAGGCCTAAAGGATTGCCTCTGTTTGCTGAAACACCGTTTATTCTGATTATTTACCTAAACATCAGCCAGATTATTCTTTGTGTTAGCTTTGCGTAGAAAAAAGGTTTGATAGCACTGAAATTTATGGAGGCAGTTTTCTTTTCCCAGTAGGTTGCTAGGATTATTTTGGCTTGTGACTTTTCTTCTATCCCTCCCAGAAATAAAGAAGTTTTTCTTGGGAGGAAGACTGTGAAGGGAACTTTAAGGCAGAACTTGTCAAGCTTTCAAGACTCTTCCAATTTACATGGTGGACATTATGCATGATTGCAAATTTCTATCAGAAACATAGTTACGGAAAACTCGTTTTCTGGATAATTCAGCTTGTTAATATATATATATATATATATCTATCTTCTTTTCAGTTAAAAAACATTTTTTTTTAAAGCTGAGTTTAGTGTTAGTCACAGTATTTTGATCTGCTAGCTAATGCTACGTTTTATGATTTTTACAGCAGGATATTTGAGGTGTATAATCTGCTAAGGTTGTGTGAGGAAGAGAATAGCCTTGTTTTATGTTGCATTGGTGCATTGATTGGGTTGATGAGGACTGTGGGAAGACAATATATTATTTTCTGTACTTGTAGCAGGGCAACCTGTATGGGTTTGTCAGAAGCATAGAGAGGCAGCCACTGACAATTTATGTTTTCCAAATGAAAATCAAAATGGATACAGGAGGATATAGATCATATTGGACACTGAGCAATTTTTTCTTATTCACAGATAATTTCTCAAGTGATGGAAACCCATGCATTGCTTCTGGAGTCGCCAGTCTCATGAATCCAATAACTAAGCCAGCTACCACCACTTTCAATGGTTCTGTGGCTGAGATTCCAAGGAAGCGTAAAGGAAGTGATTCTGATAACCAGTAAGTAAATTGATTCTGCATGTGTCTCAACATAAATTTAAGAGATACCACACTGCATAAAAACAGATGAATCTAATCCTCTTCTTTTTTTTTATTACCATAATTTATTCCAAATGCATTCTTTGACAGTCCTGAGTTATTAAAAATAGAAAAAATAATCCTTAAATGTAAGGTATATATGTAAGAATTCTGTAATACCATTTCCTGGCCTGAAGTGTCTGGTAATGTGCCTCTAGTGCTGAAACTTTGGTCCCAAGACTCTTTGTTTTGCTGTGGGTGTTGTATCTTCTTTCTTCTTTGCTTCCTTGGAAAGGGGAGTTCTCTTTGCAGCAAATGGTTATTAAGTTGCTTGAAGTCTCACAAGTGCACACTAGAATATTGCCTTAATGCTTGAAACGAGATTACTAGTTAAGCTCTTTGATCTAGAACTGCAGAATCAGAACTGCTTCTTCAGTGGCCAGGGCAGCCACTTACTTAAATGTCCAGACAGACCTATGATCTAAAAATGAGGTCCTGCAGTAGTACTCAGTCTTTTAAAGTGGGTCATACTGTATTGAGATGATACTGTTGACTGTTTTCTCCTGTTTTATAGCTGCCAAACAGATGACAGCCAAATAATCATTTACTTAGAAAAATATTTTTTTAAAAAGTGATCTATTCAAAGCAGCCAGAAGTAAGGGGCAGAAGTCAGCCTGAAGATCTAGTGAATTACAAGTATCTCTAGTGTTGAAAATCCACGTTTAAAAAAGTGGAGAAATTTACATGTATTTGTGATTATTAGGGCAATTCTCTTTAATCACTTCCTCCCTTTATAGTCTGTTGATCTACAAAATGTAGCCATACTGTGGATGTTGATATAATTGTCAATGCAGAGATCCAAGTGTATCCTCTAAATCACTGAGAACTCCAGAAACACATTTTTTTCTGGGAAAAAAAAAAAAAAAAAGTATTTGTTCTCTTTCAGTTGGACTTGTTGATACCTGTTCAGTAAAAGTGCTGGTTGATCAATAGTGTTTCCCTGATGTTTAGATCTCTGATTTCATGAAACTTCTGTCATTAAAAAATATTAATGTCCAAGTTGAAATACTAAGTGAAACAGTATTGTTTTATAAGAACTAATAATTGGTTTCTAAAAACTAATGTTCTTGCTGAAAATATTTAATCAAGTGGTGGCTCTGCTAAATTTTTTGGTGACTTTTTTTTTTCATTTGGTATACTAAGCCATCTTTTTTTTTGCTTCAAAATATATTTTGCTTATTTTATTACCTGTTTCTGCAGGGATACAGTTGAAGTTGATGGTGATCCTCAGAAAAGGTACTTTTTTATAAATTAAGCCATTTGTGTTTTCAGTGCTATAAACATGTCACATCTTCCTGTTTGGCTAGATGAGCATGGTTTGCCTTAAGGAATGTTTTATCTAAGGGCAGAATTTTATACAGCACCAGGTGATAAACAGCTAATTAACAGAATGGATAGATCCAATACTTCATTCTAAGAAAACACTCTTACTTGCTTATAACTTTACCAGAATGGTTAGTGTTGAAGTTAAGATAAGAATGGGAACAAATGAAAAGTAACAGTTAATTAAAAGGATTAGGGTGGTGAAGGAAAGGTGTCATGGTCTTTTAGGACTGGTGCATGTAAATATTTTTGTTCGTTTCTTTTAACCTTGTTAGTTGCTTTTAAAAATAAAACTACTACAGCTATCTTACTACAGCCATCTTAAAATAAAGCTATTACAGGGTGACAAACCAGAGTTAAGATTTGCTGTGCAGCATAAGTAAACACTTGGCATATATATGTTATGGGACAGTTATTAATTACATGGTTACTTTGTGATTTCTTTTTCTGCACCTGGATACCTTTCTTAGAAAATATATTTGTCTGTATGTATCTGTGCAGTATTCTCCTTTGCAAAATAGAATATGTCAATTGGGAGGGACCTGCAACAATCATCTAGTCCAAGTGCTTGACCACTTCAGGGCTGACCAAAAGTTAAACCATGTTGTCAAGGGCATTATCCAAAAGCCTCTTAAACACTGGCAGTCTTCGGACATCGACCACCTCTCCATGACTCCTGATCCAGTGTTTGACCACCCTCTCAGTAAATAAATGCTTCCTAATGTCCAGTCTAAATCTCCCTTGGTACAGCTTTGAACAATTCCCACTTATCGTATCGCTGTATACCAGGGAAAAGAGATCAGCATCTCCCTCCCAGGGTAATGAGGTCATCTCTCAGCCTATTTTGCTCCAAACTAGACATACCTAGAGTCCTTAGCCTCTCCTCATAGGACATTTCTTCCAGCTCTTTCAACAGCTTTTTGTCTTCCTCTGGATGCATTCAGATACCTTAAAGTCCTCCTCTAATTGTAGGGCCCAGAACTGCATGCAATATTCAAGGTAAAATCAAGGCAATGCTGAATATACTGGGATTTTATACTGGATACCTGTTTTGACCAGCTGGTCACGCTGTGTTTGATGAACCCCAGAATGCAGTTTGTCCTCTTGACTGCCAGGGCACACTGCTGACATGTTGGGCCTGGTCCCCCAGGTCCCTTTCTGCAGGACAGTCAGTGTTTGGTACATGGCTTATTGGGTAGTATAAAAATCTTTCTTTGGGGACATGCTTGTTTCATTGTGGATTTTTTCCATGGTGCTCATGATGAAGTGTGAATAAAAATACTCCTGGCTTTAAAACCTTTGCTTTTGTTTTAGAAGAAATGGGGAAGTATGTTTAATAAATTAATTGAGAAAATAGAGGAAAAGGTGTTATTCTTTATTTTGTTTCTGATTAATACAGGATCTGTTCTTTCTAGGACCAATTAAGTATATATGCATTATAGCCACAAGTTAGAAGATCACCCAAGGTTCATGTAGTCAATCACAGACACTGCAACAATTTAGAAGGTTTAGAAAAAGGAATAAATTAATTTTAAAATGTAAAATGGACATCCACGTATCTTAGCTAGAATATGACCTGTATTCCCACCAGCATGCTGAAATGCAATTTAAAAGCTACTCAGACATAATTCCCTGATGTGGCAGAAACACACTGTAGCCTCAATAGAAATACTGAAAATAATTTCTACTGTTACTTTTATCTATGAAAAAAAATTGAGAAGTGTGAACTTATTACATTCTTTTGACACAAAGATCTTGCCAAACTGTTGGTTCTGAATGTAACTTGTTCTCCAATGTTAGCTGTAGGGAAAGAACAGGGGGAAAACTACAACCTGGCTGAAAGAAGGTTTACATACAGCCCATGTTTCTAGTTGAAGTTCAGCTTTAATAGTCACATTGCAGTTATTCTTAATATTGATATTGACAATATTGGCCATGCTGAAGACAGAGGCAAAGCATCTTACTAATTGTTGTGGACTCAAGTTTGCACTCAATTTTTGCTTGTATAAATCAATTAAAGAGTTAAAGTCCACTTGGGACATCCTGAAAGTCCTACAAATTTTGGTCTGGATTTTTAGGGAAACTCAGCTTTCAAAGGAAACAAAATTGCAAACAGGTAAAAAGCTCATTCTCCATTACAACTGTTCCAAGGATTGGAAGAAGTATCCCAAGTTGCTTAAAGGCAAAGAATGGCTTAAACATCCATTGGCATGCACAAGATTACTCTGGGCATTTTACTGAATCACAAGTGCAAATCCCCATAACTTTCCTTACGTTTTATCTCCCCCTTACCTCATGGTCAGTATAACTTGTGTTGGAGCTCCTAGTATGTGCACATTTCTGTTAAAAGTTAATTTTAAAATGAAAGAAAAATATTAGCTATTGTTGTCTTGTCTAAATCTAAAACACTTTCACTGAAGAAAATCCTCAGCTCTTGTGAGCTCAGCCTACTCTAGTTTGGGTTTATCAGACTGTCAAGAAGATTTCCAAATTCCAGGGAAAACCCTGGGTGAAGAGCTAGACCTGTGAATCGTGTGTCAGTTTGGCTCTGGCTGCTGGATCCTCACTGGGGGTCAGTGCTTTGTTACAGGTGGAAGGAGCTTTTGGGGTCTTTCCTAAAGCTCTAATTGCCAGCTGTCCTTCTACTTCCATTTCCTCATTGGAAACAGCTGCTGACTGATTGGCCTGTCTCTTCCTAAGCCTGGCACAGCATTTTCATCTTCTGAAATGGTCATAATGGCTGGGAAAATACTAAGATTTTCCTCTTTCTGTCCTAGAACAATTACAGTGTATTTTAGACCCAGTCTAGACTAGAATTGGGGATTTTTCATCTTTTGATAAAAAGAGTTTGGAAATAGAACTATGAATTGATGAAGTCTCTTTTAAATGATTAAAAAAAAAAAATTACGCCTGGACTTAAGTCATTTGAATGTTTCATTGGTTTTGTTTTCTCCAGGGTAGAAATAGCCCTGTAATTATGACACTTCCCCATAAGACATTCACGTAACTATGAATATGGGAAGATGAGCTTTTTCATCTTTCTGTTGTGCATCACTTGCCAGAATGTTTTTGTCTTAGGAAATTGTGTGTTTACTTTATAAAGCCATAGTAAATTTGTAGCATTTTTTTCTTGAATTTGTGGGAGGAAAGAAGTGCCTATGGAATGTAAAACTGTATCTTGTTTTCTCTAGGAGTGAAGATGAAGAACAAGTGAAAATAAAAGATTTCAGGTACAAATTTACAATGAAAGTACATTTTGCTAGTAAAGAGTAGGATTCACAGTGGCAAAATAGGACCGTGTGGGAAACGTTTAGTAAAACGATCGAATATTTAACAGTAAGCTTGTCCTTTTTCTCCCCTGAACGTACAGTAGTTTTTAGAGTCTCCTTGAGGATTTTATTTTCTACTAATTTTAATGCAGGTTGTGTTGCAGGATCTCTCAGGTGGTTTGGCAAAAACCTGGGGTTAAAATTGTCCAGGTGAGAATTAAATGCAGTACGTTCAAGTTGTCTGTAAAGGGAAGAGCTGATGCTCAGTCCACATGAACTTGAGAATTGTTCTTTCCAGATTTGTCTACACTTGGAGGTATTTAAAACGTATCCAATGTGAAAAGGGATTCAGCTAAAGCACGGCAGTGATTCTTGTTCTGGAACAAGTTTTTTGTACAGGGAATTATTCAAGACTTGCCATTGCACTTTGAATTCAGGGAAGTTCCCACAACTCACTTGGAAGATTTGAAATCCTGCCTGACCAAGTGCAGTCATGATTCCTCCAAACGACATGCCACTTAGTAAAACCAGAGCTGTTTTAAAAAGTTGTTCTAAAAGTAAAAGTGTCTTTCACTTGTCACGTCAGCAGAGATGTCAAAGCACAAATACATAATCCACTCTGTTGTCAAAACCAGTATTTATACAGCACACGTTTATATGTATTTTTACAGTGTATATAATTATACAGTAATAATTATGAGGGGTTCCTCTCATTTCAGTTAGAGGGAAGAAATAGCAGTGTTCCAAAATATATTTAAAGTTTAGGGTTTTTTTAACACCAAGATTCGTTTTTCTTTACTGAGTATCCCAGATCACTATACAAGATTCTGTTTTGTTCATTGCTTTAATAACTTCCACATTGTACCATCAATTTTTCTTTCCTTGAGTTCATTACTTGGGAGGTAAAAATCCTTAGAAGACATTTTGAAGGTTTGCTTAGAAGTTGTCTCCCTCCAATGTTGCTTTTTACAAGCTTATTGGAGAACTTTATTTTCTCCCTTCCCCTTTGTAACTGGGGACCGTAACAGCAGGCTTTTAGAATCATCCAGTCATCACCTCAGTTTCTGCATCTACCTGTTCAAGTTTCACCTCTCTTAGAAGTGTTCCCCTTGTTTGTATCTGTCTTCCTGTGGTTTACAGCTCAAGGACCATACACAATATATAACTTGACTGTTTCTACCTGACACGAAGGAAAAGTTGGCTGGACCTGAATAACCAATATAATTGTATTTTTAAAAAGTCTTTAGAGAGAGAAAAGCTAATTGCTGGGATGAAAGACCCAGAACTGTTTGTGTGGAGAGTAGAAATATTTTCAGGAAAAAAATAATAAAAATAATAGAAGACTAGGTCTTTAAAACTGTTGTTTGATGTTTCTTAACAGGCCAGATGCATTAAAGGTAATCAAGTTAACTACTTTCTTTTTGGAGTATGCCTAAGAGTAAGAATTTTGGAGCTCAGTTAATTAAAACACATTGTCCCTCCCTCAGTTTAAGTACCACTGTCTCTGGTCTCAGAAAGGAAAATCATCTTCATTTCAATTCAGTGGCTAGCTTGTTTTCTGAGTAAGCAGGGAATAGAGTGAATTAAACTTTAATTGATCTGATGATGATGTTAGTGGGGAGGATATTAGCTAGAAAAGCTAACAAGTTTCACTAGAAAGAATTAAAGAAGTGACCTACAACACAAACATTTGGCATGTGCACTGTCATATGCCTTAGAAGGGGTTTTCTGATGAAATCCGTCAAATAAGAGAAGCTGTCTTTCTATAATTGCATTTTTGGGCAGAGGCTTACCATGAGGTAAAACATGAGACCCAAGGTATTCACAAGAGGCTGAAACCCTCACCTTATCAGGTGAACGAAGGGGAAAGCTTTCTGAAATACCTCTGGTAAAATTAGTCATAACTTTTTCTTTCAGTTTCCACTACATCTGTTATAAGCAAATGTAAATATGTTGTCTACTTACTTGCTTTGCTATGAATAAAAGCTTGTGTTTGTGTCTGTTCAGAGTAATTTTTAAGGAAGTGAGATAACAAGAAGACATGGCTCATCTCAGATTGTTGTGAGCTTGCATAAAACAGAATTCAGAGATGCTCTAGCAAGTGCAAAAAAAAAAAAAGTGGAATGAATATCTCATCTTAATTACACAGGCTAGGATGAGATAGGGTCAGGGAGTGGAACTGTCTTCCAGTGATTACTAGTAACATCAAAAATTCTCTTGCATACAGTAAGGTGTCAAAGTATTCCCTTGGACATAAAGGGTCACAAGAAGAATTTAACTTTTGTATGTCTCTTTTTCTGCCACATTTAGTTAAGTTGTTGCTTGAGATATTTTTCCCCTCAATATTTTACAGCATTATTGTGACTGGTTTTGCTTTGTTCACAGGAATCCAGTTCAGTTGTCAAATACAAGTAGTGTATGAAAAACTGTTTCAGTGCAGTAGTAGTTCCCATGATATGTTTATATGATATGTCCACTTTTGGCAACCAGAATTAAATTGATATTATGGGGAAAATCATGTGTTCTATATCTTTCTTAAAGTAATTTTTCTTCTTAGAGAGGCTCACAGTCAAACAGAGAAACGAAGAAGAGACAAAATGAATAATTTGATAGAGGAGTTGTCTGCTATGATACCTCAGTGCAATCCCATGGCACGGAAGTTAGATAAGCTTACAGTGTTACGGATGGCTGTGCAACACTTAAAGTCTTTAAAAGGTGGGTTTTAGGAAACTAATCCTGAAAGCTCTTGTTCGCTTGGGAGTTATACTGTGTACCTTCTTTGTTAAATAAATCAAAGGTCATTTATTTTACATTTCCTTGCTGAATTCAGTTCCTAGTCTGTTCTGCATTTAAATTTACATGTTTGTAACTTCTGGAACCTTATTTCTTCTTTTCGCTTAGTATAGCAAAAAAAAGGCCTGTCCTTTCAGGCCTGATATTTTCTCTCTGCTGAGGGTTTGCCTTGCAATTGGTTCGCTCCTTGATTCTTTTTTAAAATTACAGCAGTCAGACAAGTTTGTCTTTCATTTCATTATTTTCCAACCCCCAAATTAAACATGTGGTCCATGATCTCTCCAGTTCTCATCATACTTTCTAGCTATACTGATAACAGAGAAGGAAATGGTCTTCATACTCCTGTTTGTTATTCTCCTGTTTGTGATTGCATCAACTCTTTGTCTCTATATTGGAATTTCATGTTTATCTGTTGACTTTGAAATTTACAATATCATGGAAAAAGACGGAAAAAATACTTACGTAAAGAAACTGATGTAAGTGGTTGCACTGATAAGGAACATGGACAACTCACTTCAGTGGTAGGTTAAGTCTTTGACAGTGTAACTTCATAGATCAGAAAACAGTTGCATGAACTGAAGAAAAAATTATGTTTGGACATAATCATTTTTCAAACATTTTTTTTGCCTACAAGAAGAGTAGTCAAAAGCAATGTTTCAATACAAAACATGCTCTAACAGAATGGTTCATGATGTTGCCTACATTAAACAGCATGAAGTGTTAGGAAGTACCAAGAAAAGAAGTTACAAAAGTTTATATTGTCAGTCAGCTAGCAAAGTTAATAATGGATCTCAGTGAATGGTTTAGTGTCAGGATAAAACCAGGATATATTCTTTCCTTTCCTTTTTCTATTGCTAGATTTTTTGATTATTTTTTTTTCCTTCCCTGAAAAAGTTATATCCAAACACAGATCGCATATCACATGGTCTATCAGCAACACACAAGATTTCAGGATATTTGGCAGCACTTTTTCAGAATAAAAATTTGGTCAACTGCAATCCCAGTTGTTATATTTATCTTCAAAACAAATGCTTTTAGAAAGTACAACATACTCTGTGAAAAAATAGCAAATGTTGAAGTTTGCTGGCAAGTTCAGTTGTTATTTACCTAAAAAAGATAGATATAGAAAAACTTGTGGACATGCATGTAATGGCTAAAAATTATTTTAGAGTACTTGCCATGGGTGCTAGACCAGTAAATCTAATCAGTCAGTCTCATTATATTAAGTGAGACATTCAATGTAGAGTGGGTTTTGCATTGTTGGATATATAGTACTACTGAAACATTCATTACAGTTGATGATGTTGGAATTATTCCGATTCAGCAAACGCTAAGGATTCTGAAATAGGCCAACAAAACGTTTCTAGAAAATTTAGTTCTCATAATATCATTTTTCTAGCAGTACGTTAAAAATATCTGAACATAAGTTTCCTGGTTTTATGCCGAATAAAGGGCGAGAAAAGGGAACGTGTGTCCATATTTATTACCAGCAGAAATTTATGAGGTTTTTTATTTTTAATGTTTTTTGAGTTTAGATTATTTTTTTTATTCAGCTCTTGTGGTTGCAAAGAAAATTTATAAAATAACAAACAAGTATAATTCTATTAAAAGTAAATTTAAAACATAATTTTTGACATAACGTCTACAAATAATGTATTTTCCAGGTTCCACTAGCTCCTATACAGAAGTCAGGTATAAACCTTCATTTTTAAAGGATGATGAGCTCCGACAGTTAATCCTTAGGGTAAGTGGAAGGAAACTCTCAGGGAAACAATGTTCTCATTAAAGCTTGTCATTAACTTCAGTTTTTAGTCGGAGGGTGCTTTTATTCCCATCTTTTTTTCTGGGCAAGTGCTTTGATGTACTTGATGAGTACTGGGTTATAAACACTTTACACTGTACAGGCCTTTTCATAAAGGGTTACAGCAGATGATTTGTTAACATGGCAGGCAGCAGCTCTTAAAGAGATTATAAATCTGTATACAGTCTGCATATTTAATACATAATTGTTTATGTTGATATTGAAGTCTGCATGTAAGTACAGGGAATGATTTTAATTATGCATACATATACTTGCAATTGTTTGCTCATCTTCATTTAAATTTTGAAAGATCTGCTTTGAAAAAGATGAAGAAATAATACGTGTAAGCAAATCTTTCTTCTTATTTGTGCACTTCCTCGTATACCCACACCTGTTTACCCTTTCTTCTTTGCAACTCTTTTCTTTTTCCTTTGCTGCAATAACAGACTTCACTAAGGTCTGCAAGATGACTCCCAAGTTAAGCTGTTTTGCAGCTGGCCACCTGTTTTACCAAAGCTGTGTTTAAGAAACTTTAGCTGTCTGTAGTTGAAGGTCTGATTTGGTCCTTGTAATCTTAGTTGTGTTTTGGTGTGATTTATAACGTATTTAATTTTAAAAATCAGGTTTAAAAGTGTGCTTCCTTGTAGTCACCAATATTCATTTTATATTTTAATTGTATGTTTTTAAAGAGAGTATCTTTATATTTTCAGGCTGCAGATGGATTCCTATTTGTGGTTGGATGCAACAGAGGAAAAATTCTGTTTGTCTCAGAATCAGTTTGCAAAATACTTAATTATGATCAGGTGGTTATAACTGAGTTTCTTGGTTTGCTTTTAACTTGCATTTTCTTAGAAATTTTTAAACTTTTCTATTTCATTGTATATTACTGAAAAATGCTCCTTATGTATCATTTCTTGACATTTCTTTGATTTAACCTCCTTGAGTAATGTTGAAGATCGTGGAACAGAACATTTACTAGTACAGTCAGTGTTCCTGACCTGAGCAATAGCACCAGATTTCAGTTGATCAGCCTTAAACATTGCTAGTCGGAGAGGAAGGAATAATTTGAGTATGTCCTAATTTCTGTCTCCAAGGGATTTTATTTTAAATGGTGTAGTGATTTTGGGGTTCTTTTTAGGCCAAGGAAAATTGGTAGTTTGGTAGAATTTAATTAATATTTTCCTTGTAGTGCCTTTATGCTCAGATGCACTAAATAACACCTCATCCACACCAACTGTCTGTGAGTATGCTCTTAACTTGAAGGAAAACGATATAGTGTGAGTTAGCTTAGCCTTTAGGATTAGAGAAATATGAAAAATTTAAGTACCTTCCATTACCTGATATTTAACAACATGGACAATTACCACAAATAATCAAAGCGCAATAACTTGTTCATGTTGGAACAAGTTGCCCGGAGAAATTGTGGATGCCCCATCCCTGGCAGTGTTCACGGCCAGGCTGGGTGGGGCTGTGTGCAGCCTGGTCTAGGGGGTGGTGTCCCTGCCCATGGAAGGGAGGTTGAAACAAGATGAACTTCAAGGTCCCTTTTAGTCCAAACGATTCTATGAGCGTGTCTATGACTTCTGTTCCAAAAACAGAGGCTAAACCAGTTAGTGCTTCCATCAGTCTACTTTTATAACTTTGAAACCATTTGTGCTGTGTTCATATTCTTCAAAGTGGATGAGTAACCAACCTAGACTCTTTTTTATAGATATTTCATTCTATTTTTTTTAAAAAAACCCTAATCTATATCTTTTAAAATTAAAGGGAAGTGAATTGACTTATGGGAACAAGCATAAAACAGATTTACTTTTTTTATAAAAACACCCTCTACACTGAATTTACTCAAGGACTAAGTACCTTCTGCAGTGTCTCACATCAGATACACCTTCTTGCAGACCCATAAGATCTCTGCTATTCCAGCCAAAGAGGTTTATAGAACATGACTGACAACCCATGCATTTATTAGCTTATTTGGGAATTATTCTAGGTTATGAATCCCATTCTACAGCCTAATCTGTTACACCTATGTATTTTGACAAGGCTGCTTTTAGCTTTCTCAGTGGCAATTTCCCTTTGCATTAGGGTTAGGTGTGGGCTAGGCAAATGAAAGGGGCTGTATGTTTATCCTGCTTTCTTAGAAGCTTTTCATTAAACCCATTTTTGACTCTGGCTTATTGGAAAAGTACTCCCTTTTATGTATGCAGTGATAACATAGCAAGTGGCACAGATCCAAACTGAGTTGCAATTTGCATCTAGAATACTGTTTGTAGACACAGCTCCTTTCCACTTATTGATTTGACCTGCTGTGGTGAAGGTAAGCAATGAAAAAACCAAATCCAGCCCACTTCTGAGAATCCCTTTCTGTTTCAGAAGAAGATAATGCTGCCTACAAGTAGTGCAGCTGACCAGTTACTTGGAATCAGCAGAGTCAGCAGGTTCAATGGATTCCTGTAGAGAGATTCCTGTAAATATCCCATGCTAAGGAGTGCTGAAATAAGCTAACTCCTGCTTTTGGAGAGTTCTTGGCTTCTTGGCTCAGTGGTGCCAATTTGTCCAGCCAAATTACATCTCAGTCATTAGGTAGCATGGGTATTTCTTCCTATTTCCCTACCTCCCTTCTCCTACACCCCCGGCTACAGTAATCTGTCAGACTAATCTTATTTTGAGCATAAACTTCTTTGGCTAGCATCAGGAATCATATTATGTACATAAATAAAAAATTTAGTTTTACAGAGCTGTTTTTTGATATCCAACTAAGTCTGCTATTTTGCAAAGAAGAAAGAACAAGTTATTATGGTTTTACTACACTTTTTTTTATTAAAATAATCTTAATGATAAAGTAAATATGAATCAAAATATTGATGTTCAGGTATTTTACTTTTTTTTTTTTTTAAATGATGTAGCAAGTTGGTTTTTTGAGAAGTAATGTGTATGGGTTCTGTTCTAAAACAATGTGATTCTTACATCTTTTGGGTTTTCATGTTGTTTTCTTTTTTTTAAATAGGCCAGTTTAATTGGACAAAGTTTGTTTGATTACTTGCATCCAAAAGATGTTGCAAAAGTTAAGGAGCAACTTTCTTCTTCAGATATCTCCCCTCGGGAGAAGCTCATAGATGGAAAAAGTAAGTCATATTTGAACGTGCTCAGATTTTTTTCATGGAGATGTTAACAAATTTAGTTATTATGTAGGACATATTCATGTGTTCATACGTACAAACTTGATATACAGTTCCTATGAAGCAAACAGACTTGAATGCTTATCTGCTGCTTAGAATACGCTTACGGTTTAAAAGCTAGCCCAGAAAGTAATTTATTTTAGGTAATATTAATAATAATGACTGAAATTTGCATTGTTAAACACTTACCAAGATGTGGTCTGACGTTCTTCCTACCAGGAATACTACTCTTTTTTCTTGTATTTGATAGATCTTGTCAATACAAAAGACCTGATGTAGTCGAACATGGAATAAAATACTACAATATCAAGAATCACTGTCTTCTCTGAAAATGCTAAGTGTCAATCCTAATTCAACCGAATCTTATTTTGTTGACAGTTATTTCACATATGGAAAACGTTATGTGCTGTGCAGCTTATCATTTTGATAGCTAGCTTTTATAAGAATCTTTGCAGTTCTTCCTTGTACCCAATAGAAGTTGAAATTTTAACGTGTATTTATTAAAATACCATTCAAAATATTGAGAAGGGTTTAGAAATAGTTTGTTAGTTCCTTTTTAATTTTAGAGTCTCTGATATTCACGTTTTCTTTGCCCTATTTAAGTTATTAGACTTTTTTCATTTTTAATTGCTAGGACAAAACTTAGGAAACTAAAGAATAAGGACAATGTACTGGAAGCTGAAATGAAGAAAAGGCCTTTTATTCTGAAGTTTTATTGTTGGGTTATTTTTTTCTTAATTACTTTACTAATTCTTTGTAAGCTGGCTTGCAAGTACACACAGATTTTCAAGCTGGACCAGCTCGGCTGAATTCTGGTGCTCGACGTTCCTTCTTCTGTCGGATAAAATGTAGTAGGACCACAGTCAAAGAAGAAAAGGAGTGCTTGCCCAACCCAAAGAAGAAAGGTATCCAAACAGCATAGATGAAGTGGGGGCTTTCTGTCTTGAAACTTGGTATATGTAAGTTCCAAATCAGTAGTGTGAGCCTTGTAGTTCTCACTGACTTCACAAAGTCACTTACACAGAGAAATGTAAATGTGTACTAGAGACAAGTTCTGAAAAACAGTACAATTGTACTCTCTCCTCCCTATTCATTCCCGGAAAAGAGAGAGGGAGGAAAACCTGAGTTACAGTGGCTGTTGAGGAGCGCATTGTCCGTTGTAGTCAAATCTCAGAATCTCTCATTTTTGAAAGCACTGGAGCAGATCAAAAGAATGAGGCTAAGTAACTTATGTCTTGAAGATAACTGTAAGGCCGGAAAAATCTACTGCTTTGAAGGAAAAAAGCAAGTAAACCAACTTTTTGTTTTCTGATTTACGTATTGTGTGTACTTAAAAAATATGAAATTTCCTTTTTTTCTTTCAATAGTAAAGTTAACTTCCCACTTGTAATTCCATTTCATTTTTCCAATAATTTTATTATAGTTCATATTTTGGTATGCCTGTACAGCATTATACTCTTGTCAAGATTTAAGTGAACAGATCTTTCTAAAAATGTAATTTCCAGCTTAGTATTGATTTTTGCTAACATTTGCTGAAATTGTCTAACCATGAAAAATTCCTCTTACTTTTGTATTTCAATGTAGCTTGTTATCGTTGAGGTATACCATACAATAGTAAATTGTAAAATAGGTCTGTCATTAAGTAAATAAAATTCAGTCCACTTGATGTGCCAACTAACTCAGTGAGATAAGAATTTAACTTGCATAAATGTTTCTCAGGAAAGCAGTATTGAGGGAAAGCACCTTGGCAATCAGAGAAACTGTGACAAAGTCTCAGTTAAGATAACTTGGTTTTTCATTTTACAGAGTTGTAATAGGTATTCTCTAGTTGATAGGGTTAATGCAATCAAATCTATGCAAAGCATAGTTTGTTCAGAATACAGATATCAAGAATACTTGGTCAATATTTTGAAAAATAGTTATTGTGGGACACATGATGTCATTTCTGTGCCTTGATGCATATGTGGGTGTTTGCATGTTATATAGGCAGCAAAGAGTCTACCAGCCATAGGAATAAATGACAGTGAATAATATAATTTAAGACTTTTAAAATATTTGTGTTCCTAGAAAATTGGGGAATTCAGAAGCCTAAGATAAGTAGAAAATAAGCTGTTTTTTGGATTGTTCTCTTGACTGATTCTTTTGGCAGTTGCAGTAAGCATATGTTAAGATCATGTTCTCAAAAGGTAACTTGATTTGGAAACTACAGAGTGCCTCCCTAGTTTATTTAAATTACAATACTTGTGAAACTATGTAAAGAGAATGTTATCTGTGTGTTATCAGACTCTTGGTTTACTTCTTTTTCTGTTAGACTGCGTTTGAACTGCCAACAACTATAACTTATCTCTCTAAATCTTACATAGGGTTAGAAGCGCTGTCTTCAGGTAAGCCAAAATGAAATAGTACAAAATAAACTAAAAAATACTCTGTAATATTATCTGTAGTCTTGTATGTTTGTTGTAGGTAAGCATAAAATATAGTTGCTGGTGTCACAGTAAACAGAATTTTAAGAATTAATTCAGTTTAAAAAATATTTTAAAAAATAATTTAGAACCATAACTCCTCCTTATTTCATTTCTTTTTATTAGATTCCAGAAAATACTGTACCATTCACTGTACTGGGTATATGAAGAATTGGCCTCCTAATGAGGTGGGAGTAGAAGAAGAAAATGATGTAGAAAAGGACAGTAGTAACTTTAACTGTCTTGTTGCAATTGGGAGGTTACACCCTTATATTGTTCCACAAAAGAGCGGAGAGATAAAAGTCAAAGCAACAGAATTTGTTACACGATTTGCCATGGATGGAAAATTTGTTTATGTAGATCAGCGGTAAGCATTTTGTTCTTTAATGAAGAGAAAATGAAAATAACATCACTAGCTAAATTTGCTAATGTTTTCTGTCAGAACTGTAATTTTGCAAGTGGGATAGAATTTCTAGGTGCTGTACACAGGAAACAGTTCATTCTGAACCTATGAGCACTTGAGCATTGTTTTTTTGTCAAACAAAACATAATGTATAAATCTGAGTGTATTGTTCTATAGGAAAAGATGAGCTAGCAAGGTATGTCATAAAATGCACTAATGTGCGTGCTTGTTCATAGAGAACAATCTCAAAGCTTCATAACTGTGCATACGACTTAAGTAATAAACACTGAACAAAAATTATTACCTCTTAAAATCTGTTTGGAACACAGACATATCTAAATGAGGTAACAAATTACTTCATTAGAAGTGAAAGGTATGTTCCTATTTATTGGACTTCGTAAAGCAGACTTTTATTTGTTGTACAGACTGAGTTACCACTTTAAGTTCATTATTGTTACTGGAAGCTTTTTATTGCTTTCAGTCCTCTTGTCTTTCATCTAAAAGCATCATTTTAAATCTATCCCTTAAAGAGGCAGAGCAAAATTGAACTACAACATTTTTTTAGTGACTCGTTTATATATTACCAGTACCCTAATTTGCTAACTGGAAGATCTAATGTTCATAAATATTTTGTTTGTGGTTTGCATGGTTAAACACTGTTAATTTGTCTTTGAAATGCCATTCATTGCAAATGGATAATTTCCAGTGAATAATATTTCCTGTTGGTTTAGAACTATACTAATGCTGTAATCTTTTTCCCAAACATGAACACAAGCATCTGTTTCTTTAAATATTAGTTTTCTGCTTTATCTTATACTGAAGAAAACAAGCTTTGCAATTGTTTGAATCTGCTGTAGTTCATGTTTTTATTTCTAACAGTGCAACAGCAATTTTAGGGTATCTGCCACAAGAGCTTCTAGGAACTTCTTGTTACGAGTACTGCCATCAAGATGATCACAATCATCTAGCTGAAAAACATAAAGAAGGTACAAAATAATTGGGCCTCCCAGACCTACATATAGCTACACAAAACTGTTGTGTGGAAACAGTACAAATCAAAAAAATCTGAAGCTCAGAGTTAATAAAATTAAACAATCTTAGCATTGTCCTTTTCCATGTCTGCATTAAGTAATGCCCACACAAAGCTTGTAATAAAAGCAGGGAGAAACTTCTGTTGTCTCGGATCTTGGTGCAGTGCTTCAATCGCAAGGGAATAATGTTAGCACTTCTGTCAACCCCCTGCTTCAATCATTTATAAGAATGAGGAAGGTGTCCTGGAGATCAAATATTCGTAATCATGTAATTGAAGACAGCGATTATGAAAGTTCACCAAGTCAGTAGTCTCCCTACTAGTGGTTTGCAAGAACTTAGAACTTGGGCTTTAATTAAAAATTAATAACATTGATAAAACTGTAGTTTGATTTTAGTAGAGGTCCTGTCCTCTCAGTTGTTCTGGCATTTAATTTTCCTTTCTGGCCATCAAAACTATTTTGGGCTTATGATGTTTATGAAAAACAGATATTACTTTTTTAACTTTATCTTTCTAAATGTAAATATGGTGATTACAACTTTCCTTTCCTATTTAGTGTTGCAGAATAAAGAAAAAGTATTTACAAATTCCTACAAATTTAGAGCAAAAGATGGGACTTTTGTTACTTTAAAGAGTCAGTGGTTTAGTTTCATGAATCCGTGGACCAAAGAACTGGAGTACATTGTATCAAACAACACTGTGGTATTGTAAGTAATTGATTATATTAACTTCCGTGTTATTTTTTTTTTGGTCTTAATTACAGTTACCATTAATAGAAAGCATTCTATTTAAGAAGAAAAAGACTAGGAAATATCAACACTGCACAAAAAGCAGTTGAGTAAAACCTGGAAGAACATTTTTTCGCATTCACCAGTTATTTTTATTTCAGGCTTAAGTTGTGGATTTAAGTCTGAAAACTGCTGTTTCCAGTAGAAAAAAAAGAGGTGAAAGAATTTCTTATTAAAGGGAGAAAGGAAGGATCTTTTAAGAAAAGTAGCTACTAATAAATGGAAATGTAAATTTAGTTTTATTTTCCCCTCTGAGCTTTACAAGACTGCATGTATAAGTTGACCCAACTTTAAGTGATAACATACCTACCGTGTGTGGAGAAGCGTAATTGATAGATTGTAGAAATGCAAGGCAGGACAGAGAGGTACTCTCCAAATACAAGAGAGGGGCGTACATTCTTAATTCTTTGTTTTTAATTCTTTTTCTGTGCCTTGCTATGGGGCTGTAATTTGGATTGTTCCAATGGTACTGAGGATCTTTGTCAGTGACTTTTTTTGAGCAGGGGACAGGGGGGATTTTATTTCCATTAATCCAAGTTGTCAAGGGGGCCTTACACCCATTCTGTATCTGATTCATATCTTCAGTCAACATCACCCACCTATTTTGCCCATGTCCTTTTTCCTCAAGAAGACAGAGAGGAGCAGTTAAGACAATCTATGCTGCCCAACAGCCAAAGGCCACTTTTGCCTGCCCTGGAGATCTGGGCATCTGCAGCTGTCTAGAGGAAGCAAGGTAGGCAGCAGCTGCTGGCAGAAGGTAGCCACTGGCCTGTCCTTGTAGCAGTTGTTTCTGGTTAACTGGTCTCCCTCTTAGGAGTGAAAATGGTAGCCACCTTCTCTTATAATGGAACAGAAGCTACTATTTTGGCCTTTCTTCTTTATTTGGAGAATAAGCGGAAATTAATATTTCACCCAGTGCATCAGAAACAACACTACAAAGGATTGAATATTGGAATATATAAGGAATATATATATTTTTTTTTTACTAGTTTGAGGATGTTAGTTTTTACTCTGTGTAAAGTATTATTGAAATCAAACATAAATGTGCTGGGGTTTGCCTTTGAAGAACTTGCTGATTTGTTTTGGTTTTGTTTTGTTTTGTTTTGTTTTTTATTTAAATCTCAGAGGTCATAATGAGTCATCTGAAGAACAGGTTGTCCATGGTTCCCAGCCTGCAGAAGGCAAGTGTTGCTTCTTATAGTTACTACAGATGCATCTCCTGATCAGTCATTGCACATCTAGATTTATTCGATCCAGACTTTTTTTTATTCTAGGTTATTGTTCAAAGAAGGATTAAATTTTTTTTAAAGCCATTTCTTGTGACGGTTTCTAGTTACAGCATCCTTATTCATATTATTCACGTAACTGGGATCAGAGGGGCTTATAAGCACATGTTTTCCTTCTAGCAGCTTCTGCAATAGCTAGGATTTTGGTGGGTTGGATATTATGCTTCTGTCACAGACCCTCTTCACATTTTGCCTGGTTTTCTGAAGAAATGCAACTGTACTGACTGAGTTTACCTAACAAATATGGGGTGCTGTTTTGTCATCCTGCTATAAGGTTTTTTATTATTTTTGCTTTGAAATTGTTGGTTTGAATGAGAGATTTCTGTTTGTGAAAAATCAAGAGATTTTTTTCTCATGTGTCTTACATTGTCTGTGAGAGAGACTGGAGGTAGTAATGACTAAAGCTAATTTTATTACTGGAGATCAGCATTTTTTAGAAATGTACTATTCACTTGTCTTTTATAATTCAAATTACACAACATCATCCCTCATGAGTTAGTGTTTTAATGAATTTAACTTCTGAAAACTAGAGATATAGAATAAAAACTGCTTTAAAATTAATCCTTGTTGTTGAGTAATGGAACTGCTACAAACAAGGTTTTATTTTGTGGTTTTTGTGGTGTTTTTTTTTTTTAATTTGTAGATGCTGCAAAACAGTCCTTAGTAAGTGTACCTGGAATGTCCTCTGGAACAGTTCTTGGTGCTGGAAGTATAGGAACTGAAATTGCAAACGAAATATTAGAATTGCAAAGGTAATAAACATGTGACATCATATGTTAGGCTTTTAAGTAAAGATAGAAAAGAGTTACACAGGATTATGTGGAGGTTGTTCAAGTTTCATTTTCATTGGTTTTGAATATTTTTAATTTGAGTAGTAGTGCTATGAGTGCTATGAGGTGGCAATTATAATGTTAATCTCATGCATGGCAGAACACATCACTGGTATTGATAAATAGTTTTGTTCTGGGCATGCTATTTCCTCCTTTAATGAAAGTGTTATTTAACTATGACTTCAAAGGTATTACCGTAATGCAGCTTCTTCACATGATGTTGAAATAGGTAGTTAAACCAGTTGGGAATGGAAAATCAGTTGTTTGTGAGTAGTATTTATATTTTTCTGATAGAGTTGATCTGCTAGGAAAACTTCCCTTGTAACAGTCCCCAGTGGAGTGATTTCATAGCCTGTGTTGTCCCTTTCCTGATTATCCTACACTTAGAATAAAGTCATAGCACAATTCCTTCCCAGTACTCAGCCATAGATTAAAAAACCTCTCACGTTGTTCCAAATGGGAATCCATGCAAGATTCGAATTGTTAATTAAAGATTGACCATTTTAAAACTTGCTAGTTTTAGTGGGTACACAGCATAGCCAAGGAATTTAAAAGGAAGAAACATAATTTTAATGTGAAGATATCCTGATCTATTTTTTGTGTTGTGCACCCACAGTGGTGCCTAATTTACTTACAGAAGGAGAGGTTATTACTCTGTGTCAGCTTGTACTGTATCAGCATTTGTCATCTAAGAACATTTTTTATTAAAGTCTCTGAGCCAGCTGATTCCAGGACTTAGGGAGGCATGTTCACAGAAAATGTCTGTTTTCAGTCACAACTCTATCACATAAACACCCCAGATCTCTTTCTGCATGGCTGCACTCCAGCATCTTGTCCTCCAATCCATGTATGTGTCGGTATGCCATAGCATAGTCAGGTTCTGCTGTTTCAGTAGCGGTCTGATACCAGCTTGTCTATGAGGATGCTATGGGAAACAGTGTGAAAAGCTTTCTTGAATTCAAAGTCATTAACATCCAATGCTATCTCCTCATTCACTGAGCTAGTCACTTCTTTGTAGAAGGCTGTCAGGTTGGTTAAGTGTGATTTTTCCCTTCGTAAATCCATGGTGAAGTCCAGCATTACGTATTACCTCTTTGCAATGCAATTGTCTTCTCTGCTTTCTGTTCATCAGAAGACAGTGTTTTATTTTATGAACCAGTAAAGACTAAGAGTGTGATGTATGACAGTGGTAGATGTTTAATCACCTTCCAACAATGAATTCACGCTCCATTAGTAAAATAGGCAAACTACACAGGAAATTATTAATTTTCAGTAAAAGGAAGAAAGGAATAAACACTTTAGTTGTGATGGGATGAAAAGATTGCTAGTTTCAAAAAATATAATTTAAATCTCTCCTTGAGCGTGTCACAAGAGAGCAAAGTCTATCTGTTTTAATCTTAGGAAACAGAAAAATCCATTACAACAGACAGAATTGTGGATTTTGGATAAGAGATTGTGGTACTGAATTAATCTCCCCAGTTTGAGGGAGTCTTTTTTGGAAGAGTGGTTGTTTTTTGGTTTTTTTTTTTTGTCTGTTTAAATGGAGCTCTGCTGTCCAGTAGAGGCAGGCATGACTGAGGCATCTTTAGGAATATTTCACAGGAGTATTTATTATTTCATATCCTTCACGATGCTAAAAGAAGAATGGATTTTTATAGTACACTACACACATTTCAGAAATTGAGCTTATTTATCAAATAGTTCAGCTTCCATAATATTAACTCTGGCATAATTTTCTTTCTGTTTGTCTGCCTATCAGAAGCTTGATGCTCGTGATGCTTACTTCCCTATCTGAGATTAATTTTGTAGATGTCTTGGATTTTGTCACGTAATTAAAGCATGGCTTTATTCCTTTATGGAGCAGCTGTTTAAGGCAGCAGCATGTTTGCCCCAGTTTGTTTGATTTACCAAAACATCTTTTCAGGAGGATCACCATGATAGTTCCGACATGCTTCTAATTTCAAAAGTGAGGCTGCTAGGAGAAATAAATAACTGAAACTGGATTCAAGTTCTGGATTCAAAGAACTATTTTCCAGGGCAAGTGTCTGTGGAAGTGCTGGCAATGATGAGTGCATGCCTCAAGAAATGCATCAGGTAGTCTTAGTCTTCAAGTCATTGATTGAACTTAGGGTTTCTACAAGTTACATCACACTTTGAACACTGTTTATTAAATGAGACAACATTATGTTGCTTTCTTTGGGAACAGTCATTGTATTTCTTAGCTAACAGACCGAACATCACAACATTCTGTAAGGAAAAATATTTTGCTTGCCACCTTCATCAGCCACAGTGATCAGAGCCATTAATCTTGTGAAAGTGTGTTTGTTTCAATGATCTCAGTTTTCCATGGACATTGGGAATTGAGAAATAAACTTGTTCTGCAACTAATAGCCCAAGAAGTTGCTATGCAGATAACAGAAAAGGTGAAGACCTTAGGCAAGCAGAATAAGGTAAACTCTGTATCCAAAGGAAGGGCAGTTCTGAAAAGAAGCCAGCTATGGAAGGGAGCACTTGCACTGCAACTGGGACCTCTGTCACTATATTCATCCTGCAGCTTGAGGGAAAATAAACTAGATTTTGTCTCTATAAGAGGAGGAGGTGTTCACCAATGGAATTGGCCACTGGAGGCCTTATCAGTAATGGCTGAATGTTGCTGGAGATGTCTGGATGTAGTTGCTTGTACCCAGGTGTATTGACTTTTCCAGAATTGTTGCTGACAGCAGTGCTGCATTTCCAGCCAAAGAGTAGAACTTCATGCTATTTGTTCGCTTTTGTATTAAATCAACTTACTATCTTGCATGCACTGAGGCAATTAAAATAAGATGAGTGATCAACAGAGGCTAACACCAGCTGGTTTTCATCAAATATCTTTGTGATTACAGACTTAATCCAATAGGATGAGTACATTTAATACCTGAATCTGCTCACTACATTTTTTTTTTTTAATATCAGTAAGACACAGAGGGTTCTCAAACTGTGCATCAGGCATCACCATGTGTTTTTTAAAAATTTCAGGGCTATGCCTACAGCTCTATTCACAAGCATATCTGCATTGAATTAGCATGTGATTAATGATCATTTTATTTATAGCAGTGCTATAAATCTTTTCAGTCTGGATCTGTCCCAGCTTTTAGAAATGGCAGTACTGCTTATCAAATGGTGCATTAGATATTGGAATGTAGGGAACTAACAAATATTCCACATAAATAACTTGACTTATTTAAGATAGTCCATTTATTCATCCGTTTTCTATCTTTCCTCCAATCCCTTATCACCTTTTGGGTCTGAGTAAGCGATGAAAATAGAAGCATCCAGAGTGCCCCTGTTCTTCGACAGCCTTGTGCTATGCCAGTCAGGAAGAGCAGGGGGAGATGGGAAGGTCTCCAAAGGGCCCTGGTATGACATTTTCACTGTTAGCTGAGGAAGGATGTGCAGTATCTTAAAGAATTCTGGTTACGAACAAGCAGGCTTTACTTCTAGTTGGAATTTTATGAAAATATGTAGAGACACAAATAACAGTAGAGGTAACGTTAGAAGGATGTGTTGTTTTCCCTCCACCATTTAGGAGAACTTCCTTATTTGTCTGTATTCTGTATCTATTTGAAATGTACCTATTTGTCTCAGTGTGCATAATTCTGAAGCCTGTTAGTCTTTGGTCTGTTAGTGCTAGTGATTCAGCAGAAAAATAAAAGTGTGCTCAAGTGCCTTTATTGATTCTTCTGCTTTTGGTGTTATCAAAACTTGGAGGAGGAGAATTGAGAATCTTTAGGAGAACTGAAGACAGCACTGTCTCAGATTAACTGGCCTGTGCTTCATCACTGGGGAGGTCTGGTGGGTTCTGCAACACATAGGCTATGATTTAGTTTATGATCAATATGACTTGGTAAATCAACTAAACGTATACAATTTTAGGTTGCGTTCTTCACCATCTGGGGAGTTAAATGCATCACATCTCTTGAGGAAGTCACCTTCTCCAGCTTTAACTGTAAACTGCACCAATGTGAGTATGTCATCTGCCTGTAAAAATCTAAAAGTAAAAGGATACCGCAAAGACTACGTTTGAACCCAATTATCCTGTCTTGTGTTTTTGTAAGATATTGCAAACTACATGGTAGCTGTAAAAGTCTTTTGAGAGATGTGACAGCAGCAGAAGTTCAGACCTCATTTAAGGGGCCATCAGATCCAGCCTTAAAGGGACTATTTCTGAGGCTGAGGGAACTGCAGTCTCCACTCAGTTATTACAATATCTGCTGAAGGTCTACAAGTATGCTAAACATGATTGTGAGTCATGTGATGAGGACTTCTGGATTTGGAATTGCATTAAAACTTTTCCTGAATAGCTGTCAGAGAGTAAAAGTGTTTTCACCTGTTCAGTTTGACATCCAAAATAAAAGACCGCTTCTTGTTTTCTCTCACTTATACTTGATGTTCTTGAAGACCCTTTTAAAAATCCATGCTGTATGTTCTCATTTTGAAATGTTTTAAGTTTTTGTTTTGAAGGTATTTTAGTAATCTAACAGTGGTACTAATCTAGTAGTGCTGTTAACACTGCAAAATAGAACCATCACAGTTATTGATCTTAGCTATGGAATAACTAACTTTTACCTAGGTGTATTACATGTTGTGTGTTGTGCACTATCTGAACAAACATTTACTTCTTCACGGCGCTTATTTGAATGTAATTTTTTTTCCATTTAAAGACAGTTTATTTTACAATTGCAATTTCTGTTACCTAAAAATATTCTTCTGGACTACGGATTGGTTTGAATTTCTCCTTTTTCATGATCAATTCTCCACGGCCTAACTGCAGGTCTTTCTCCCTAAGTATTTGTTGACTTGTATATACTGAACCCTAAGTCATGCAGCATCTCACCATAAGGATAACTTCACTGTATTCATTGAAGGTTTTTCTTTATTCTGTGCTTTGGTATCCCATTTGTTCCTAAAATGTTTTTGAAAATATTTTTGTAAAGCATTTCAACTTTATTAATTTCCTAGTAGAATAATCAGAAGTCAAGCAAGCCAAGAAGTCTATCCTGCCAAATTGCATGTCTGTTACATGAAACAAATGGGGAAAAAAAATAATCCTGGTATATTTGAGTTAGGATGACTACGACCTCTATTGTTTCTAGCCTACATTTTGCACAAAATGAATTTAAAACTGTTTAGATTTTTATGATGATGGTAACAAGTTGCAAAATAATAGAAAGGTACAAGTCTATGATTTGTATAGTTTAATGCATATAGAACGTGGGGAGGTTTCTTTATCTTTTTGCTAGGATTTGTTGACATCGACAGACATGGTGTCACTATTAATTTGTAGTTTATGGTACTAAACATGAAAACTATATACACCAGTATAATTCGTTGCACTGGATTTATTTGCTGAATATTGAATTAGACCCTCAATAAAGCAGATGCCATCACTGTGAAGTACCTTTGGCAGATGTGTAAGCAACACCTTTTATTTAAGCCAAGTCCAGTGCTATTGTGAACCTCTAAAACAATTATTTGTAAATGCAGTAGATTTGCCTATTGATGCATATTTTTCGTGTTGTATTTCCCTAATGATTGTGACTAAATTTAGGATTTTTCTCCCTTTTACTACTTTTGTTCTTTCAGGTTCCACATAAAGACTTGATTCAATTATGTTCTTCAGAAACAGAAGTTCTAGAGACTTCAGTACAAAACCGCGGTGCTATTTCATTTCCCAGTAATGAACCTCTCCTCAGTAAGATTTATTTCTCTTGTGGATATTTTGCAGGCTACAGGGGAAAACATTTCTGCTAATTTTGGTCTAATGGTCTAATTTTTGAGTGTGCCACTATACAACCATGTATAAGTTGTAAAGAGATTTGTCTGTCTTAAGATGAGAGGACTCTTAAAACAGATGTGTTACCACCAGCAGGCAAACAGCAAAATTTGACCAGTGAGTGAATCTCATGACAAAAATAACATCTCATAACAAAAGTTTACAATTGCATTCTTGCATGCCAGTTTTAATTAGGTACTTATTAATTCTCTCTCCAAAAGAGGGAGATGGGTAAGAAAAGGAATTTCAGTGCAGTATTAGGGAATGTGTTGTAATTTGTGAACCATTGTCCTTTATCTCTTTCTTAAATGCAAGCTATGAATAGTCAAAGGCAAGGGCAAGTCAAAATGTTTCAGAAAGAAAAGTTTCTAAGAGCTGAAATACAGGGTAAGCATAAACATTGTTTTTATTTTGCCTTTTATGTTAAAAAAAATACAGGGGCATTCACTTCTTACAAGGCTGGTGCCCTTGTTTGAGTTATCCTGCATCCAAACTGTTGCCTTAGTGCATGCTTGAAGGAGTGGGAGGTGTAATTTTCTGTCTCCCTCTTTTATTTCAGTTACTAGATAGTTAAAACTTGTGTCTCTCTTCTAGTTTAAGTACTTTATATAGGGAGGGGAAAAAAAAAGAAAAAAAAAAAAGTAATCCCAAAATAGGAGTTTTGGGAAAAAAAAACCCAACATATATATATATGGAAAAGCAACAATATTTGCCCAAGGTAAGCAAGGAAACTTTTTTCATTTGTACTTGAGCTAAAGCATTTTACTTTACCATTGTTAAAGGCATAGCAAGGTATCGATTTCTAGAGCTAACACATAGTAACTTGTAAAGTTTCAGGTATTCATCCAGCATAGTACATCAGGTGAGAATTTAGGTTTCCCACTAAGGTGAAGTGAAGTAGAAAGCAGTTTTTCTACCTCTGTGATGTGAGTGTCACTGCATGGATACAAGTTTTATTAGCTAGCAGTTGGAGGTAGTCCAATGGATTGGCAGGACTTAAGCCTTCTTAAATCAAGTTATGCATGTCCTTATAACTTTCTGCAGACAGCCATTATTTCTATTACTTGATTATTATTTTTTACATGTAAATATTTATCTTGATTTCACATGAAGGTGCTGTTTAAAAACAAATTATGTTTTGAAGGTTATTTTCTTCTTTGTGCTTTTTTCTGCATATGTTAATGTTTTAATAATTTTATAGGTGGTAATTCTCAGCTGGACTTTGATGCAATATGTGAAAATGATGACACTGCTATGACAGCTCTTATGAATTACTTGGAGGCTGATGGAGGACTTGGGGATCCAGCTGAACTCAGTGATATACAATGGGCTCTCTAGTTTTGCTTTTTCAAAATCAGAAAGAACGTAAAATCCATAATGCACAACAACCGTACATCCTCAGTACTGTAATATAATTTTTTAATGTTTCATTTGAATTCATACTGTCTATATATTTTTGAAGACTGAAGCCTTGTTCAGAGACTGTTTCTGCTGCACCTATGGAAAAATGTAATATTTTACATTAAAAGGGAAACTTTAAAATTTTAATATTGAACCATCTGTAACTGGAATGCTTAAAACACACTGCTATATTTTTGTTAAGAAGCTTTAACCAAAAGATACTGTACAATGTACAGGAATATTTTTTCTTAGTTTTAATACTTAAACTTTTATTTATTGTCTTTGGTTTAAGTGGTAGAATATTGATTAGCTGTGTTATTTTCTATAGAACCTACTGTACTTACAGTTTAAGGATATTTGTAACTATTAAATTTCATTGAAATGACAATTTGCAGACAATAGAGTTGTAAAATAAGTTATTGTAATTCTCAGATGATTCAGTTTGTAATTCCTTGCCCTTTTCAGGCATGCAGTTTTTGTAGTCAAAAATCAAGCATAAAATTCTGGCAGGAAGTGATTAATTAGATCAGTATAAGAATCAGAGAAGAAGGTTTTGAGAAAAATAGTCACTTCCCCAGTATGCAGATGTGATAACGATATAAGAAAAGAACAACAAAATCTTAATTACTATTTTGTTATTATTTGTAAAGTATTATTAGAGGGGCAGCACATAGAACCTAAGACAAGTAATGCTATAACTACAGTAAAGCACTTTGGTCTCATCAAATATTATTAATTAGAGCAGTTTGGATAGACTGTCTTGGTTCCAGAGTAAGGCTAGCACTGTCTATTAGAGGGAAAAAGAAAAGTTAAAATTCTACAGTATCTTTTATAGTCTTTATATTTTTGGAGGGATTAGCTTGATTTTTCTATGGCTTGAGTCTGTGACTTTTTATAATATTTGTGTAGTATAGTGCTTTCTGTAAGTAAATGCTATCTAGGATAGTCTTCTTTTGGGAAATAGCTTTTACAAGAATTGTACTGCAATTACAGCAAATTACTCAAGAACATGGCACAATTATTGTATTAGAACCATATAGCATTAATATATAAAGTAGATCTTTTTTATCTCTGGTATTAATTTTTGCATTGATATATATCCTAGAAGCATAACTTTTCAGGTTGTTTTTTTTTATTATTATTAATTTGGGAAATCAAAAGAACGCATTTGAAGATATTTGCTACATGTGTGTATTGCTGATAGACATTTAAACACAGGCAGCACCACAAGCAGTATTGTGTTTGTTTTGACAGTAAGGGTGAATGATAGGCAGCCTGGTTCAGGGTTGGAGCATGTGAACAACCAGATTGTGGTAGCCACTAGATGTCACAATTCTACTGTTGGACAACTACCCTTTCCTGAATGAATACATGATTTTGTCATTCTCTGACATACTATGCTTTGACAGAGCAGCTTTTTATCCTATAGATATGGATCGTTTTGCGAGTGATGAATTTTTTGGTGGCATCTTGTCCAGGTTTTCTAGAATGGCTTGTTGGCTTGATTTTTTTTTTTTTTTTTTAAATCTATAGATTTTTTTTGCATTTAATTTGCGTGTGATTTCCTGCATTCAAATTTTTTTTACAGATATGGGGCCAAAATTATCTGTTCTCTAGCTTTATTAGAATAAACTTTTCTGTTTTTTCACAGAAAATTAATTTTGGGCTATATCATGGAGCAAAGTGAAAAAAACTAAACAGGTACTTTCTAAGAATTGCTAGAATTCCACTTGTATAAATGAAACTTGTGAATTTAAGTTTTTGCCATTGTAATATCTATTTTCTTTTTTCTATCTTATTCTAGAAATAAATTCTAAATAAAACATGAAAAACTGTAGCTAACACAGATAAATGAGTAAATAAATAACTTAAAATTATACAGACTTTCCTCAACATACTTTCTTTTTTTTTAGCTGGATTAGTTTGAAAACAATCCAGATGTTTTTATTGAAGGAGTATATTAATTCTTTCACAAGACTTATATAACCATCTACAGTCAAACCACTATTTTTGGATTCTTCTTGGATTTCCCTGAAAAATAAAAACAAAAATGTAATTTTGAGGTTTTTTGCAATCATTGATCAATATTGTGACTCTCCTTTAATTTATGAGATTCTCCCTTTACTATTTGTGAATTTTTCTGTTTTAAAAGAGTCTTACAAGATAAACTGTGGCTTGTAAATATTTATGGTGAAATTAATACATACTTTATAATAGAGTTGAGATGGTGTACGCTTATTTGTGTTTGTATAACAGTACAATTCTAATAAGATATGGACATTTTTTTTTCTTGGGATAGTGCAGGCTTTCAGAGGATATGTTCAAATCAGGTCAATAAAATGTTATTTTGAGGCACCGCTGCTAGTCTACTGACAATTCTACCTAATGTTGAATTTAAATATGAAATACTCACATTTTCAGATCCCAGGCTTGTTCCCATAAAACATAAATAGGAATGTGGAACTAATGTGGATTTTGGTAGCTCAAGGTTATATTCCGTACCTAGGGGTTACTTTGTAATCCAAACTAACACGCCTTTTTTAGGTACTAAAAATCCCAGATGTTGCAACTTAATTGGGCCTCTGGGAAGGGAGAGTGCCTGTAGACTGTAACTGAAAGAACCTGTTTGATAAGGAGCAAACAGAGTGCAAGGATACGATTCTTATGGAGTCTTGCCACAGGTAGGTATGGTAAGTGATAAAAGGTGTCCACAGGCTCTTATTATTTATCGAGGTTTTACTTGGAGATGGGTCAACTAAATTGTTACTGCAGATGCATATAGAGTTAAAGATAAGAAAACTTTGATGGGAGAGGTCTTCTGATATAAGCAGTGGCTTATCCAGGAAACCAGTTCCTGTGTTGCCAGGAAAACATGAGAGAATAATTTTCAGAATTTGGAGAAGAGAATAAGAATGCGATGGAGACAAACGCCATCTGGGTATTGGAAGGAGAAAGCGATCTGGCTGAGTGGGGCCTGAGTTAGATAGAGGTAGACTGCAGGAAGGGCCTAGCTTGCCATATTGCACACAAGATTAAAACAGTGCTTCAGAACACTATTGTGTCTTGCAGTGGTGATAAGATGTAATCATGAAAATGTCAGTATATTAAACCTTAATTTTTGCATTTCCTGTAGCAATGTTTTACAGTTGTTGTGAGGGCAGGAGGGGTCCTTTTTGGGCTCTTTCAGGTGTAATTGCTTCTTGGGATTCCACTGAAGTGTTCGGTCAAGCACAGTGCTATCATGTGGGTCTAGAACAGAGCTTCAGTCCGAGTTTCTTTCCTGTGGTGCATTGTAGTTCTGGACTTTCTTGTGGATCTTATGCTTTTCTTTAGAATATTGGAAAATTTGGCTAACTCACAAGCACATAAAACTAAAATTAGTCATTTCAGTGGTTGCTGAGAGTAGTGTGTTCCTGTTTGTGGTCTAAACTGAAATGAAGAACTTATTCTTGCATAAGTGATGCTGCTTCTTCCTAAGCCCTGACTTCTGGCCTTTTTATCTTAGTTTTTTGCTGCCTTTTTGTAGGTTGACGTGCATTATGTAAATTCATAAAATGTCCTGGAATTCCGGGAAGTAACCATCAGCTTTGTGCCATTTAGGACTTCTCTGAAGATGACAATTTTATTCCATATCCCTAATGAGAATTACTTTGTTCTATACAAATGTGGAGGTGAAGAAGATACTTAGAGTTATAGGTTCTTGCATGTTAAAAGATGTAAAACAACGTTTCAGAGCAGCAAAATTAGAGGATCCAGGGAAAACGCAGGTAGGGTGGCAAACGTGCTGCTGAAATGCAGCTTCTGCTGCTGTGGCACACTCTGTGTGTACCTCATTTCTAGAAGATTCATCTAGATCCCCTGTACCATGACAGATGGCTGTCATGACTACATTTTCTGGGTTGTTCCTGGCTTAATTGCTTTCCTGCCTTCCTAGTGAGGAAAAGACAGAATTCCTGAGATATGACAAAAATTTGCATGTCCCTTGGAAGTACCAGTTTTAGTGGCGGGGATCCTGTCTCTATAGCTCATGTTACTCAATATCTCATGTAACAGCTGCCAAATTCTAGCAGTCTACTGCATTTAAGGAAAAAAAAATAAATTAAAAATGTAGGGCCCTGAGAGCTGTGTATATTGTGTTGGCTTGTGAATTGTTTTTGTTAATTGGGAGTGAAAAGGGAATAAAGTACTTCAGCATGCCTGATTTATTAAAGGATAAGTTCACATAAATGGGAAGTTAATGCACATAACTTCTTGTCCTTCAGTTGTGTTCATGTCAAAACCTCCAGAAATAAGCTCACAATTTTTGGAAATAATAAAAAGTTTTGTGGGAAAGTTCTTCCTTGAGGGTTGCTCTTGTAATGCTGGCCCTGTCTGAGTGGTAAAAGTTAACTTTCCCAGCGTTTGCAGAGCCCAAGTGTCCATGACCTGACATCAGTAATCTGTCCTACAAAACTTAAGGAACTTTGGCACAGCTGAGAGAAAATAACATACTTAATATTAACAATGAAGTATATCAGTGTTTCTCTAGACTGTAAAGTGAGCAGCAGACGTTTGAACAACACAATATCTCAGGTAATATGCAATGCTTATAAACAACAAATCTGACTTAAATGATTGCTTTTTCATAAGTCTTACAGCTAGGGCTATATCATTGAGAAGACAATACAGCTGAGACACTTTGTAGTATTTAGACAAAATAATTTAGGATGAATTCCTAACAATTCTTTGATAGGAGTGGTTCCATCCTTAGACTTCATGGTAAATCTCTTAATAAAAAAATAAATAAAAAAAAAAAGGACAAAAAAAACCCCAAACAAACAAAAACCCAACACAAAACAAATCAACAAAGCGGGCAGATGAAGTAGTGTTGTTTCTGCAAGATACAGTCAGCTACTAAACACTTGTTCTGAAGAGCTCCAGGCTGATTGCACTTCATTCTGCACCAAACATAAGCCCAGCTGTGGTGTTTAAGACAGCCTATTCTGCATTGGGCACCAATGGACACAAGCTGGCTCCTAAAGACAGCTCAGAATAGAATAAGCACACCAACTGCTTCAGCCACTTTCTGCTTGGACAGTTTCCTGAGCTTGGTTTGGGTTGTCCATTTGGTAGACCCTGAAGGATGTCTGTTCCAAGTGTGTCTTATTTGACCACCCCTCCAGTGGGCCCATGGAAACTACTTGTATCCACAGGCTCCTTTAACAGGGAGTACCACAGGCCTCCTCCCTATTGCAGGAAGAGCCCCTTTTCTCTGTTCTGCCTCCTGGTAGCTTCATCTGCAGATAACTACTACATTTGTGTGTTGCTACTTCTGGTACTGGAAAAGACAACAAGCAGTTGTTTCTTGCCTTCTGTCTCTGTGCTACTCATGACTTAGGTTTTTATGACAGTCCCCCTTTATGAACTCCCAGCTTTAAAACTTTTTAAATCATACAGATCTTCAGAGTTGCCTTGCTGTTTATTACAGTAATTTACAGCATGTTCCTAGATGCTTTTTTTAAAAAAAAACTTCCGTGTATTTAGTTTCCTGTGGTATGTGTTAACGCTTGAGAGTGTTTTGAATCCAAGTTCTGTACTGGCACTTGGAAGCTTCCAGTATAAAAACATGTGTTGAATATTTCAGAAATCAGAAGTCATTATTCCAGAGTCCTTACATGTAGTTCTTTCCCATGGTAGACAGCTACGGGAAATGCTCCAATGTTGTGGGTGTTTGCAGATAAACAGAAAGATCAAATGGCCTGAAACTCCAGATACAGTTATACAGTTGCAGGAAAAATACACATTCTTCACGAAAGAGGGAAGGAAAAAAAAAATAGGGACAGTCAGGACAACTACTTATATAAATATTCTAGAATGCAATTCTATACCATGCTACAAGCAAGATGCTTGTACAGGTGGGGCTGTGGAATGGTGCTCTGTCAGTTCCTTTGCGATAAAGCAAAGGGGGCTGGATTGTTAGTTCTCTGTCTCCATCTGTATTCAAACCAAGTATTCACTGATTCTGGTAAGCTTTCTTACCATGATCACTTTAATGGTGTTGTAGGTTTGGTGATGAGCGTAAGGGTTAGTAACTTTAAAAATGGTGAGCAAGAGGATTACTGGTAGCAGTCTGAGGTGAAAGTGGAGTATTTTACTGCTTAGGCTAGTGTGCAGCTGCTGCCTTTTCAGGCAGTCCCTGAATAGTCAAACCCATTTCAAAATTGTTGATTTTAGGTTTCTACAGATTATCTAAACAGAATTTGAAACTTCACCTTATGTATCTGGGATACTCAGTAAAGAAAAACGAATCTTGGTGTTAAACAAAAAAAACTTTAACTATATTTTGGAACACTTCCACTTCTTCCCTTTAGCTGAAATGAGAGGAACCCCTCATAATTATTACTGTATAATTATATACACTGTAAAAATACATATAAACGTGTGCTGTATAAATACTGGTTTTGACAACAGAGTGGATTATGTATTTGTGCTTTGACATCTCTGCTGACGTGACAAGTGAAAGACACTTTTACTTTTAGAACAACTTTTTAAAACAGCTCTGGTTTTACTAAGTGGCATGTCGTTTGGAGGAATCATGACTGCACTTGGTCAGGCAGGATTTCAAATCTTCCAAGTGAGTTGTGGGAACTTCCCTGAATTCAAAGTGCAATGGCATATCTTGAATAATAAGATTAAGCTTTTAGGCTATGTTTACACCATGCTGAGTGGTGCTTTGTAAAGATACCAAGCTGGATCTGGAGCTAGATGGTGGAAGACAAGCCATTTAAGTTAGTCCTACAGGCTTTGCTATGATAACTTGATTATTTCTGGGGTTGACTGGTGTGCTGATGGTGCTGCACTGTGCCATATACAAAATGACCCATTCAGAAGCAGACCTAGACTTTCTCAAACAGTGCTGCACAGTCTTATCAGCTCCATAGTACCAACAAAGCAGGGATCCTTCTGCACAAAAATGCTAGTTAAGAGGTTGCAAGCTGCATTGCAAGTGGTCTGGCTCCCCCTTACCTCTTCTCCTCTCATGGTCAGTATAACTTCTGCTGGAGTTCCTAGTATGTGCACATTTCTGTTAAAAGTTTATTTTAAAATGAAAGAAAAATATTAGTTATTGTTGTCTTGTCTAAATCTGAAACACTTTCACTGAAGAAAATCCTTGACAAAAATTGTTTCTCTAAATATCTACGAGATTTAAAAATGAGGTACAGATCACTTCTATTTAATTTTTAACTAAATTACATTTTAATGTAAGTAGCTTTATTCACTTAAATATTAATTCTGTTTAGGATTAGCCACATGATTAAATAAGTATTTGCACTTGGAGTGTGAAAGGTAGAATTAAACCCCCACAGAAATTGCTTCTTTTGGTTGGTGGTGGAGTGAAAGTTTGTGGCAGCACAGTCATTCTGCACTGAATGTAGATGAGAGAAAATGAGTGAAACGGAGCTACAGACAAAAAAAAATAAATCACTTTTTAGCAAAGGTTGACAGCCTCAAAATTACTTTGGCATATTGGTAAAATTTTAGTTAAAAATTAAATAGAAGTGATCTGTACCTCATTTTTAAATCTCGTAGATATTTAGAGAAACAATTTTTGTCAAGATATTTCTGAAATAAATGCACAGGATCATTAACATTAGCAAAGCTATTAATAGCATTTTCTTGAGAATATATGTCAATAAACATGAATAATAATCATTGAGTTCTTTCTGCATCAGGCAGCACTCTGGAGTTCAAGGGGCATTGGCTGAAACCTCAGGAGAAATGTTAATGACAAGTTGAGCAGAATTTCTACTTTAGTAATAGGAAACTTGGCCGGAGAGCAAAGGCAGGGTAAACATGTGAATTCAGCCATCATTTAACTTAAGCAAAGCCATACACAAATAGCTGCAAACTTCACTGAGAAGATGGGACTTCCCTTTTGTAAACCCAGGGTACCACTCCCAAATTTTTAATTTTTGTATCGGTTCTCAATGCTACAGCTATCATTATGACTGCTGTGTATTTTTAGCAATTAACATTCCTGTAAACTGAAAAGAAGACATTTTCCAGTCCTGGCTGTTGAAACTTGCACCACTCCGCAGGAATAAGGGAAAGATTCATGAGGTCAGAAGGAGACTGAGGAAGGGAGCACACTTCTGTTCACAAGAGTGAGTAAGAATCTCCTGAAGTGACCCCACTACCTGTTATCTAGTTCAGGATGAAAACTGATCATTCACTGCTGAAGGGTTGTTTGTTTTGTTTTGGTTTTTTTTCCAAATAGGTGAGATCTTTACATACACCTGAATTGTAATGAAAATAAAGACTAAATTATTGGTTGGGATTTGAGTTGCCCAGCTGGTCTTACTACTGTTTCTTTCCTTAAGCCTTTCTGGAAAGGAAGTGAGTTTAGTTCTCTCATTTGGCTTGTATTTTCAAAGTTTGTAATGGAGTGAGGTGCCATCTCTGTACTTCCATGAGAAGTGAAGACCTAACCTTCTCACCCTTCTTCAAAAATGCTGTCTTCAGCCACTTGCACATACCCATGTTTCCCCATGAGTCTTGGTGTAAAGACAAGTGCAGATTCGAAGAGATAAAAGGACTGATGCTTTCATATTTGAGTGTTATGTGCTACCCCCAATCTCACTGTATGGGATAACAGAGGCAATTTAGAGTAGTGTCTCACCTCATCTGCCTTCTGAAATAAGGAGGATTCAAATAGGTTTTTACCTACTCTTCATAATGAGAAACCCGCAGTGAGACTAACTTAATCTACAAAATCTCATTATCTGGGTTTACATTTGGGGTTATTTGTCAGTGCTGTGGCAGAATTACATCACTTAAATGAGCTTAACGCTGAGGAGAGGAATTGGATCATTGAATCTGAAACCTTGCAAGGATAGCACAGGTGTTACTGTTTGGAGTTCACCAACATCTATTGCTGTGAGGTTTTTACCTGTAGTTTTGGAAAGGGGGGTCTTTTTTCTTAATCTATTACTATTGCTAAAATAATGTGCAATAATAAGTTACCAATGAAATTCCTCCTCGCCAAGGCCTGTCATAAAGTAGAGTAAAGATACTTAGCATAGTTATTTGTAGGTGTAGGTTTGTGAATATTTAGATACTCTGCAACTTCAAACATTACTGCCTGAACCTGGGTGTTAGTCTTCTTACAGAAGTAGGTACTCAGATATAGAAATCAAATGCCTTTGTCCCAAGGCTGTGCTAAAATGGATCCTTGTCCATAAATTGTTTGATGCCGTGCTATCTCTCTCCACACACCTCAGATTGGATGCAGAGATGTTTCCTCAGCCTGTGAGGATGCATTGAATTCACCTTCAGTTTCCTTGGCTGCTTTTCCAAGTTTGCAAACCCAGGTTATAACACGGTACCAGCTGTGATCGTATTTGTTTTGTAATGCATAATGCTTCTGCCTCAGATACTGAGGTGGCCTTACTCGCAGGTTTTGATCCTCATGAATTTAGTGGGTTGCAGTTCATAGTCAAAAGGTACTGCGTAGATGAGAGTCGCCTGTAATTCTCGGTTCTGAGAGCCTCCAGGTGATCCTCAGAACAGCAGCTTATGACAGCAGGCAGGAAACAGAAAATGCTGACCTGAGACAAAACAAACAAGGAAAATGGTTGGATCCGCGATTCCTCAGATCTTTATTTCAAAACCAGTCAGGCTCTAGAGCCACAGTCAAAAACCTCCTTGCTATTTTCAGTGGCATGGTAAGGTTTAGTCCATCAGCTACGCGAAACTGTGTTGTTCATAAAATCCCATGCTTTTTGGGTAAAGAGCACAAGCGAATAATCCTGATTGCCGTAGCTTTGCTTCTTGGCAATAGCTGGGCAGATGGACAGACACCAGTGCTTTAACATCAGTGCCTACTTCATTTGCCCTCACAGCAGCTACTGAGAGTTTTTCCTCAACATCACAAGGAGCTAGGGTAGGCTCTCTAGACACTAAGGATTGCGTTCAGATGTGTATCAATGCAGAAATTTTTCCAAACTCATGAAGGAGAAGGAAGATAGGAAGGAGATTTTATGGCTATTTTTATTCTGCCTTATATCAGGTATACAAGGGTACAGAGCTCCACAATCCTGTGTTTTAAAGATCTTGCCTGGTGTTTGGATATCTGTGTTGAGTTTTGCTCTTTTGCTCCATGCAACTTGTGTGACCTTCGGACTTCACTTAATACCATTGTGTTTCACACCTGTGAAAACAAGGCTCAAAGTACTCTGCACTTCAAAGGCCTTTTTTTTTTTTTTTTTTGAGCACAATTGCTTTACTGTTATGGTAAGAACAATCATAAAGTGCACAAGGCTGAGGGATACCACGCATTAGTGATAGTCGACTAGTTTTCCTGGGGAGGTAGCACATATGGAGAGTTAATAATTGCCAGATGTACTTATTGTCAAGCTAAGGTTACATTTCTGAATAACATATACAGTAGATAGCTATTGCCATACCAGGATAAAGAAATCAATGTTGCAGCTTGTACTGTAGCTTAGGGATGGGATGGAAAGTTCTTGCCAATTTGTTAATGAAATAGTATACCACTAGGTTGAAACCAAGAAGAGAACACCGGAGTAGCTGGATTTCAAGATCTTGAGAAGTCTGTTGTCTCCTGCTGTTGTCTCTCTTTGCCTGATGAGAAGCGCTGCAGCTTTAAAGCACTGATTTTGTTGGTAGCTCTTCTTGAAAAGCAGATTAAGCATAATGAACTGAACTTGAGTTGCATATAAGAAGCTGCACTTGCAAGCAGCGACACCATTTTTTGGTGTGATTAATTAAAGTTTAATCAGTAGCAGGGACACAGCTGTTGACTAGAAAACCAGCACACAGAGCTGATCCTGTGACTGTCATAAGAAAATAAGAACTTGTGCACACATTAGCCCTACACTTCCATTATGGAAATTGCTGTTTAAATATAAACATTGCAAGATTGACAGTAAGTCTGAGTTCTTACTGTGACTTAACTTTTTAAGGTTTTGGAAAAAAATGGCATGTGAAAATGAGCTTTGTGCTAAAAGCGAATCTGGTTCTGTGATGCTATATATAGTATTTCCTGTGTCATAAATGTCCGCCCAGCTGTATCCTCTATAGCTGAATATTCAGCTCTAAGTAATGATGCATAGATAACATAATTCTGTAATGCAGCACAGTGCTAATGACAGCTGTAGATTTGCTCTCCCCACATGTTAATGTTTCTCACTGAAAAGAATTGTGTGGCCAGATCATGCTGCTTGGGAGTTGTAGATTTACCTTGGTGATTGCTGCGCTTGTACTTGTAATTCTTCCCTTAGGTGATTTTAGCATGTGTTCCCTGTAGCGTGCAGAGTGTAAGCTGATGTTACTGCCTAAGACTGAGAGAGGTTTGGAATCTCTAAGAGAAGGCTATGCGTAGAAGTACCTGAATCTACACACTTCTCCATTAGCAATGGCTAACCTCTATTTTGCACCTGACCTTGATGATCCAATTTTCATCATCAGGTATTACTGCCAAGTGAGCTACTTTGAGATATATCTAGGATTAAGGGGTTCTATTAGAAAAAATCCCACCTTTAGTTAAATGAGATTCCCAGAGTCAGGACTCACAGTGCCTTGATGCTGGTTATTGAGCTTAGAGCAGTGTGCTGTCACCAAAAGAGTCACCCAAAACATTCCCATCGCAGAGACAGCACTCACAGAAAAAGCATTTAGGTTTCTCTGAAACTATACAAAGTGTTGGTCTTGATTACTAGAAAGCATATGGCAATAGAAGATTCACCATCCTGTGTGTGTAGCAGAGACTGGGAATGTACAAGGAACCCCAGTGGCTCCAGGGGGGATCCTCCCTGGGTACCACACCTCCTGCCTAGCTTGCATTGACACACAAATTTGTGGCAATAGCACTGTCGTTCTCAGCATCTGGCCTACTATGTCATTGTGGGGAACCTTTAACAGACAGATACAGGCTGCCACAGAGCCAGGTAAGTCCTTGTTGAGTACACCAGTACATGTGCAGCAGAACCAGTTATTCCAAACAAAGTTTGCGCTAGCTTAGGTTCAGAAACGTTCCCTCTACATCTGCCTGCTCTAGTGGGTAATGCTTTGCTTTAAATACGTTTTTGTGCTGTTTTGACATTTCCCTCTCCTGCAAGCTTGTATGAAGAGCTGGAGGGGCTTTTTTCCTTAAGTGGGAGCATTCAAGCAGATAGGGTAGATCTTCTGCAGGGCACCAACAAATAAACAGTGCAGATGTGAGGTTCAGCTGTCAGGGATGCGCTTGCTCCTCCTGTGTCATCAGGGTATACACCTCACAAAGATGGAGACACAGATCTACGGTGTCCTGTGGTTGTATTACAGGCTCTTGTCTCTGGAAGCCAGTTATGTAGTTTCAAACAGAATGCAAGTATCTGCAACAGGTCATATCAAGGGATGGAAGAGAAAGACAAGGGTAAGATGACTGGAGATTGCCCTGGTATCTTTTAGCATCTCTTCTTGATGAGGAGATGAGGATTCATTTCTGTTTTGTGTTCAAAGTGGCACCATTCTTTCCTCCTCAGTCCTTCTCATACTGCCCTGCGGGAAGAACTGCTGCCCTCTGGACTGGGCATGGTGATGGACAGTGAGTTGCATGAGAAAACGTCACCCAGGCTACCTCTTCTCATTCTCATGCTCCCCGTAGCAACAGTCTATGGCATCCCATTCAGCCATTTCCACCCTAGTATTTTATTGATGCTGGAAGTTCAAAACATTTACAGAGATCATTTCTCCTTAGGAAACTCCAAAAGCTATTGGCAGGTCTGCACAACGCTCAGGCTAGCTGCTTCCACACTGAAAACAAATTCCAGGTTATATCAATCTTGAGACCTGACACAGGGGAGGGGACATGAGTTCTGAGCAAAGTGAGAACAAGCTTCTGCTCCCCTTTTTTGGAAATGCCATGCCTATTTTCAGATTAGATGAGATTAATTTTTTGAAATTGCCTGAAACTCATTTTGGTTGAAGTCTCGGGGGGTCCGTGTCAGTCTCCCAGACTGATGTGTGTCTCCCAGGTAGTGCAGTAGCAATCAGCTGAATAATTTTTATGAAAAGCACAAATACAGCTTGCCTTAATGTCCTTCTGTATGTAAAATAAAACATGTTTAGTTTAAAACTACCACTACCTATGCAATGAAGCTTTGGTAGATGGCAGCCCAAACTGGTTACCATAGCCAACAGGGATCCTGTGGGCTGAATGATGATAGAGAACATGAAAGGCCTCTGATTTTAAGTAATTTTCCCATCATACTTTATCATAAGAAACGGAGCACAGTTTCTGTCTTGTGTTACTGAATCTGTGATCTCCTGTTTGTGGTGGTGGGGTCAGTTTGAGGAACTTTGCAGTAACTTTCTTGTGATGAGTTTGTTAACAGGAGTTGATGATGAAATGCCAGTGTCCTTCCAGCACACAAGGTGGGAGGTGGGCTGGAGGGCTGGAGAGCAGAGCTGGTGGCTTCTGCTGCTGATTTCTGACCTTGGCAAAAGCCCTGCCTAAGTTGCTCATTTTCTCTCAGCCTTACCTTTAAGGTAGCAGCAAGATTGCCCTGGGGTAAAGGTGTTGGGGGCCAAGTGATACAACCCCCCTGTGTAGGTGCCTACAGCAGAGCTTAGGAAGAGCTCATGAGCCCTGAAAGAGCTGCTCACCAAGCCCTCACTCAACACCATTCAAAGCCACCCAGCCAGTGGCTGCTTTGTGTCAGCCTGATGGTACCATCTCAACTCCCGTGACAGAGGGGACAGGGCATCAAGGTGGCCATATGCAGCGTGTCCCCAGCCAGCCTGGACAGCAGCAGGTCCCTGCTGATCTCCCGCACAGACAGTGGACACCTCAGCCAGCATCTTAAGAAAGGAGGCTGGCCACCATAGCAGGACATGGACCTGGGTGTCTGCAGAGAAGGTGACAAAGAACAACTTGTTAAACCATCGTCATCTGCTGAGGGATGATAGCTGAGAGGTGGCCCCAAGCTATGCTTTTGCCATGAGCTTGCACTGTTGGGTTGGTGGGACCTCTGCCCCAGCCATATATGGCCAAACCTTCTGCCTGGGCATTGGTCCTAGGTGCACCATCAGGCCTCATCCATCCCAACTCCTTCCCCCAGACTGCACATCCCAGGGCACCATTTTGCCACTGTCCTGGTCCACAGCCATGCCTTTCCCTGCTCTCCTGGCTTGTAGACTCCCCCAGCTTCAGGGCCAGGCCAGGTCTAGGGAGCTTTAAGCTGCTCTTTAAATTCATTTTCTGGCTCCCTTGGGTGGAAAGTTTTGGTTTGTTTATTTGGTGGAGATTTGTCCAGTATGGTGATCAGCAAGTCCCTCAAGGCTGGGCAGGCAGGGCGGTGGTGCATCAGGACCGAAGCCAAGCATTGGTGCTCCTGAGCCACTGCCATGGATTGCTGATGGATTGCTAAAGTGTGACCAACTGTGCCATATGTCCCCTTCCCCATCTCTCTGAGTGTCACCTGCATTGCTGTGAATGCAACACATCATTCAGAAACATCTTTTAAGAGCGTGTCTTGCATATTTATCTCGTATATATCGTGTACCATTACACATTTGTATCCTGACACTAAAGGTAATTGTGGGCTGTAGAAGGTGAGCAAAGGAGCCAGCCTGCCCACACCAGTGCACAGCTAATCAAGCTAAGCCTGGGCTGAAGGAGACAAAGAAAAATATGTGCCCATCTCATGCAGGAATGAAAAAACTGGAGACTTCATGCAGCAGCATTTGGTGTTGTACCCTTGCAGTGCCAGTGGTCAGAGGTGGAAGCCCACTGCTTCCAAGTGGCCTGGGTGGATGCCCCACACACTTGGCCTCTGGCTTGGCTCTCAGTGCACAGACACTACTCAAAAACAGTCTCTCCTTCAGTCTTTTTAGCTAGCCATGCAGACCTTTGCGAGCACACTGTCCACGGAAGAAACAATGCAAAGCTCATCACAGTGTATTTTTCACTAAAACGTAACTGTTTTAGAAGGATCATTTGCAGCTGTTAAATTGAAGTGCTTGCTGCTAATCACAACCTCCCTCAGAGCATGAGGAGAGGTGACACTTTCCTTACTTTGCTTTTATTCCCAGTTTAGTGAGGAAGACAAGCTTTCTGGTGTTTAGTTACCAGTCAGTTTTTCAACTTTGAACTTACTTGCTATTTCTGTTTCAGATTATTCAACTTGTTCGGCTCCCATATTCTTTCTGCACATGTAGAAATATCACTTTTATCAAAAGCTGGTTCAGTTCAGCCAATTCTTGTTCCAGATGTTCAGATGGTAATTCCATCAGTTCAGGATTCTTTAAAACTTTAACAGCAAATATTTATGGGTTTCACCTTGAATTTTATTTCATTCATTCAAAAAAAAATATTTTAAACCTAGGTTTTAATACCCAGTGTAAAGACTTTCACGCTTTATTTTAAATAGGCTGTCTTAAATAGGCTACTGAATTATTAATGATTCCAGCTTTAGTGTTTACTTAAGTATATGTAAAAGTATATGCATTAAAAGAAAACACGATTTTTAAATATTGTGCAGTCTGAAGTCCTGATTTCCAAAGATTAAGGGGGACATCTATGTTTGCAAAGCACTTGCCAAAAGATAATGGTTACCTCACCTATTTTATCTTAAATGTGAAAACATCATTCGTTGCATGCCTGAGATGGATTGAAACTTCTTTTGACTGTTCCTGCACGTGCTTTGTATATGAATGAAAGGTCTCTTATCTGAACCTCCTGACATTTTTGTTTGAATTTTAAGGTGGTTTATGTACAAAAATGGAAGTCCTGTTGCAGTTATACAAGAAGCCATCTGAGTAGGGGGAACTGGAGAGCAAGCTATTTGGAAATGCTTATGTGGTTCTTTACTGAAGCCAGGATTAGAAGAAATAGCTACAGATGTTAAGAAGAAACAACAATAACTTTGATCACTTAAATTTGAAACTTTCTTGAAGATGAAATCTTTTTAAGATGAAATATTTATTTTAGGAACCAAAGATATTTTTATAGAAGATGGATGTAGCTGTTCTCACTGAACCAGATCTTCAGCTCTTGGAGGTTTTGATGAAACCTGCAGTACATGGCACTGTTACTTGAATTAATGGAGAGTTGTCTCTTTAAAGATGTTCTCTGAAGTTTTTGGCACAAAGACAAAACCTCCACAACAGGACCACTGATGCAGGATCCCAGCCCTCATGCCTGTGCATTAGCAAATTGTGTATTAATGAGCTGATAGGGTTAGTAAACCCATTTTGCACAACAGCATTTAGCCAACCAGACGTGGCAGCTGCAGGTGTTTTGATGAAGCCAAGCTGCCAAAGGAGATGTGCCTTCCATCTTCAGCAAGATTAGACTCAGAGTGTAATTAATCTCATCTGAGAAGCACATTGGTTTATTCACCCTTACATTGTTTTGTTATGCTTGCCTGTTTTCTGTGCTTTGCTTTTTCTTTTGCATGTGTTCAACCTTTCACAAACCCTCTCACTCGGGCAAGCTGCACTGCATCCAGCCTGTCTGTCTTGTCCCTGCAAAGGAGTTGTGGTGGCAGCAGTGTAACTCAAAGGAGTGTAAAAGGTACAGCTCAACGAGAGAGAACAACCCCACAGCCTTGCAGTACTGCTGTGCCGTTTAGCTTGCAACTGTGTGTGCATCCCAGCCTCCACTTGCTTACTTGGTCAGCACTGCTTTGACCCAGCCTAAACGGTGGACAAATGCTTTCACGGATTCCCATGAACTAGCAATATTTATATTCCGGTTTTCATACTAATTTGCTAAGCTGCTGCTCTTGGAATATTTCATTTCATGGGAATCCTAAATATTCATCTCTTCATCCCAAATGCATTGCTCTGTTTATCTCAAAATCAACACTTGGTCTTGCACGGAAGTTAAAACATTTAACCAGCTTTAATAGAGACGTTGAATAAATGAAATCTGAAAAAGCATTTTGACATCTAGATTTAAGTTGTCTGTGTAATAGCTTCAGTATGATATTCAGACACTTTTGTAATGGGAAGAGGTAACTTGCTGCTATTAACCAGCTGGTCATTGAAATTCAGTTCATCTTGCACACTTTTAGACAAGAATGCAGAATTGTGATTTTAACTTTTTCTCCATTGTTTGTCTCTTGAATGGTGCTTGAATAGTTTGGTTTAGGTAAATATGGTTTAGGTAAATAGTGTAAATAATTTTAGCTGTACAGGCTTAGCAGAGTTCTATTTATAAACTGCTTGTATCAGCAATACTAACTCAGTTGTGGCTTACTCCCCACTTAAAGAAAATCCCATTGTCTCAATCTTCTACTTATCCTTAACACAAAAAGACAAGGCTCACAAGTGACGTGAAGAATAAAGATCATTTTGATGTTTTTTTTCTAACAAAAAAAAGTAGGTATATTCCATGAATGAAAGTTTTCTTCTCATCCCTAAGGTGTAAAATCTCTGGAGAGAGAGACCAAAACCAATAGTAGCTAAATTGATGTTCACCATCTCTTCATGCTCCTCTGAGCTGTATTTTCTGTTTCTCTCTTCTTTCTTTCAGAATAAAATAATCCCCATTTTATGGCTGTCTGTCACTTTGCTTGGAGAATGGCAAGTGTCATGCTGACTGATACAGTAAGACAGGTTGGTGACTACTCTAGTCAGCCCCTAAGATTTTGCTTACTGTCTCTTGTTTCTCTAGGGCAGAAGATTCGAGTAATTTTTAGTGATTTACTTGCTTGGTGCTTGCCACCTGAAAGCATCCCTTTCTACCCTGCCTGCACCCAGGATGACTCAGTCTGGCCTTGTTTCCCACCTCAATGAATCACCGGCAAGATGCATTTCCAAAGAAGTCCGTCCAGGAAAAAACAAGGTGCACATATCTTGGGCTCTTGGAAAAGGGAAGCAAAGGCAGTTCCTGCTCTTGTCATCTAGGCAGGATACTGTCACCTTCCCCCTGTGCCTCTGGCGGCCCTAGTATTTAGAGAAGGTCTGAACTGGTGGTGTTTTCCTCTCTTGAAGGCTGGTTAAAGCCTAGCAGCCAGCTGACTGAGCTAGCTTTGACACTGACTCATTGTGTGACCAAGAGTGAGCGACTACAGTTATGTCTACAGTGTGCCAGGCAGAGATAGCTGTGGCCCTGGAAGTGGGGCTGGCGTAGTACCAAGGCTGCTTCTGCCAGCATTCTTGAAGTTCTATTAGCAAACAGCGAATGCAGCCATTCAGCTACTCCGTATTGTGCAAATGCACCACCTTGCTCTGGGTTTTGCTCCGGAGGCTCTGTACGGTATTAAACTGTGAGCTGAGATACATCCTTCACCTTGTTATCCCTTGTTTTCTTCATTGGTGCTGTGGAGAGAATTAACTTCAGTAGCATGTAGTACTTGAGATTCTCTTAACAAGGGCACTTTACTGCTGTACTTGCTGGAAAGCTTTGCTAAAATGCTTTTGGGTGTGCCTGTAAGCCTGATTTTAGCATAACTGTACAAAGACTGCATTTAGTAGCACTGGCATAGTTCTTCCATACAGCGTAATATAGAAGTTGGTGGTGAGAACAAACTTGACCAAGGGAATCTGAGAATTTGAGTATTTCAGCCCAGTTAAGGTACGCTAATAGCTAAATCAGTGATGGGAGACCTCCAGGGAAAGAAAAATAATGTTTTGTAGGTCTGCAGGAATTTTAGAATGTGAAACTTTCAAACTGCAATCCCTCGTTTCCTGCTTTTAATGATTGCAATCATTCAATAAAACAACAATAAAATAAAGACAAGGCCCTCTGAAACAGCCAATCTTTTCAATAGTTAAGCTATTGCCACTGAATTTCCATTCCTCACACCAGGAGGTTTTACATAAAAAATGCAGCATCTTCTCCTTAGTATTATTACTTTTTTGCAATTTCAAAATACGCGCCGCAAATTCTCTGATGTTCATCTTGGTGCTCAGGCTGAAGAAGTCTCTGCAGCTAATTTCTTTTTCACCTTCACAGTGTGTAAAATTTGATGGGAAGTTTTCTTGTCCACTTGAGAAAGAACCTGAGTTTGTATTTTCCTGGTTTTTATGGGCTAATTGCACAAGGTTTCAGATTAAATACATAGAACATGCTGGCAATGGCCACACCAAGAACATTGCCAAAGACAGTATGGATGACACAAGTGTGAAATGGCATTTTCTCTCCAGCACTTTCTGGGACGCTTAGTTTTATCGAGCCTTCAGGATGAATCTTCACAGATGGATTTCAGTCCTAATCCTCAGATTTCAGATTCTCAAAGGTGATGTGCTTTGCTTCCTCCTGCTGCAGACTGAGCCCATATTGTAGCTGGAGGCTCTTGGGGCTGCAAGTAACCCCATCTCAGAGGATTAGGAGCACCTGAAACCATTGCATGCAGGTCAGTTGCTTCTTAAATGTCTTTCTTCCTTCTGAGGGGGTTTAAACTAGACATTCTAGAGAGAAACTGCTCACATGAAGCACTTCAGCCCTGAGCAAATCTGTCTGGCTAGCACAGCAGAGCCAAGGCAGCATCCCGTCTGTCAGCTCATTAGTAGGTTCACTGTGCAGGGCTTTTCTTACAGTATTTCCAAGAGCCTGGTTGCAGGAAGACAGCGATGGAATAGCTGAGGTCAGAAGTTTGACCATTCTGGAGGGCACAGTTTGGGGGTGCTTTGTACTTGGGCTGCTGCGGATTAAGTCGATCCTTTTGATACTATTGAATCTCTCCTCTCCCCCTCTCCTTTTTAGGAAGGAATTGGAGGGGATTTTGGACATGAGCTGTCTATTTGACAGCTAGAAACATTTTTTGTGCAGTACTTTGTCCCAGGAATGACTACAGTGTCTTACCAAAGCTGAAGGTTTGGGCTCTGTTGAGTATTTAACAGTCAGTTAGCTGAAAGCCAGCACAGCTTTTACAGCATAGCTACAATAGTCGGTCAGAAGAGCAAACATTTCCAAGGTAGATGCAGCTTCTAATAGTAAAGCCACGCTTTTGCTGAGAGAGCAAATTCTAGCTTCCTCAAGCAAAATAAGCTACCCAGACAAAGGCACCATTTTCTCTGCTTGTATCTAAATCCGCACAAGGTACTTTTGCTGGCACAGCTCTGCCTTCAAAGGATCTTATCACAGTTCTGGCTGACACAACTGTGCCAGGAGACTTGGTAGCAGAGACCCGACCTGAAAACACCCTGGCTCAGCTTCAGGGTTAACACCTGGCTGGGAGTAAAGAGAGGATCCACTTTCTGAGTTTCCCTGAAATGAAAGCCATGCACAGCCTGGGTATAAAATCATTGCCCTTTGGAAAGGAAATCCTTTGGCTCTTTCAGCTGTTGTATTTTGGGGAGCGAGTTTGGTCTAAAAGAAAACTTCGGGGCCCAACAAGGTGCTGAAAAAAAAAAAAAAAAAAAAAAAAGTTAAAAATTGGCTGCAATGTACACAGCTTGTTACTGTGTTTCAGGGCCGTGCCTGTGGGCTAGCCTGGATACTAAGGCATGGGGCTAATGACCATTGTGCTGCTAAAACTAGATGGCTTCCAAAGGAAGCTGAAATCTGGATCCCTAGGAGTCATTAACTCTCCCAGTTAACCAATGTGAGTCACCTAAACTGTATGAAATGAGATAGTAACGCTTGTGAGGATGTATTAAGGATAACTTTATTAAAAGCTGCACTATCAGTCAGCAGTGGGGCACAGGCACAACCACGGAACAGATGCAGATGCACGGAAGAGCAGATTGAAGAAGAGTGCTACTCGTTGCTGTTTTGCAAGGGGCTTCATCAGAGAGTCACTGCCGGGGGAGGCACGATCCTGCTTGTGATCTCAGAGAGTGGCAGTGTGTCTCTTCATGCCATGGATCCAGCAGAAAAAAACCTGCACTGCAACACCATACCCCAAGTTGTACCGTGCCATGAATGTAGGAAAGAATGTAGGAAGTAGCGCACAACAATTGTGTAAGAGTGCATATTCTGTGCCTTCAGAATGCCTCTGACAGCTCTCAAAATACTAGGCTTGATGCCATTTATTGATTTGTAACCATGGAGATGGTATGTGCTCCCACTGCAAAGCAAGGGAACAGCTCTTTTCCTTCACCTCTTCGAGCAGTGAAGAATGATGAAAAATACTCTTACTTGTTTTAACCTCCCGCAATCTTTACGGGAGGGACAAGAGAGATGTTTGGCTTCTCAGAGGCTGCTGTGTTTTCACAAAGGTGGAGAAAAACTAACCCTCCCTTGCAAACCAGCCTGGAGCAAAGAGGGCTAAGCTATTTTGGGAGATGAGTGATAAGCAAGCCAGAAAGTCTTATCAGAGATTTGTCTCAACTTGCAAAGGTATTTTCTTTGATGAAAGAATTCAAACAATTGTTTGAAATGTTCTGTCAGCTCAGATTTGTTTTCAGTGAGATTTCACTCATATGCCACCCTGACTAACGAAGCCCTTCTGCATTGGGTTCTCTAAGAAGAACCTTCACTTTTTGAATTTAAAATTAATTGATGCAAAAAAAGGAACAGTCAGTTCAGAAAACAAAGGCTAACAGATATTGGACTTCAGCAGGGATCAATATTTTGTTCCAAGTGCTTGTTATTGGGCAAGTCCAACTCCAGCCCTTTAAGGAAGGAGGGAGCACTGGCTGCAGGAGCCCTGGAACACAGCCTGCTGCAAGCACCTACCCATCGGCTGACAGCAATCCCGTAACAATTCCTGGAGACTCAGTGAGGATCAGAGAAAATGGGCAAAAAGGCCCAATTGTAGAAACAGATGCTACAGCATCAGAAACCATAGTTAGCAACCAAAGTTTTGAAACAGAAGTACTGGAAACAGAAGATACTGAAGTAAAACAAGTATTTTTCATGTAGTCTAAACCTCAGTGCCCCTGTTTATCCTGAGACACACTGCAGTAGTTTGGCCAACGCCACAGGCCAGTAAGTTGCCAGAAAAAGTGTTTTGAGTCAACTTGCCCTCTCTGCAGGCTGCTTTAACAACAAATGTTGAGAATTTGAAGTGTTTACTTTTGGCGTGCCTTCTGAATGGAAACTTCCACTTTTTTAAGTTACGGTCAGAACTGAAGTACAACCAAGTCATTTTTTCCAGACACAAAAGCATTACATTAAGAGTTTTGTCTAATCTAGCTTTTGTAGAGGGGATGGGAGGAAGAGCTCCGGAATAGTCAAGTTTGGTACATTAAGAGTTTTGTCTAATCTAGCCTTTGTAGAAGGGATGGGAGGAAGAGCTCCAGAATAGTAAAGTTTGGGGTCAATTCAGAAGAAAATTAAGAGTTAGCTGGCTGGACCTGGTCACCAAGCCGAGCCCCCTGGTCCCCTAGCTCCTCTCCTGAAGGCGCAGTATCTTAGGCCACTATCGACCATTTCGCAGGAGAAGAGGGCATGTCTCTTGCGATGGAGGGCCCCACCACCCCCTGCCACGGTGCCCACGGCGGCAGGCGCGATGTCTCCATCCCTGTCCCAAGCGCGACTCTGGGATCCTGCGGTGCAGAGAGGGAGCGTCGCGGCGACGGGGCTGGAGGCTCCCCGAGCCACCCCGGGCCGCTCCCCCGTAAGGAACTGGGGAGCTCCCCCACGCCGCGCCAGGGAACCCGGCCTGCGGGATGCCGGCTCGGCCCTCCCCTGCCCTTCACCCCGCCCCGGGCCCCCGGAGGCTCCCGTCGGGCGCGGCAGGCCGGCCGCCACGCCGCGGGGAGGG
>VZRU01020243.1:119963-130731 GCA_013398155.1 Pedionomus torquatus | reverse complement strand
TGGCTGGAGAGCTGCCCTGAGGAGAAGGACTTGGGAGTGCCCATGGATGAGAAACTCAACATGAGCCAGCAGTGTGCGCTGGAAGCCCAGAAAGCCAACCGTATCCTGGGCAGCATCAAAAGAAGCATGACCAGCAGCTCTTGGGAGGTGATTCTCTCTTTCTACTTCGCCCTCGTGAGACCACACTGGGTGTACTGTGTCCAGCTCTGGAGTCCTCAGCAGAGAAAGGACATAGAACTGTTAGAGCAAGTCCAGCAGAGGGCCACAAAGATAATCAGAGGGTTGGAGCACCTCTCCTTACAGGAGAGAGAGCTGGGGCTGTTCTGCCTGGAGAAGAGAAGGCTCTGGGGAGACCTCATAGCAGCTTTCCAGTATCTGAAGGGAGCCTACAGGAGAGCAGGAGAGGGACTCTTTGTCAGGAAGTGTAGTGATAGGACAAGGGGTAATGTTTTTAACTAGAAGAGGGGATATTTAGATTGGATATTATGAAGAACTTCTTTCCTGTGAGAGTGGTGAGACACTGGAACAGGTTGCCCAGGGAAGCTGTGGATGCCCCATCCCTGGAGGTGTTTAAGGCCAGGTTAGATGGGGCTTTGAGCAACCTGCTCTAGTGGGAGGTGTCCCTAGAGCAGATTACACAAAGGTAACAAGGCAATCGGGACAGTCTATGGCCTGCTCTGGAGGCTCTTCTCAGCCTTAAAGGACAGCCCCTTCTTAGTTGATTCTAGGGGTGTGTCAATCAAATGACTGAAAACTCTTAAAATTGAAGGAGCTGGTGATCTGATCGACAACTCAGTGACTGGGATCTACTCTTCTTATCCCAAATATTTGACCTTTGCATTATATAGTCAGAAGTCAACATAACTAAATGGAAGGCCTATGGGGTTATAGCACGCAAAGGAACCAGAGTTGTTCAAACACTTCTGATACAACTAGATGACCCATGTCTCCATCTCCTAAAGAGCTTGAAATAATTTCAAAATCAGCTGGACATCCGGTGGAGCTGGTTTACTGGCTGCAGTGGCTGCATTTCCTTCATGCTGCTTTTCAGGTGGCCTTCCTTTGGGGTGTTTCATTTGTGACTCTCCAGTACAGGACTGAGGAGCCTCAGGACTCCCTGGCGTGTCCCTGTAAGACTTCAAGTGTGCTGCGTTGTATCCAGCACATCTCAGCAACAGCTTGAGGGCCTTTGCTAGTGACCCTTCCCACAGATGGTAGAGCATCATCCCTTGGCTTGTCAAGGGCTGGCTGGATAATATCCTCCTCCCACAGCAAGCATAGTTTAAAGCTCGTTCAATGAGCCCCGCTAGCTTCTGAGCCAACACTGTCTTCCTCCTTTCAGAAAGATGAACTCCATCCATCTGATGCCAGCAAGTCTGGTGCCATGTAGGCCATCACATTGTTGAAAAGCCCTTTTAGTCTCTTTCCTGCACTGGAAGCACGTCTGATAGACTTTTGTTAAATGGGAGAAGAAAGATGAAACATCCAGCTCCTTGAACCAGATAAAATTTTATCTTCCCCAAAAATGCCAGTACACTGACAGTGCTAGGTGTTCCACACTGTAGCTGGTGTTTTGTGTAGACAACCTCCTGGGGACCTCTCTGTGCTGCAAAGGTGGACCTTCACGTGTCAGCTGGAGGCTGAAGTAGCCGTCCTTGGTGGCTTCTCTCAAGATCTGAGTGCAAGTGGTTGTTCTCCTGGAACAGGGTGTGTATTATAGACAGTTTCAGTGGGTTGGTGGCTTACATAGAGGGAGAGGTATAAGGACATGTTGGAGCAGCCAAAGCACGCAGTATTCAAATTCCTGCCCACAGCTGTACGTACAGTGGAGCAAAGGTCTTTGTTCAAGAAGAGGAGAATATGTTGAGCACCGATCTCCAGGAAGGGCATATGGTAGCTAGATGCCTCCTGGTGTGTTCAGGTGCCAGCTTTGTTGTAGTATCCTCTGTCCTGCTTCCAAAACAGGATTAAGCAAAGGAAACTTTCTTTACTCTTAGTTTAAATCTCGGGGCAGTTGATTGTGCAGGTTTCACGTCAGAGCAGACCTGAAAAGGCTTGTCAGTTGGATTTTAGAGCCATCAGGTTTTTTTTCCCTCCACTTCACTGAAGCTCATGTAACTTGTGACAGCATTTTTAATTTGTTATATTTATAAAGGAAGCATCAGGAAAAGGTTCAGAAATGCATGTTTATGTTTATTGGCTAAGCTTAATTTGCCTCTAAGAACCTTAGAGCCAGAGACTTTTTTTCTTATTTCAATAAAGAAGAATTTTGTCTTAGCCTGGTATTTTTTCCTACATTTTGTGGGTTCTGTTTATTTTTTGGTTTGGGTGGGTTTTTTCTCCCTACTCCGAAAAGAGCATATAGTGACTTACCTTGGTCTATACCTTCCCTTGAATGTAAATCATGTAATTAATAGGTCCTAACCAGAAGTCTCCTCTTGGAGGTTTCCTCACTCATCTTGCAGCTGGTGTTGGACCTCCTGTGTAGCACTGGGTAGGACCACTGCAATCTCTTAAGGTGCTGACGCAGCAATGTTTTTTCAGGGGCTTCCTCAGGATCTGCCAGGAATTTGAACACCGTGGAGACATGCCTGTCTCTTCCCAGCACCCTTGCTGGGGAAGGCTGGAGCTCATTTTGCTGAAGGGATTCCATGGAGATGTGTGCATTGTGGCTCTGTACTCTGAGCGAGTGGGAGGACTGCTGCTGAGCTGGGGGTGTGGATGTGCCTCCATCCTGCCCCAGCAGCCCAGGGAGAAGGCATGCAAGTCATGTGGCATGAGTGGCCAAAGCCAGGTTATGTTTCACAGCACTGGGAAGCTGCAGTTGTGTGGTGTGCCTCTGGTACCTGGTGGGGCATGTGTGATGGCATTCGTGATACTGCTGTGCAACTAGTGTGCTGCTGGCCATGGTGGGGTGGCAGAAACATCTGGGAGTAGCCAGCTGTGGGATGGGATGAGTCCTGGGGCCATCCTGTCTTGTTTCCCCTCTAGCTGGTTTGCCCCTCTCCTGGTGTAGCCCTGCATTGGGCTACAGCAAACCACCCAGGGTTAGGTGGTTTGCTGGCCACCAGCTAGTAGTGCCAGCTGCAGGAGTCCCTGGCAAAGCTGTGATCAGGGCATTGCGAAAGTAAGCTGGTCTGACCAACACTGAGAGAGGTGAAAGTGTCTGTGTGCTGTCTAGACCCGGTGCTTCCACCCACAGTGGCACCCATATGCCCCAAGGGTGGTAATGACAGTCCTCACACAGCTTCTTGGGGAGCTTAAAGGATGATTAATCCTCCACTCCTTTCAAGCCATCACATGAATTAACAAAAGCAGTATTGATGATGCAGTTGCATAGGTAGATGGACGTTACATGAAACAAGCAGTAACAGGTTGTAGGTGGTTCAGCAGCAGCAGCGTCTTGCTCTCTCTCCCTCTGTGATACCGCTTGAGAGTGTCCTTTTGGTGAACAGCCGTGAGGCTTTAAATGCAATGTGGAGATAAAAAGACTGAGATTTATTTTCAGGGTGGTGCTGCTAAACTTCCTGCAGCTTGGTGGTGGAGATAATTCTGCAGGTTCTGGCTCCATTGTTGTGACTGGGTCTAAGGTGAATTTAAGAAAAATATTTTGATCAAACATGCTTTCATTTGTGTTTTGTCCAAAGGGAAAAATCTGTTATGAGCCTAATCTGTTGTTCTCATTACTCGGGGAGTTTCTGAATGGGACCTAAATACATAATTATTTGCACACCCTTATCGGTGTAACACAGTGTTTTCCAGGTTGATATCTTGGGTTTCAGACTTGTTTGTCCTGATGTGTGTGGTCTTAAGTCTGCATCTGCAGAAACGTTTGATCATAGAAGTGTCAATATAGTGAACGGCGTTTCTCTCAGGATCATTTTGGGCGTTGTAGGTGGAATGGGCCACTGAGGACCATTTGCTTGGCATATGGCAAGCTCTTGAGCTGCTGTAGGAAGGAGAGTGAAGTGGAGGATTGTTCAACCAGTCATCTTTTGCAAAGCTGTAATGCCTAGGGAAGGAGGAGAGGAGCCACTGGTTACCTCTAAGGCCTGTGTGGGATGTGGCTTCCACAGAAACTGCTTGGAGGGACAGGGGACATCTTGCGACCCAGCATGATGATTGCAAGGATAGAGTCCCACCACCTCTCCAAAGAGCTTCATGACAGAGGAAAACTGCAGCAGGCATTTGGCCAGAGAGTACCTGCTTTTGTGCAGGGTGATGGCAGTGGTGGCTAGAAATGTTTTTCTTTTTGGACCTGGTTGGGAGTCTATCCCTCTGTTGCCTGCATGCCGTATAGTGGTGTATGTTTATCTCCTTACTTTCAGAAGTACTAAAGCAGGACCTGGAGTTTAAGGCTGCCTCCTGCAAGGAATCACCATATTGCTGTCTCCAACTGAAATCTGTTTCTGTTTTCTTCAGCTTCTTGCTCTCAGACGTTGTGGTACTTAAAACTCCCCCTTTCCTCCCCATTCTTCCAAGGAATTTTGCAAAGAAATCAATAGCTGTCTAATTATGTCAGCAAAATGAAAAAGACTGTAATGTCTCCATAGCTACCTGAAAAGAACTTGTAAAATGCCACTGGAAGAGAGTGCCCTACAATTACTCCATATTCTAAAAAACATTTGCATTAGTTAAGTAATTGCTGCATGCTTGTCTGGTGAGAAATGTTTGATTACTACAATAATTTTTTGTTCCTTTAACCTTGTGAAGCTGAAAAAAATGAATTTGTTTTATGTAGAAAAACTGACTGAAGTATCAGTAGATTTAACTGATTGCAAATGTGTTGGCTTACTTCAGCTTTGTTTCTCTTTTGCGTTTAATGTAGCACCTGAAAAGAGGCAGCATGTGGCAAATTAGCAGGGATGAGGCTACAGAAAAATTGAATTATTCCTGTTTGAACAGTTCCCAGCATGTGAGCGCTTGCTGCTTGGTTTGCACATCGTCTGTATCTTGAGTTAGCCAGCCAGAGCTGTCGTGATTGAGTTGAAAGTAAATAATCTCCAAGTGGAACTCTTGCCTTTGATATAAATGATAATTTATTAGTTCATCAATGAAAATACCATGGAGATATGCTGAGCAAAAATTGTGGCTGGTGTGTGACCTGGACAGGCTGGAGAGCTGGGCAGAGAAGAACCTAATGAGGTTCAACAGGGGCATGTGTAGGGTCCTGCACCTGGGGAGGAAGAATTCTGGGCACTGATACAGGTTAGGGGTGGACCTGCTGGAAAGCACTTTGAGAAGGATCTGGGGGTCCTGGTAAATAGTGAACTATCCATGAGCCAGCAATGTACCCCTGTCGCCAAGAGGGCCAATGGAATCCTGGGCTGCACAGGGAGGGAAGAGTGTGGCCAGAAGGTCAAGAAAGATCATTCTCCCCCTCTACTCTGCACTGGTGAGGCCACAGCTGGAATACTGCCTCCAGTTCTGGGCTCCATCTTCAAGAGAGACAGGAAACTACTAGAGAGAGTCCAGCATAGGGCAACAAAGATGATTAAGGGATTGGAGCATCTCCCTTATGAGGAAAGGCTGGGAGAGCTGGGACTCTTTAGCCTGGAGAGAAGGCGGCTGAGGGGGAACCTTATTAATGCTTGTAAGTATCTGAAGAGTGAATTGAAGGAGGATGGAGCTGTACTCTCTTCAGTGGTTCCCACTGACAGGATGAGGAGCAACGGGCAAAAGTTGGAACATAGGAAGTTCCATTCAAATATGAGGAAGAAACTTCTCTATGGTGAGGGTGCCAGAGTGCTGGAACAGGCTGCCCAGGGAGGTTGTAGAATCCCCTTCTCTGGAGACCTTCAAGACTCACCTGGATGCAGTCCTGAGTAACGTGCTCTAGGCAATTCTGCTTTAGCAAGGGAGTTGGACTAGATTACCTATAGAGGTCCCTTCCAACTCTGACAATTCCGTGATACTGAGTGTTTGAGTTTCTCAGAACAAATGTCTTGCCCTGTTGTGTTTCCATGAAGAGAAACTGTTTGATGCGCTGTCCTGCACTGTCTGAAAAGTCACTTTGCTCCTAGTGAAGCCCAGTGCTGGTATGAAAAGTGCAGTTGTCAAAGCATATGTGAGGTCATGCTTGGCGTTCATCTATACCTTACACTGCTACATTTGCTTTGGGGCATGGCATAAAAATAACTGTGCAGAGTCAGGTCTGCCACTTTTAGGCAAGGCTAAGCTAACTGTCGGGCATCTGTAAATGAAGAAGTAGTTTCTGTAAGGACTTGCCTTGATACACTGATGTATTTCAGAGGGGAGGGACTGAAGCGGGTAGGGAAGCTACAGGACATGTAGTTTACGATCGGGTACACGTTGTTTAGGATAGTGGATCCAGCTGGACTGCTGATGCTAAATTGGAATTTGGCTGTGATACTGCAGTTAATTCCTCTTCTTACTAAATGTGATATATCATTTTTCTGTGCCGGTGGTAATTAGGGCCTGGCACATGGTGAGGAACAAGATTTCCCTAGATCCAGATGTATTCATGTAGCTCCTGCAGTGTGCACACTTTTGAGCAAAACAGCGGGGGTCTGTGTGTTTTTTCTGTATTAAAGGAAGAAATGAGACCCCAGTGCCTTTCCTCTGAGCCTCCTTGGGTTTGGTGTCTCTTTTTCCCCTGAGCCATTGGGCTGTTTGTGGGTAAGATGTTACTTGCTGTGAGCAGAGTGAGAAATAACAGTGCAGGGCATGAAATACCTGCCCGAAGCAGTGAAGGTCCTGCTTTTGCTTCTAGTGAGACCTCAACTTTGCGTTGTCTGACTTGCCGTGTTTTTCTGCAAAGAGTGAGGTTAATGGGCATGGAGACCCAGGGATGGCCCAAGTTGCCTTTGCTGTTGTCTCTTTTGTCTGGGTGAGCTGTTAGGGAGATGGTTGGTGAAAGGAGGACATCATGGTACTGCCTGCCCTGCATGGAGGTGGTGGTGGGGTCTGAAGGTGCTGCTGAAGTTTTTGGGTGTGGAAGTGAGGGGCAAGGAAACAGGCTGCCATGGGGATGTAAGGGTGACTGGGCTGAGCTGGTGGGTGTAGTGGTGAGCTTGTTGGGTTGTGAGAGCTCTTCCAGAGCCAGCTGCTGTGGATCAGGTAACCCTGCTAGCTTGAAAAGTTATAAGTAACAGGGTTAAGGATATAGCAGCACAATCGAAAATACTGTTGCTTGACATAAAAATAAAAAAAAAGATCCTTTAAGGCTGTGAAGTTTTGGATTGGATGTGCTCAGCTAGCTGGCCATCTCTGGTGCGGCAGCTGTCTTGCAAGCCTATATTGCTGTGCTACTGCCTGCCTGGAGCCAGTTGTTGGCCTCTCCTTAGGGCGATGGAGAAGAAGAGTGGCCTCAGCAGCAGAAGTGTATGTGACCCTCAGGAGCCTCCACAGGCCCTGTTTGAGGACATGCTGCTTATGTGCCCTGCCATCATCTACCATGAGGTCTGTCCTCTAGCCTGGATCTGGCTGGTGTTTACACAGAAGCACTAGGGCAGCCAGAGGTTCTCCAGGGTCTGGTAGAAGCCACACGTTAAATTAATCCGAATTAAACTGTTAGAGGTTCTGCAATAAGCAGGAGGTTATAGCACAGACTCAATATGTTGCCTGGATTTAAAAATAAGAAGAATGAAAAGTGAATGTTCCTCAGAAAGTTGGCTCTGCCTGTATGAGGCTTGACAAAGTTTTCAGACAAGATGGCACACTTGGCATAAACATTTGTGAGAAATGAGGCAGATTTATGGTAGAGGACTGTGGGGATAGGGAGGTAGAGTGCTGGAGATTAAGTAACTGAACATGGGCCTGCTGAGGGTGAGTCTGGGCTTGTGGACCCACACGTTCTTCCCTAAGGAGGAGGGAAAGGTCAGTTTACATGCCCTGAGCAAATGGGCCAAACTGGAGGTATAGTGGAGTTTGCAACAGTGATGATAAGATAGACAGCCTTGGAAGCTGGGATGATTTTCGCTGGATGGAGTTGGAGTTGGCTCCCGGAGGCATGGGGCTTTGCTGACTTGTGTCTTAATGGGCACAGTTCTCTCAGTGAGGTTGTTAGGCCTTGTAAAGAAAAAAAAACACATAGAAAGATATGCATGCTCTGGGAGGTGTGCCGGTGTCAAAAAGCAGTGGAGGCAGAAGATGGGTCTGTATAATTCTACAGTCCAGTATACTCTGGGCTTGAACAGTCAGAGCAGCGTGATGCTTTGGGGGGTTTGCAGTGTCACCTGCTTCTTGCAGGGATGGGAGCTGGGAGAGAGGGAGGGATAGGTGCCACCTAGGAGTTTCAGACTTCTGGTCAGCATGGAAATGCAGCAGTGCTTCCTCACAGGAAAGCGTTGCCCGTGTGATGCAGCTGTCTCTCCTGATGGCATTCATCTGGTGGGTGTGAGTGGACTTGCAGCCTTTCTGCAGAGCTGTGATGGCTGAGGAGACGCTCTTTCAGCTGTGATCCTGCTTGCATTGGAGAAGAGGAGCAACTCTGTATTATAGCATTTGAAATCTGCATGTTCATTTTTTTTGAGGCATGCTGCTGCTTAGGAATAAAGGGTGGACGAAATGCTGCTGGTGGTGAGGAAGGAACTTTCTAACTGCACTTGTAGGTCCCTCCTTACCATGAGCTGTATGTTCAGCACTGGGACCGTATTAACTACTTGTGTTTGGATTTCCAGAGAAGAGACTTCCTGTGGGGCTTCCCGTTGTAATTCACATCTGTGAAGCTGAATGCAGATGCTGCCTGTCAGGCTGTGAAGATTCATGTCCAGCTGTGTATGTACAGAGGGAGAGATATGTTATTTTGGCATCTGCAGTGACAACTTACTAAAAATAGGCTAAAGCCCATGAACCTGGGAGCAAAAGTAGTTGTACCAAAAGTCTTACTTGGTGCATCTTTCTTTTTTTTTTTCCCCTCTTAAGGAATATTTATTTGGAATATTCTCTGTGTCTCAGCATTTGTGCATAAGGTGGTTGCGCTCATGACAGAGCAGCTGCTGGGTGGATGGGGCCAGACTGAGTTCTCAGCCACTCATTCCCTCTGAGGCTGAGGTACATTGCCTCCTTCATTTTCACTGCTTTCATGCTATCCTGCTTTTTATCTGCTTTTTTGCTTTTGGATTGTGAGCACCTCCAAGATGGGGCTGCCTGTCTGCGTAGCATGACAGAGCCTGTGCAGTGTACCAGGGTAGACCATGCAGCTGAGTTGGGGCGATGCTTTTGAGGGAGGCACAGGTGACAAAGCAGCATGTGGAAAGGTCAGTGTGTCAAAGTGAGAGCTTTCCTGTGGTTTGGGCTGCTGCCCCTGGCCGTGTTTTTATGTATATGGTAGAGGCAGCTGCTCACATGCTTTGCCCCAGGCTTATTTGTTGTTTTGAGTCCTCTCCATACCTTGATGCTAATTTTCTTCCCCTGCGTCTCCTTCCCTTGTCCTTCCCATGCATTCTGTGAGGTGACCTGTACTGAGGAGTCTCTGCCAAGACCCCATGCAGGTTTTGGGAGTGGAACTGCCAGGTTCCCTCCTTTGCAAGGCTGGGGCCTCCAGTGGTGAAGTGCTAGCTTCATTTTAGGAAAACAGAATGAAGCAGATCAGTATTAACTTGCCTTCACGGAGTTGATCCTGGTTGCGATTGAGTTGGATTATGTTAGCTGGCACCCAGAGACTTCCAGGCTTTAAGACTGTGAAGCAACTTGGCCTGCAAACACAACGAGCGGTTGCTTGGCTGTCCTCTTGTCGTTGTTCTGTATTCATTGACCAGATTGCTGGAATAGTATGGGGTGGTGTTAAATTTCTGGACGAGACTTTGAACAAGATCTTCTGTCAAAACACTTGATAAACCACCTACTGTAATGCATAATGCTGGTCTGTCTTTTTGCAAATTGAATTGTCAGAGAGCTCTTACGGTTATTAAAAGACGCTTTGTGGTAATTTAATTTCCTGTAAAAGACACAAGCTGACTGATTCAAAGAAACAGTGCAGATACTTAATCCAGGTAAAAGCAAAACTTCAGTACCTGTGCATATTCGATGCTTAGAGGTTTTCAGTCGTACCATGTGCAAGGAGGAAGCAAAAATATATACATAAAACCGCAGTACTTCCAAATTTGCCAGTTTTGAAGACAGCATTTAGTAGGTGAGCAACTGAGTAATGGAAAACAGTCAAAGCAAGAGTGGAGAAAGCATCAATTTAATATCTCGTGGGGTGATGTGAGAAGGGATTTTTTTTTTCCCACTGTATTTTAAATGAGTTTAAAACTGTATTCCAGACAGCTTGTGAGCAGTCAAGATTCAGCAGTGATTTTTGTGAGCAAAAGGGCTATTATTTGGGTTTTCTGGTTGAGTTCCAACTCATGGGATCCTGATTCAGAGTGAAATGTCTCCTTGCTCTAGGCAGATGTAACTATTACCTCCCTTTCCTATTCCACAGGGACCGGCAACTTCATCTTTTTTTTTTTTTGCTGACATCCTTCAGAACTTAGTTAAGCCTGCGGAAGTCTTGCACATGTATATTCAACTTCCTACTGGTTCCTACTAGTGATGAAGGGCTTGTGTGCCTGAAATGCTGAATGGTGCTCTTGCCCTCCCCTGGTGAGAGGTTGAAGAGAGGAGCTTGTGAGGAGAGGTGGTCTCAGCTGCATATCCTGGCGGAACTGCCCCTTTTTGAATGAGTTGAACTTTGGGCATCCTTTGAAGGAAGGATACTACTCTGGCTAGCAGTAGCTGTGTTTGCAGGATGCCAAGGTAGCCGAATGCTTTCCTGTATTTATATACAGCACTATACTTTTAAAATAAATATATATTGCAT
>VZRU01020243.1:70967-119919 GCA_013398155.1 Pedionomus torquatus | reverse complement strand
TTATATATATAAATATATATGAAAAGGTTTTGTTGCTTTCTGAATCTGTCCACGGGGTGTGATGGTGTTGTACCTGTGTGCGTGGCAGGGGAAAAATAGCAGGGAAAATTTGAAGTGCTTAGGCATCCCTGAGTATTGCTTGCTTGCACTCATGCTTAGGTATTGCTTAAATGTGCTTAATCAAACTTTCATCTGTCTCTTGCCAACTCAAGTTAAAAGCACAGTGCTCTAATTAAAGATGCAAATGGGAGGTCAAGTTAGGGGCAATGCTNTAGCTTCATTTTAGGAAAACAGAATGAAGCAGATCAGTATTAACTTGCCTTCACGGAGTTGATCCTGGTTGCGATTGAGTTGGATTATGTTAGCTGGCACCCAGAGACTTCCAGGCTTTAAGACTGTGAAGCAACTTGGCCTGCAAACACAACGAGCGGTTGCTTGGCTGTCCTCTTGTCGTTGTTCTGTATTCATTGACCAGATTGCTGGAATAGTATGGGGTGGTGTTAAATTTCTGGACGAGACTTTGAACAAGATCTTCTGTCAAAACACTTGATAAACCACCTACTGTAATGCATAATGCTGGTCTGTCTTTTTGCAAATTGAATTGTCAGAGAGCTCTTACGGTTATTAAAAGACGCTTTGTGGTAATTTAATTTCCTGTAAAAGACACAAGCTGACTGATTCAAAGAAACAGTGCAGATACTTAATCCAGGTAAAAGCAAAACTTCAGTACCTGTGCATATTCGATGCTTAGAGGTTTTCAGTCGTACCATGTGCAAGGAGGAAGCAAAAATATATACATAAAACCGCAGTACTTCCAAATTTGCCAGTTTTGAAGACAGCATTTAGTAGGTGAGCAACTGAGTAATGGAAAACAGTCAAAGCAAGAGTGGAGAAAGCATCAATTTAATATCTCGTGGGGTGATGTGAGAAGGGATTTTTTTTTTCCCACTGTATTTTAAATGAGTTTAAAACTGTATTCCAGACAGCTTGTGAGCAGTCAAGATTCAGCAGTGATTTTTGTGAGCAAAAGGGCTATTATTTGGGTTTTCTGGTTGAGTTCCAACTCATGGGATCCTGATTCAGAGTGAAATGTCTCCTTGCTCTAGGCAGATGTAACTATTTCCTCCCTTTCCTATTCCACAGGGACCGGCAACTTCATCTTTTTTTTTTTTTGCTGACATCCTTCAGAACTTAGTTAAGCCTGCGGAAGTCTTGCACATGTATATTCAACTTCCTACTGGTTCCTACTAGTGATGAAGGGCTTGTGTGCCTGAAATGCTGAATGGTGCTCTTGCCCTCCCCTGGTGAGAGGTTGAAGAGAGGAGCTTGTGAGGAGAGGTGGTCTCAGCTGCATATCCTGGCGGAGCTGCCCCTTTTTGAATGAGTTGAACTTTGGGCATCCTTTGAAGGAAGGATACTACTCTGGCTAGCAGTAGCTGTGTTTGCAGGATGCCAAGGTAGCCGAATGCTTTCCTGTATTTATATACAGCANCTGTTAATTAGCCTATTTATCAAAGTCCTACAGCAGTTTAGCATTCTTGTTCTGTCATTTTCTTCCTCCTGTTACAATGCTGCTCTAAGTCCATCTTACCTTAAAAGTGGGCTGTCTATCAATAACATATTAAGTGATATTCCCTAGGCTGTGTGTGCATTATAAAATGTGGTGCCTGTATAGCTCCTTGTATCATTTCCAAATGTTTTTTATAGCAAGAAGCGTGCTAATACAGTGTGGTTTCTGATGAACTGATTACTTCCCTGAATCATAGAATAGTTGGTCTGGTTCGAGGTAAAACAGAACCAACTTTCTGTTCAGTAATTTTATTTCTTCTTCTTCTTTACTAAGCCTCTTCTAACTCTCTGAAATTAACAGCGTATTGTGCAGAAAATGTTTCCTTCTCAGATTGATAAGAGTTATGTTTATAGTTCATTCCAAGGAATGGTATGCAGAAAGGCTCTTGCTTATGCTTATTGCTATAACAACCAAGGTCAGCTATTTCATTATTTGCCCTGCTGGAAGGTCAGAAATGGAAAAGCGTAGAGGGGTCCCACCTGCAGGGAGGGGCGGACAGGATGGGTGACCCAAACCTGACAAACAGGGTGTTTCATCCCATCTGCCCCATGCTTGGTATAAAATCTGAGGGATCAGAGGGTCAGCTCTCTATCTTTGATGGCTGATGTCCAAATAGGTTCCTCTCTGCTCATCTGCCTTTGATCCGAATTTGGATTTGGAATCCAGTTTCCATCCATCACTGAGTCCAGTCTGGGACTTCCCCAGTGCCTGCTGGGGGGAGGCATCTGGGGAAGTCTTTTTTTTTCCTCATTTTTTTAATTTTTCATTTGAGAAAAAACAACTGTCATCCTGGAAGCTCGATGTGGTTTTGTATATATTGAATCTATTTAATTATTTTTATTAGTAGTATTTTTAATTTTTATTATTATTGCTGTTTATTTTTATTCTTATTTTTTATCATTAGTATTTCACTATGACAGAGAGCCCCACACTTCACCAAAATTGGGTCTTAGCCATTACGGCTATAATGCCCCATGAGGCTTCAAGTTTGCACCAATGTAGGTGCTCACTTGGATGATCAGCCCTATCAAATTTAAACCGAGCAAAACCAGAGGGATGACTGGTGAGGGGTTGTGGCAGAGTTTTCTGCTGCCCCATCCAGCTTGGAGCAATCTCATCCCACTGGAGCTGGCAGCTGCCCATGGGAGCTGCTTGTGAGATGTGCCTGCCTACTGCACAGCCCTTCTCTGTTCCTGGCTGGGCACGATGGAGCAGGAGAGCAGCAGGACAGCCACGGAGAAGACAGAGCCTCTCCCTCCAGTCCAGGTTAGAGGCAGCCTCTTCAGGAATAACTGACAAGTGGCCATGGGGGGCCTCTCCCCCTTCCTTTTCCCACCCCACCCTGCTCCCTTGCACCATCTTGGGGCTAATTGCAGCTGCTTCGGGGGAGCAAACAGCTCCAGCTCCTGAATCAGTGGTACGTGTATGTCTATAGCGTTCTCCCTCAGGTTTTGTGACTGCATCTTCACAACTGACTATAAAGGATCTGTGTCACATGAAGGCACTCAGAAAAATTCAAATTTGGTTTAGCCCTACTCTGGCACCTTCTCCCTTTGCTTTTATAATATTGTGCAAGTGTAAGTGTCAGAACTTGGCTGTCTGGGACTAATCCAGCCTTGGCTTGTGGAGATGAGTATTTAGGCAATGCTTCATTAAGTCAGTGCTACAACCATATAAAAAGTGCCCATTGAATCAAAACAATCTCCTTTATGTTTAGGCAGAGAAAATGCTTGGTGGTAGCCTGGGTTAGCAAACTCTCCTGTTGATCTTGTTCAATGCTCTTTTACTTCTAACTATAGTGCCATTGGGTCATGTCTCGGTTTGGCTCTTAAGTTTGCATGGTTGCCACAAGGGAAATCCCAAACTGCTGCAAATGTGATGGAAATCATTGTTATAAAGCAAGGAGCTGAGGAGACTTGTAGTGGCTCATTGGTCCCTTGAAAAGGCACTGAGGATGGATTATGTGAAGTTCAGCCTTCAAAGCCATTTCCCAGACTCTCATGTATTTGGTTTTTGATTTTGTCTGTATTGACATAGTTTATTTTTAAGCTGTAACAGCATCCTTGTATGGAGGGTCAAAGATTACGTTTGCATTTATTAGAGCTGACTTCACAGTCTTAACAATGTTACAATGTGCAAGTTTAATTAAAGTCGTAGAGCCCTTGGATAGGAAGTCAAACCCCTAACTATTAATACAGAACCACTAAGTTTCTCAGTACCTCGCTGGCAATTACACAAAACTCACTGCAGTATGGAAAGAGTGTTTGGAAACACAGAAGCACAGAGCTATGTAGGAGAAGGTTTTTGCAGGTGCCACTGTCTGAATTATTCTACTCCTTAAAAACAATTTTCTCCCTTTTGTCTCAAATAGTACTAGTTTTGCTGTTCAGTGTTTGTAACTACAGCTTATTCCTTTGCTTGGGCTGAGTGATTTTAAACAGCTAAAGCAATGAGATTTGCATGTTGTGAGGTGCTGTAAGCCTGTGATTCAGTTTTCTTCCTTGGTGAGCATTTACAGAAGTTTTGAGGGCTCAGCAAGGACTTGGACTCCGCAAGAAGCAAAATAATCTGTCATGAACCCTCTTGAATGACAGGGAAGGCTCTATTTCAGCCTCACTTGTAGAGAATGGTAGTCAGCACTGGACAGTGATTATTTCAGCAGTGACTTTTTTGACATCTCGAATACTTAGTGTCCAACAAAATGTTGAAAAAACTATAGTGAGATTGGCCTTTAAAGCTTGTGTTGCATGCACAAGACCATAGTCTTAGCACAGAATAAGAGCTCTGGATGTAAGCTGTCTTTTCTTACTTTCCCAGAGGGAAGCCTGACACAGATGTGCTGGAGCCCCTGACTGAGTTGGCGGCAGAGCCCCTAACCTGTAGCCAGAAGTCTATGGTTTGCCAGACCACAGTGCAGTGTCATTACGAAATAGCACTGCTGTGGCTCCAGGGACGAAGTGAGCCAGGGCAGACTGAGATCTGCATTGCTCTCCTCCTGCGTGTGGTGTGGGTGTCTTTTATGCTGTCCTTTCCTGTGCTTGTTTACTCTTTCTGAGTATCAGATAAACTCTTTACCCTGCTCTGTGTGGCAAGTTGAATTCTTCAGTGCTCTCTGGGCTTTTTTTTTTTTTTTTTTTTTTAAGCAGGGTAGTTAATGGATTTCTTTTGACAAGGAGTGCCAAGTGAACTCAAAGATGTAAAGCTTCCTAAGTTACTCATCTTTTCCACATAAAACTTGATGAAACATTGAATTTGTCTGAGATGTTTTCTAATGACCCAATGTATCTGACTTCATATGGAACAACCAATAGAAACTTTTGGAAAGGAGAGCTGTGGAGTAAATGGCAAATGGAATCACTTTACAGCTCTGTCTCATCTGTATTACTGGGGAAGAGGAGAGCAATTACTTCTTGTTCTTCCAGGAGAGTGAAAACTGGGTAGATGAAGTTGGAGAGTTAATAAGACCAAGTTGAGTGGAAAGCTCATAGATGAAGACACTGCTTTCTGGGGTCAGATATCCCCATCCGTCACTGTTTCGTGTTCTGCTCTGATGCATGTTGGTCGTAATTTATTGTAATTTAAGGCTGGTTTTGTTAGATACCTTTATGCTCTATTTTATGCTTTATTTTAGACTCTGACTTGCTCACAGCTGCAGTGTTTAAAGCTCTATTCCATAAACCTCATCATCTTGCTCTTGACACAATGCAGTGCTTGGCTTAAAGCCCTGGGCTATAGATGACAGTGCTTTGCTATTAATAACAGGAGCCAGACATTCGTAGCTTGAGAGAGATCATCTCGTCACTGGGCAGATCCAGTGCTCCTGACAATATGAGCATCTTTTCCATGCTGCCATCAGGACATGTGTCGCTCTTGACCCAGGGTGTTTGCTGCACTGGTGGAGGTGTTTGGGCTGTTGTTACAACATTAAGCCCTGCTTCCCACAAAGGAAGGCCTCAGTCTGTAGGCTGGATAAAGTGCTCTCTGCCAAATGGACTGCCACTGCACATGTGGTTTCATATTAAGACCACAAAGAGCTTGGGAGGAAGACTGTGCTGGTGACTTCTTAAATAGTTGTGTAATCAATCTGAACTTGAAATTATGATCTAGAAGGGGAAAATGATTGTTGTTTATCCCATGGGTCTTGTGCCCTGCCTGCATGTTTTCTGTGTCTTTGTTATGGTTTGAGAAAACCCATAACAATTTATTGTCACGTAGACAATTATTCTATCACCCAGTGACCCCTGCCCACCTGGAAAGGGGAATTGGGGAACACAGAGAAACATGAGGGTTGAAATGTAAGTAGATTTAATAGAATAAGACTAAATAATTAACACTAATACTAAAGAACCCATATTAATCCTGATCCTGGTATAAGATATACAAGAATTATATCACTAGAAAGCTGTGCACTCCCAGCAGTGGACAATAAATGTTGGAAACCACAAGCACAACATCTTCGGGAGGAGAAGAAGGCCTCAGGGGTCCAGTGCCAGCACCGAGTTTGCTGGACCTCTGCCGTCAAGGGAGAGAGAGCTACGCAGCAAACTTTTATATTGAATGTGATGTTCATGCCATGAAATAATCCTGTTGGCCAGCTTGTGTCAAATGCCCAGGCCTTGCTCTTCCTTGGCCCTGCAGCTGGCAAGGTTCAAAAACAGTGAGACCTTGAATCCCACATAGCCTAGCTGACTATAAAATAAATATTTTCATGAATTCAGATACCAGAGTCTTCTAAAAGTGCACTTTCCCCAGCATTAGAAGTTAGTCCTCAACCCAGTGAACTGCATTCTTGGTATTTTCCCTGAGTGAAAAAAATTTGTTCAGTTGTTGCAAGACACCAACCTCTTTAAAGAAGGGAGACTGAAAGCCAATGAAGTTTTTCCTCTGAGAATAATGTCCTGTAGCTGGTAGTGAAAGGGTATTTAATGCTGGTAGCAGCATTCTTATTTGTTAAATAAAGTGCTATAATGTTACCAGAAATAAAAGTTCTTGAAAGGCAAGAACTGCATCTGTGGAGGAAGAATGCCAGGCAATAATATAGGTTAGGGGTGGACCTGCTGGAAAGCATGTCTGAGGAGAAGGATCTGGGGGTCCTGGGAGATAGTGAATTATCCATGAGCCAGCAATGTGTCCCTGTCGCCAAGGGGGCCAGTAGAATCTGGGAAGAGTGTGGCCAGTAGGTTGAGGAAGGTCGTTCTCCCCCTCTACTCTGCACTGGTGAGGCCACAACTGGAATGCTGCCTCCAGTTCTGGGCTCCCCAGGTCAAGAGAGACAGGGAACAACTGAAGAGAGTCTCACATAGGGCAACAAAGATGATGGAGGGATTGGAACATCTCCCTTATGAGGAAAGGCTGGGAGAGCTGGGACTCTTTAGCCTGGAGAGAAGGCGGCTGAGGGGGGACCTTATTAATGCTTGTAAGTATCTGAAGAGTGAATTGAAGGAGGATGGAGCTGTACTCTCTTCAGTGGTTCCCACTGACAGGAGGAGGGGCAACGGGCAGAAGCTGGAACATAGGAAGTTCCATTCAAATATGAGGAAGAAACTTCTCTATGGTGAGGGTGCCAGAGCGCTGGAACAGGCTGCCCAGAGAGGGTGTGGAGTCCCCTTCTCTGGAGACCTTCAAGACTCACCTGTATGCAGTCCTGAGTAATGTGCTCTGGGAATTCTGCTTTAGCAAGGGATTTGGACTAGATGATCTCTATAGGTCCCTTCCAACTCTGACAATTCTGTGATTCTGTGAAACTCAAGGAGTTTAGAGAGGACATATTGCTTTATTTAACGTCAGGTGCTAGGTGGAAATCCACAAATCTAGCACACCTTACTAGTGATATTTATCCATTATTTATACACAAAAGATTATTGTAATTCTGCCTACCTAATACATAACTCCTCCTAAGCTTACATATTCATTAGAATACCTCTTTTGCACATGCATATTAAATTTTGCTGCATCTGTGAAACACTTCTGTTCAGGCATAAAGTCCTCAGTGGTTTGGGTAAAGATACCCTTCCTCACACTTTGCTTTTAAAGTATTGAGTCATCTCAGGACAGTAGAAATTTACTGTTAGTTTGCCAGCTTGTTGATGAAAATAAGCACATCCTTTGAAGTAGCCACAGCTCTGTCTGAATTGGAATAGGAATACATACTTTGATATATGAGAGAACCTTGAGGTGATTAACAACTTCTTGTTATCCTGTCCTTATCGCTATCAGCTCAGTGACCAACTGTTTTCTTACAGAGTAAGAAGCTCAGTAATTAACTAATTCCAGTTAGTATATGGTTATAAACAAAGCAGAGGCCTGCCTTCAGTAATAGGTTGGTTATAAAGAAGGTTTTTGAATAAAGTCAAACTCAATCAGAAAGGCTTGTTTTTGCCAGTCACAGCTGCTTTGCACCTATCAGGGTGTTTGTTTCTGGCCTTCAGCCCTCTGCCTCTTCTGAAGTAGGAATAATTTGATCATACTTCTCATCCCATAATAGAATCATAGAGTCACAGAATGGTTAGAGTTGGAAGGGACCTTCAAGATCATCGAGTTCCAACCCACCTGCCATGGGGCAGGGACACCTTCCACTAGACCAGGTTGCTCCAAGCCCCATCCAGCCTGGCCTTAAATACTTCCAGGGATAGGGCACCCACAACTTCTCTGGGCAACCTGTTCCAGTGCCTCACCACCCTCACAGGAAAGAATTTTTTCCTAATATCCAATCTAAATCTCCCCTCTTCCAGTTTAAAACCATTACCTCTTGTCCTATCCTTGTGAGGATAGAAACACTTCCTGACAAAGAGTCCCCAGATTTCTGATACTGAGAGCTCCTTGCGTAAAAGCAACCAGTATAGATTGCAGGTGATCTCGTGTTTCAGTAGCATTTCTGGGTTCCACTCCATAGCAGGAGCTTTGTGGGATGCAACATGTATTTTTCTCCTTTCCTGGGATGAAGAGGAAGGTTGCTGCAATGTGTAGGTGACCGTTCTGGAAACTTTCTGTTGCAGCTGTGACACAGGTAGTTTGAGGTGGGTCTAGCCTGCCCCAGCTCTTTCCCAAGTGCGAGCTTAGTTGCTGCTGTGCTGCTCCTGTCCCATCTGCCAGCTGAAGGTGTGGTCCAATTGTGGACCCAGTAGTGTCCAGCATTATTTCTGGGTATCTGAGGATGAAACACAGCTTGTAAACAACTAATGCAGGATGTCATGGGAGAATGATGTGTTGGGAGCTTTCCAGGGTGTGGAACAAGGGCATGGAAGGGAAGTTGCTGTGCTTGTAGGTATGGACATGGCAAAAAGCTGCCACCAGCTATTCCTCAGGTAGCAGAGTTCACAAAACCTAGTTCTTTACAATGTTGTTTCCTCTGTGTGCATTGGCCTCTGTCCACCATGACCTATGATCCCTTTTTGTTGTACCTCTTTGCTGTCCCTTGTCTCCAGATTACCTTTTCCCTCCCTTTTGGATTGGTTTATGGTGTCTGTCCAGTGTCTCTTGTGTTGACCACACAAGTGTCAACATGTGCACTGGATGCCCACGTGCAGATGCTGATAGAGTGACTGCAGGGCCAAACAAAGCAGGGAATTGTTGACTTTTTGCAGCATTGTTTGACTCCATGTGAAGCTAACTGGGATGTGTGTCCTCCACCTACATACTAATTTCTTTCAAAGATAAAAGAATGTGACACCCATTCACATCTCTTTGCCTTCTAGCCAAATGTGGTCAACTAGCAAGTTGAAAATTTAATAGGGTGAGGACTGACAAACAACAGTACCAAATAAACAATTTTCTTTAGAATCCAGGCCAAAAATACGTGGTGATTGTTTCACTCTGCAATGATGGGTTTTAAAACCGTGTGGAACAATGTGATTAGTAGAAATGGTATTTTCAGGATAGTTTGCAGTGCATATGAAAACATGACAGCTCAATCCTGTTGTGTGCATATATATTAGCACTCAACCAACTTAAAAGGGCTGAAACAACTGAAACATCTGCATGGCGAATAGCAAAATAAATGTAGAGAACTTGTGAAGCTGGCAAAGCATTTAGTGGTCTTAATTCCTATTTTCTTAACTAAAATATTTTGTCTGCCTCTTAACAGCAGCAATCACGACAAAAATAATGTGCTTTGTTTGTTTTCTTGGAAAGTGCTTTTGGTTTTTGCTGGTTGCATAGCTTTAACTCACTTGTCAGCTCTGGAGACAGGTTGGATATGTGTGCCTCACTAATGGGATTTTTTAAGTTTATGGTGTTGGAACTATTGAAATTCCTTCTAGGAATGGCAAAGTGTTGCTGTGACTGAACTTCAAAGTGAAGGATGCCCATGACAATTCAGGATAATTGAAGGGTGGGCACCTTTCTGGAAAATGTTATGGCAAACCTTATATGTGAGCCTGATCCCTTTTTTAAGGGGTGGGTTTTTTTAATAGATTTTGGAAGGAAGACAGAAACCAGTGTGTGGCAGCCCGAGTCAGATGAAGATGATGTACAATGCTGATAGAGCAGCGCTTTTTGCATTTGACAGTGTGCCAAATTTGAAGGTGTCCCATAAACCTCCAGCCAAGAAGCACATGGAGGTTTTTCTTGGCTCTTTTGCATGTGTAGAAGATTAAGACCAAACTGCTGCTTGTGAGAGAGAACACACTTCAATAATCTTTTTATATTAGTTTAGTGATAGTGTTACAGCACATTGTGATCATCTCACCCTAAAAAAGCAGTCTCCTCTCTCTTGCAGCCTCTTGGCTTCCAGAACCGGGACTGCTTGAGACATGAACTAGTTACTGGTATTTACACAAGGACAGAAATGATGCCTGAAGGTGGTTACCTTTGTGCTGTGGCTTGCCATGTGATTAGCAAGATCAGTGCCTTTAGTCATCTTGGCGTCAGCAAACTTGACATAACTATGAAAGAGGCAGAATACTGACAAGACAAGTATTCAGTGGTATCAAATTCATGCTATGGAAAATATCTTCCAGGAGACTGGATTCTCTCATATCTGATTGTTGTCATCACACCGCTTCATTACGTGGGTGCTGGGGGCATGAGATCTTCAGTTAAATTCATAAAATAATCCTTCATGTCTTACAGTCACTTCTGCATCTGCCATCAACTGATGTCTCTTTTTTCACAGACAATAACCTGCATATAACCCATTTTTTTGCTTGCAGAATTAAAGCACCAGCTGACAGAAACGGCATGAAGTAGTGCTCTAATTCAGAGATGGACTCAGCCAGTGATTAATATAAAATTAGTCATAGATCATTCATAAATTTTTTCCTTGCATAAAACTTGCCTAGTTTCACTTAAAATCTGTTAAAGTTAGTGATTTGAAAGCTTCCATTTAAACCTTCTGCAGTTTGTTCTTGCTACTGATCTTAGAAGTATTTCATTAAATGGTATTTCTGGTGCTACTCTTCTCTGACTCAGGAGACTGTAGTATTTTGTTATCCTTCCAGAAAGTGTTTCTTTGCTGCAGCAGTCGGCTATGTTGTTTGAATTTTCCGTTGCCGGTATGTTGATTCAGTGACATTTGTGCTTGTACATTATTCAGATGTACTGTTTTGTGGTAGGAAATGCTGTATGACATAACAGCTGCTTGGATTGCTGAAGTTAATGGTTTGGTTAGTTTTGCTCAGGTCCCTTTAGTTTTCACTTTAGGATCCTGAGTGTATTATACCCCCTGCTTTTTGGATTGAAACTTGGTTTTCAAGCTCAAGGCTAGCACTTGCAGGACGGACAAGTACTGTTTTGGGTTTCAGCTGCGAGTGAAGTAATACCCAAAACCAGATTCATTTGTTAATGTGGACGCTGTGTGGTTTTTGTCTGTGTCAAAAGAGGTGCAGCCTTCTAGAAACCAAAAATAAAGATAAGAGCTAGCACATTTGTGGTTTACGTGTTTGTCTAAGTGCAGCTCAGCTGTCCCATGGTAAAGAAAACATCTGTTAAATGGTATGTAACAGCTGAAAAATTTAACCAGGGCCGGGTGATGTAAATGTGAGAGATGTTGTTTGGTGGTGGGTGATACTTGGTGTGGGTAGGTGATGTATACAGATGTGGGGGAATTATTCAAGTTGTAGCCCTGATTACTTCCATTTGGATTCAAACCAGTCTATGCCCAGAGCCTTTTACAAAAAAGTTATAATATTAGCATACCAAAATAAAAGACATGCTGCAATGACTTTTTCCATGGAAAATCATTATGTCCCCAAATCAATCAAAGAGAGCATTTCTTAATTGCTTTGCTGCTTGTGTTTAAATCCTCTGCCAAGGCAAGATAACCAGACATGATCCAAGGCAAGATAACCAGACACGATCAGGTGGCATTGGTGATAAATATATATATTGGTGATTGGTGGTAAATGTACATGTTATTAATTTTCCTTCATAATTTTTTGAGTCGTGTTACGTCTGGTAGCTATTGATTCATTCTTTTAAAGAGGAATAAAAACAAAAAAAAAGACAAGCAAAAGGAAAAATGGTCTATTAACTAAGACTAAAGTCAGAGTTCACAAGAATCAAGTATATTTCTCAGGCAAGAATCTTCTTGATGTAAGCTCTTTTTTGTAAATTAAAAACAAACAAACAAACCCCACCACCTTTGTAATACCCAGTATTACTTTTGGAAAGGCTGAAAGTGTGTGGCCGAGTTCTGCAAAAGTAGCTTCTAATATGCGTAGATGTGGAGGAAGCTTAATAATTAGATTGCAGAGACACCTGTACATGCCTCAACAGGAAGGAGCTGTGCCTGTGTGGGAGCCTCCCTCTACACTTGCACGAAGCCACAGTTTGCCCAAGCTCCTGCAAGTCTGCTGAGCTTTCAGGAAGAGGCATCATGACCGTGGGTGGAGGGTGACTGGAAGAAGCCAAACACTCATGTTTTGTTGCTCCGAGGAGCAGACAAAGGCTAGGCAGAGGAGTCTTTTTGGCAGAGGCTTCTTGCCAATTCTTTTCTTGCCAGCCAAGCTGTGGAAGGGGGTGGCTGTCAAAAGAGATCCAAGCAATCCTACCTTGAGAAAGCAGAGGCTTTTGTGTACCCACTCGGAAAGGATGAGAGGTCAGGATGTGTGCGAAGCGGCCGAATGCCAGGGAGGCTGGTGTCAGATGTTTCCTGGAGGAGCGAGCATGCTGGCTTCAAGCTGCCAGTGTTACAGGCAGCATCCACTTCCATTGCAGGGCAGAGTGGCTTGTCTGAACCCTCACCATGGACTTCAAGAAACACTCCCTGACTGGGAAACTGTGGCTGTGTTCTTTTGCGCTGTCCTCTACGGCAGGCTGTGTTTTGCTGGCTAGCTGAAGCTTTTGCTTCAGCATCCTTTGTCCTTCTGCCCAGGTCCCTCCTTCCCATGTGATTTCTTGGTGCTGAAAATTCCAGGTCCATTACCCAACTGACATACCCACCAGCCTGACCGTGTTCTTGAGATATAAGTGGTCCAATTACAAAATCTGGAAATTGAGCAGGGCTGGCCCTTGCGTTCAATTCAGGCGTGTGTGTGTGCGTGTAGCTTGTGGAGTGCTTTGGTGTTGGGAGCATAGTGGGAGATATTTAAATACAAACTTACTTGAGTCCTGTTGTCTTTGGAATGTATAGCCACATTTTCTTTTAAAAATGTAGGAAGAATGTCATAGTAGCTCTTTAATTGAAACGCAAGCAAGCAGACATGAAGCAAGTGGGAAGGAGGAGTAATTTGGGCTGTTGCTACTTGGGTCCGATGTTAGAGTAATTTTTTAGCTTTAGCAGAGAGGAGAGCCTCTTTCAGATCATGTAATTCAAAGCCCTTCTTGATTAGAAATGATTCGGCAACACAGATCTTTATTTTTGTCTAGTAGAGACAAGGCATAAAACAGATTGCTTGCTTGCAGTACTCTTGCATTCTTCCAAAAATGTTCCTGACACAACGCTTCAAGTAGGCACAAAGCAAAGAAATAGTGGTGCAGCTTTCTTGTTAAGCCATGCCCCTGAACACAGTGCAACGTGTATTTTTCAGTTCTTTAGGCATAGGTTTATAACCTGTTTAAATTCATGCAGCATGTAGTTGCATGCAATCATGCTTGAAAAAGCAACGGGTATCTATGGTAGAAAACTTTTGATTGACAAGGTAAAATACTACTGCTGAGCATGCAAAATTGTAGGATTAGGATTTGTGTTTTCTTTCTTACTAAGAGATTATAGTCTGGAAAGGACAAAAAAAAAAAAAATCACATCATTTTTCTTGTCTGTTTTTACATTTGTTGTTGAGTACTGGGTTTTTTTCCCCGGGGATACTGGATAGGTTCCTCCAGGACATCTATATTTTGCGTTGTTCTCTGTATGAGAATTAACTTGTATCTCGCCTATTTTGCCTAGTCCTGCACTTCTTAAATGATTGTTCCTAAAGGTTGTCTCTTGTTTATGAGTGTGGTTTTCTGGTAGGTTGTGTTTTTTTTTTGGATACTGAACTTGAATTGAACTCAGTGGAGAGCTTAGCTCTTGCCGTTGAGGCTGGAGAGCTCCCACCCCCTTAGATGCCTGGCTGCTTGTACACGGTACATTTATCATGCATGATACAAGAACAGCTATTACCTCAGTTACTGTTCTTGGATGATAATTTACCCTTTCAGCCAAACCAGAAAAACTCCACCCTTTCCCAGAAGTCCAGCAAGTCCTGGTTTTCACTCAGTGTCCTAATGCAGGTCTCAGGATAAAGCAATCTCTGTGTTCTCTGCCCCCTTAGCCAGAAGAAACACTGCAGGGAACATCACAGCCATGCCTACAGCAATTACTTGAGAAAACAATCTTCAGAGGTGAGGGTGTGCAAGAGATGTTTCCTTAGCTGTAGGATTAGGTGGAGTCTAAGATTTCTGTGGAAGTTCATTAGTAAAAATTAAATTGAGTTTGAGGAAGGAAGGAAGCAGGGAGGCTCTTTGGAGTGGGAAATGTAGACCACTTCTCTAGCAGCCTTTGAAACAACCGACTCCTTATGGGGACAGTGCACAAGGTAGGGTCTAAGGCAGTTTACTTCTGAGAAATGCAAGACCCACACAGTGGGGGTCAGCCCCACACAGCGGGGCACAGTGTTAAAATCCCACAGCCTCGCCTCTGCATCTCCTTCCCTGATGCCTGACTGCTGCATGTGGGTCCTGGTAGCCCAGGCAGTGGAAATCCCAAAGATCTTGCCAATTTGTGAGCCTCGCCTGGCTCAGCTAGTGTTGAGTATTTGGAATGAAGGGGAGAAGTTCCATCTAATAAATAGGTTTTCCATTTCAGCCCTTGGTGTTACTTTAAGGGGATTTAAAATAACACCGTTAAACGTTTCCCCCCCTTGCTTTGTAGTTTCATACATGACATTCTGTAGTAGCCTTTATGAAAACATCAAATATTTTTTTTCCCCCAATAACCCCATTTTGTCTCTTTTTCCATCTGACAGATGTATATTTTTTCCTGTGTTGCACAGGGCCCATTACATAATTATTCTGTTGCAATAGCCTGAAGTCCCAGTCCTGTGATGGAGTCTGCTTGCACAGACCCATATGCCCTTGTTTGTGTTCTGTGTAATTTTTTTTCCTTGTATTTTTGTCCAATCTAGATTAAAAACTGCTCTGAGAAGCAGTGAGTACCCAATAAGTGCCCCAGCATCATCTATTATAACTTTTTAGTACAGACCTGAAATTGTATTTTTCTTTTGTGCTTATCTCCCAGTTGTGCATGGGATGAATTCTCTCTGTTCTAGTTTATACCTTCTGGATATTTGCAGTTGGTCTTTACCCCAAGTCAACAACTAGTAGGTCTGTGTCTCTTTAGCCCTAAATTTTTTTGAGGGCTGATTCTTTGCTTTCTGATTGTGTTGTTTGTTTGTGCTAAAAGGCTATCAATTTGGCAATACCTATTCTTGTTCTTGGTGTGATTTTTGTTTGGAGAACAGCATCTCCATGTGCTGGCACAGTGTCCCAGGTGGGGATACACTGGAATCATAACTGAAGAGTGAGTCACCCATCCACTGAGTGATGCACAATACCTTTACAACAGTGTTCCTGCTCGTTTCAGTCCTTCTGCCAGAATATTTCACTGAGCACTCACATGAGTTACTGATTCTTATGTCTCTTCTAATGGGAGCTCATGTAATATCCCAGGCTTGGAAGTTTTTTGTTATTGGTCTGGAGTTTTATTCCCCAAACATCTCTTTTCCATTTCAAATTCAAAGTTTGCCCAGAAGCTTCTCCCAAAACAATTTTGTCAAGCTTCCCACACCAGGTAGCTCTTTATTTTGACCACAATCTATAGATGGCAGTATCTGCGACTAAAGCATTCTGTCAAACCACAGTAACAGAGAACATCTTTGATTTCCTGAATCTCTTTTATTTTGGTAATAGCTATTGGGAACGAGCTTGTAGGGTTAGTTCAGTGCTGTAAGTTGCTCTGATTTCCACTGGCTTCACTTTGTCCTCTGATCTCTAGATGTTCAACACCGTAGGGTGCTTGGTTGGGATTTTTGGAGGTCACAATAGTAAGAAGGAAGCTGTTGGAAGGAATCATTCATCTTCTTTGTTTTGTGTTATACATGTGCGATCATCTGAGGAGATTGATGGCAGGCACAGACAGACTATGTAGTGTGGAAATACTGAGAGATTACGTTGCTGGGAATTATTTGGAATAAACAAGCTCATTTCCCCATTGTACATCAGCTGTCACCCTATAATCTCTTGGTATTAGCTTTTTTCCTAATGCTGTTATGTACCTCATCTGCTTGCTTCCTGTATCCTGTGTCACTTGATGATAAAGTTTTATGAAATTTGACTGTTAAGTTGCATCAGACTTTGTAGTGATTAATTAAGTTCTTTATTTCTTTCTTTCCAGCATCAGAAGTTTTTATAGATCAGTGGTACTGGCTCAAGGGGGACAGCTGAGATCAGCATCAGGTCTGCTCCCTGGGTAATCTAAGCCACCACATCAGCAATGTCTCTCACATCTACACATCTGCTGGGTTTTTGCTTGATATCTGACATAATAGGTCACTTAGGGTTTTATTTCAAATGTCATTAAAATTATGTTGTATATGGCTTCCAGCAGGAGTTATAGAAGAATGTCATGCTGCTTCTGCTTCTATAGGCACCCATTTATTTAGTATCTTTTAAAGGATATCCATGATTTAACACAATGTGAACTGCTGTTTACATTCAGGGAGGCTTTCTACATTTTAAAGACAGTGGCTTTGGAATTTAATATATGGACTGTGACAGGATAATGTGAGATATTTTGATTAGCCAAGAAGGAAAAGTGAAATGACTGGAGCTGTTCTGTGGCATATGATGGGCTCAAGCAGTGCCGGTGCTCTAGTACAAGGCTCACCAGACTTGCCGTGCCTGCATGATGCATCCATGCTGTGCATGTGCAGTTAATCTGACCCAGCAGGTCTATGGTGGAATGCAGAGAAACTGCCAAGAACTTTCAGATTACTGGGGCAAGTTTATGTGAAAACGCATTCAACAAAATATACTGTTTGTTGCGTTACCCATTGGAAATGGTCTAGTTTAGTTGACTTCAAGGAGCAGCATTTTGCATTCGGTCTAGATTGATTTGATCCAAGTAGCCTAGTGGCATGTCAGAGCTGGCAGTCTTGTCTTAGGAACAGTTATCCCTCATCTGCTTTGTTTTAGATATTACAGTATGATTTAGCATGACATCCTAAATTGCAACTGAGTCTTCATGTGGAAGGCTGGGTCGAGTTCCTGGATCTGCACTTCAGCCATGCTCTCTGTGGTTGGGATGTACTCAGCCCTGTAACCACGGGTGAGGTCCCAGCTGCTTGTGGGGTCTCTTATTCTGACTCTTATGGTGGTTGTGTTTTCACACTCTGTAGAAATGCTTGCCACAACCCAGGTAAAATGCATCCTTTGTCTTGGCTTGCTGCCCTCCAACTGCTCTTGTCTCTGAACTCCTCATCCATGTCTTATCGCTGGATGAGGAGCACAGTATTTGTTTGCACTGTCCTCTCTGGTGTGGTGTTTGTTAGCCCACTGGAGAAGCAAGAATACTTCCATTTCTGTGACTCATCTACATAAGGTTCTGATCACTTGTCCAAATCCCCTGAAAGTCTGCCTATGTCAGCTCTCAGCTACTGTCCTACTTCTGTCCCCCTTCTTCTCGACAGTTGTCTTTGTGCTTCATAAGGCTGTCGCCCCACTCCAGCTGGGACTTGTGGCCTTTTTGTCTGTGCTTTCTGTGGTGGATGGATTTGATGTCCCTCCTGTTCTCCACACCACCTGTGGCTGCTGGCCGTACAACCTGATGTTCCCAGCTGATATGGTATGCTGTTCCTCACAATGTTTAATGGCCTATGACCCAAGGGAGGTACTTGCCTTTCACCTACAGGCGTGCTAAGTCATTGGGCTTTGAAAAGGGCAGCAAGCACTTTCTCTGCTGCCTGGGACCACTGGTCTGTTGCCATTGAGGACTTCAGGCTCTCCTGGCTTTGGTCATTGCTGCTCCCTTGTGCTGTCCTGCGTCCCTAGCCACACTGCAGGCCCACAGTATGCAAGGACTGGTGTCTCATTTGAAATGTTATTTTCCTTCTTCCACTCACTTATCCTCTCCATAGCCTTTGGAGTGTCTCTTCTTGCATCTCTGACCATTCCCACAGAAAATCACTCTGTGTGAGCTCTCTCTGGGACTCACAGGCTGCCCAGGGCCTCACACTAAACTTGGGAAGAAGTGGGTGTTGTTCCCTGTTTGTCAGGAAACCTAAACTCCAGTGCCAAATGTTTTTATTCCTTGGGTTTTTAATCAGAGGTTTGCTGGCTCCAGAAGCAGTTACCATCTATTTTCTCCTATAATGGTCATGTTTCTTCGGTTTTATTGCTACTTATCAGAGTTGCTGGAGTTACACTCCACCTGGCCCTGCACTTCTGCTGGATTTGAGTCGTTTGTGGCTGTAAAAACATGGTTAAAAGTCCAATGTTGGCTGGCAGCCATGGTCTGCTGGATGTGTATTTGGAGACTTCCAATCTGCTGGCATCACTGTGCAAATGTCTTGCCCACACTCTGCCTCTTTGCTCTGTAAATACTGTGCTGGTTTCTCCTCCCCAGGAGCAGCAGAATTTTAGGAACCTAAATCTGCAGTGTTTTTCCTGTCACTTGTGCTGTTGCTCTTGGGAAGGGTTGTGTATCTGTGCTCATCCGTCCGAGGCTGTAGTAGCAGGTACTCAGTTCTCCTTTCTCTGTTCCTGAAGCTCCAGTACCGGCATGTTTCTGGTATTTGGAGGCATGCTGTTCAAGTCAGACCACTTGCCCTCAGCAATTAGTCCAGAAAGCTGGAGCTGATTTCTCCAACTGCTGCCTTCTTCTGCCAAATAATAGCCTCTCTGAACAAGATGGCAAGAAACCCCCATGCCTGACTCAGCGCTGACAGGAGCAGCGGGCAGTGTTTCAGGCTGCTATCTGCTTCTCCCAGCCCAGCAGGAGGAACACGGGCTTTCTCTTTGTGTTGCCCCAAGCCCAGCCAAATAGCTGAGCTCCAGTGACGTGTTTTGACTGATGTTTCTGTGCCTCTGCCTCTCCATAGCTGTAGAAGCGCAGATTCCCATCCCATTGCTCCCTCCCTAGCAAGTACTGTCTTAAACATGGTGCTGACACTGCAGCTGTGGCCCATAATAAGGCAGTGTGTAAAATAATGCAAAAAAGCTAAATAAGGCCTTTAAAATAAGCTTTATCAGTCAGAGTCACTTTAGTGTGGTGCCTTGAAGACAGAGAAACTCAGCTGTGTCCATGCAGCCAGATTCAGTCATACTTCTTGCAGCTGCTGTTCTTTCTTAACAAAATCTGTGAAGGTTATTAGGTCTTCACCTTGCTCCACCAAGTTCTTGGGACTGCCTTTTGTTGAGGTCTGCACATAGTGATGGCAGATTGCCTGGGTGTCCAAAGCTGAGATGGGGTATGCAGTTGCAGCACTGAAATAGCACACATCCAGTCCACCTTCTTGCAGTGCCCACACACAAAAGGCAAGAATTATTATTTTGGTTTTTTGTGGTTTGGTTTTTTTCCTTTCCCCCTCCAGTGTCACATTGAATATAGGAGGAAAAGAAGTACAAGGCTACTTCTGTGCGCGCCTCATTATTGCATTTATTACCACTTGCTAACTTTGTCCTGCGGGGTCCAACCCACACACAGCTTTTCTTGGGCATTCAGTTAGTTGCTCTAAACTGAAATGTGCTCAAAATAGCCACAGTTTTAAACATGTCCCAGAGCCTGTGGCTGCTTTGCATGTTTATGGAAGGCGTAACCCTGCTCATGGTTGGGGCGCCAGAGGTGCCCAGGCCTCCCCAGCCTGGCTGCTGGAGCAGAGGGGTTGTGGTGTGTGTACCAGGGCAGGTGTGGGGCACCCCACAGCTCACACTGCTGCAGCTTTAAGGGGGGGTTGGGCCAGGGTTAATGCCCTCATGTGTCACCTGAGGCTGCTGCACAGCAAAAGGTCCCTTGCAAGGTAAGATGCCTTGTTTGCAGGAAACGTGGTACCTTCCCCTTGCTGTAACCCAGCATGTTTGTATCAGGGCATCAAATGACATGCGGATACTGACCAAAGGTGATTTGCTGCTGGGTTTGGTAAGAGTTAAAATTACCAACCTATTTATTTATGGGTAACGGTTTTAAATTGGAAGAGGGGAGATTTAGATTAGATATTGGGAAGAAATTCTTTCCTGTGAGGGTGGTGAGGCACTGGAAGAGGTTGCCCAGGGAAGTTGTGGATGCCCCATCCCTGGAAGTGTTGAAGGCCAGGCTGGATGGGGCTTTGGGCAACCTGCTCTAGTGGGAGGTGTCCCTGCCCATGGCAGGGGGGTTGGATCTCGATGATCTTGAAGGTCCCTTCCAACTCAAACGTCTTATGATCCTTGGACTGGAGGGAATGAGGAAGGAGAGTGCTGCCCCTGCAGGTGGTGGTGGGGATAGAAGGAGGCAGGATTTTTCTGGCTTTTTTCCCCCCTCCCTTCCTTCTGAGGGACTGCTTATAGAAAGCAGTATGTTATTATGCTTTTGTTCTTTGCGTTTTATGTGATGTGGTTTGGGTAACGTTAATGTAACTTAACGTTATGCTCACCCACAGCACTAATGATAGCTCTCAAATATACATAAATCTCTGCAAAGAGAGAGGGAGTTGTGTTTATCTGTAAATAGTGAGCATACTGCCCTGTTTATCTAGCACGTAAACCTCTGTTGCACACTCCCATCCAGTCCTTTTTATATAATTGAGTTCTCCAGTCCTGGCAGTTGATTTATATTCAGAAAACAAAAATTCATCCCCCACAAAACTTTCAAATCTGATTAAAGTTCTTCTCTTAATTCTTTAAGAAATTCTTTCTGCTCTCTTCAAGACTGAGGATGTGCATTTTCCCTTTTTATTTAGATGAGTTTATTTTGGTTACAGGAACCTGGTCAAATGTTATTTATTTTCTTGCATTTATAATCCTGTGAGGTTTATGTATTGGGAATAATCTTTGTGAGCTGGAAGAAGATTGTCCAGCCTGTTTTAAGATGTCCCACTTTCTGAGTACTGCATCTCATTAGGAATGCAGTTGGCTGTTTGCATGGCTTTTTTCTTCCTCTATATAGCCTGAAGGAGAAAATATATAATTTCATCATCTACTAATAATGCTTGGCGCTTTGTTTGCAACTTCAAAGAACGATACAGCTATGAATTGAATAAAATCTGTAACATTGCGTAGTAGCTTCTCGTTGTTATTTGCCCCATTGTACAGATGGGGAAAGTGAACAAGAAGTCAGGTGACCTTAGGCCATGAAAGGAGAAGCAAAAACAACTTGAGTTCCCAAGCTCTGTTACTTGTACCAGAAGAGCACTACATTCTTTCTTGTTCAAAGTAAAGAAGAGAGGGGGGACGGGAAGGAGGAAAGTTTGATTCTAGTCACAACAAAAGGAAAGGAAGAGCTGCTTATCTCTTACGATCTTATAATATGTTGTCTAACTGATGTGGTTGTCACTTCTCAGAGTGTGGTTGGAGGTATGCGACAAATTGTCTGGAGTTTATAAAGGCGAAGCAGTGTGTAAATTGGGTTAGGGTTGTTGGGTGTCACTGCTGGCTGGGGCATCTCTCTGGTCTTTCCCTCCTCTTCCCCCTCAAACCAGAAGCAGGGGAAACCTTTTCGAAGTATTTGAAAATATTTTTTCCCTATCTTGCTTTTCATTTGAGACTGAGATGGGAAAATGGGCTGTCCTAAATGGGGACTGTGTTAACACATGGCATATACAGGAACTATTTTTTTTGGTCTTATCTACCACATGCCATGCTAGGATTCTTTTCTTTCCCCTCATAGGCTCAGAGTGATGTCTGGGATTACTTCTTTTGCAAAAATCATTTTATACAACTGCACTAGGCTGTAGGGCTTGATTTATAGCTGTTTAATTAACTGACAAGACCTTCAAATGTGTTGCACGCCATATAGGAAAGATGAGTCTCGTAAGTAATGAACTGCAGAATTATGAACTCTGTTACAGAGGAAGTCATGGTAACAAATATTCTTGAGTGCTTATTCAAAATTAGTTAAAAGTTCTTTCTTTCAGGAATTTTGGCTTTTTCCAAAGGTGCTTTGGAAAACTGGGAGGTATTACACCAGTTTAGGCCTCTTGGGGAGGACAGATAATCTGCGTGGTGGAAAGTGGCTGAGTGCAGATGAGCACAAAAATCACACAAAGATTTTCTTCATCTTTCTTTGGGAAATCCTGTGGCTGCCCTCTCCAAGGGCTCTTAGAGATTCCCTGACCATCTACTGGTTGGCTTCAGATGCCTTTTTTGATAAACTTTCTGGTGAAATTCTTGCATGACTTAACACAGCCTTATTCTGGGCGTGCCCTGCTAGTGAAGGCAGCAGAGAAAGCAGCTCTCTTCAGCTATGTGCTCTGTCTGGGGGTATAAAATTTTGCTGAGCCTTTTTTAGGGCCTCAAGATTTAACTCCCAGGATTATATTTAGATTTCTGTTTTGGATGAGTGAGACAGATATCCTCATGCCTTAGATGAGACCTTCAATGATGGATAGCAGCACCGAGGTATTGTAGCCAGTATTTATATTTTTCCCCCCTTTGAATCTCTTATGTAGCTGATATCTCATTTGTATGTGCTCCCTTCCAGTTTTGAGCAGAGCTGTCCTGAGCCACAGCATGCTCACAGGCCTCCAGTTTCATCCAGTGTTTCTCAGGATAACCAAATTACTGATTGCTTGTCAGCTGACTCCTTGAGGAGCTGAATATGGCTTTACATGAATCTGGATGTTTTTCCCTTGCTGGGCCTGGGCAGCCCCCAGGGCTGGGTTGGGACCTGGGCTTTGCAGCAGTAAGTGCTGAGCAGCTGGTATGCTGGCTTTCACGCTTAACTTGCAGGGTGGGAGCACTCGTGTGTCTTTGCATCTCTCTCCTCTGTCATCTGACAGCTTCTCTTGGTAGACTTTGATTTCACAGCTGCTTAGAAGAAATTTCAGCAGCTCAGCATGTGGGGAGCTGCGTGTTTGCCTTGGGCTGTGCTGTTGTTTTGTGGGTGGTATTTTTTTAATTTTGTGCTCTGTAATTTTTTTAGGTATTGCATGCAAAAATGGTGGCGCTTCCAAGAATGTGTTCAGGGTGAGCTACTCAGAACATGCTGATACCCCCACCAAGGAATTTTTTTAATATGCTATAGTATCTCCGAGTGTTACTTAGGTGTTTGAAATGAAGAGAGGGAGCTAGCTGACTCTCGGGATACTTCCTCCTTCTCCTCTTCCCTCCACTACAGATTTACCTAAACTCAGGTTACTTCTCAGATGTGAAAAGAACTGCATGTCCTTCTGCTTGGCAGAGCCTTGAGAGTTGGATGCTGTGCCTAGCCCCATGTGATGACTGCTCCTTGAAGCACCGTTGCCCAAAACAGTAGGGTGGGGCCTAATAGGACTTACCCTGCTGTTGCCTCTTGATGGCTACAGTTGTGCCAAGCACAAGAACTGAGGGCAGGGTTGTTTGGGATGTTTATCTTTCCTCATGCTTCCTCCTAACTGTTTGCAAGCAGCAAAGAGAAGGGAGGAGCTGTCATGTATTGTGGATTGATCACAAGTCATGAACATCATGGGCACTCAAGACAGTAGGAAGGTATCAGGAAAAGGAAAAGGGCGGTGGGAGAGGGGCGTCAACTTGAATGGAAGGAAAGAAGTGTGAGATAGCAGCATCAGGGAAAGAGAGGGCAGGTACTGCAGTGTGTAGCTGAGCCTGTGCAGTTCCCCATGGTGAAACTGATTGCTAACCTCCCTGGCTTTATTGCTGTAGCTAAGGTGTACCATTCTGAAATAACACAAGGGAACACAGAGTATTGTTTTAATTTTGAAGATCTTAATTTTCCAACTTCTGTGTAAAACCTGCCTGCCTAACCGCCCATATCCCCACAACCTCATGAGCAGATTTTGCGTGATAGCTGGACTTCTTGTTGCTGCCTTTCTTAGTTTTATTTAAAGTGTAGTATGCCTGTAGCAATGTGACTCTGGGATTCGGGGTGGCTTTGGGAAATCACTAGGATTAGCAGGACAGGTAATGAACTTTGATTGCAAAATTAAGTGGTATGAGTCAGTGTTTAAGGAAAGCCACCTCAGCTGCTGCTTCAGTGCCTTAGGGTGTGCAAGATGCCAGCAGGCACACATCTTCTATTGGGATTGTCTGGGGCATCCCTGGACTGGGAGGTGATGGCCAGGTGTGTGAGTGGGTCTTGCCCAGAAAGGCTTGGGCAAGGTCTTTTTTTTTGCCTGGGACATCAAACCCCCATCAGAAAGTGCTGGGAACTTTTAAGGTCTTGAATGGAAAACCAGCTGTTTTTAATCTTTTCAGCTCTCCTTACAACAAATTGGCCAGTTCTCTGTTTCTCCTGTTTTTGAAAGGCTGAGTTGACACTGACCAGGTTTGACAAGTGATAACTAGGGAGCCTGGTTCTGTTCTGCTTTGTGATTAAAGCTATAAGCTGGCCCTCTGAAGTTGAGAAAGCAGTAGCTTCCAAGTTGAGGTATCTGGATAATATCAAGAAGTAGGTGACAAGGTCACCTTGCTTGCTGAAGCAGTGAGACCTCTCCAGAAACCTTCAGGGTACAGGGGCTGGAGTAATGCTCCACTGGCAGCAACAGCAGCATGAATGATACTGGTTACAACTAGAGATGGCCACTCCAACTGAAGCAGGAGCTCTGTGTCACATTTCCCTCCCACCCTTCCAGTCTAAAGGAGGCTCAGATCCATACCGGATAAAATTGATATTTGTCTCCACCTGCCTATCTGCTGGCCAGCCCATACACTCACTCCCAGAAGTTCTCTTATCTCGAAACCAGAGATGCACCTGAAACTGTCTTTTAAGGAATTGGGAACTTCTTTGATAAAGCTATCTGTCTGCAAGCATTTTCAAGGACATGTCACACTTCTGAAATCATGGTATTAAAATAATTGCCTTTGAAATGAAGGGGGAGTCATGTGCCCTACATCAGAAATTCCTCTTAGTGCTTTTTAGTCTGGTATATAAATGTCAGGGCTTACATCCAGAGGGTGTTTATATTTCATTTTTAGCCATATCAGTATCTCTTACTCTTAAGAATAAATGCCATATAATCTGGTTATGAGAAATAGTTTTAATTTAGATACCAAAAATCAGACAGACAAATCTGAGTTACTGTAAGAAAGTAGGAGAGGAAATAGCCTTGCCACGTGAAGGGAGATCATTCAATCAAATCATGTAGTGTTTAATTATAAGGCCAGAGAATTTAATGAATTTAGTCCATTTCTTTAGGATAGCACAAGAATTACTATATTTTCTCTTATCTTTGGTTTGGTTTTTTTGTTTGTTTGTTTGTTTTTTGGGGTTGTTTTGTTTTTTTTTTTTGGGGGGGGGTGTTTTGTTTGTTTTTTTTTTTTTTTCTTTTTGTTTGTTTGTTTTTTGTTTTGTTTTTTTGTTTTTTTTCCTGAAGGCTTGATTCTTCTCTAGTATGCCTCTACTGGGGTATTTAATGAGGAGGTAGGATGGGAAACGCCCTTTCTACTTTTTCTTCCCCCCTCAGTAGTTCAGTGCCCACTGATTCGAGATACATAAAGCAGTAGAGACATAGGCTCATCTTTCATGTCCAAACCTCTGGTTTGAGGGAGATGTAGTTGTTCCTCATAGGCCTTCGATAAGCAGCGCTCATGAGGACAAGAAATGCATTTTGGGAGCAGAATCGTCCTTGCTGGTGGTCATTATCCATGAGCTTGGACGTCTGAAACATCTTTCACAAGTCAAAATCCTAGACCTGCAGGAGGTTGATTTTTCTCATACCCTTAGCGCTGTTTTTAGATAACAACGATGAAACTAATAATTTTACTGGCATCAGTAGCTAATACTAATCAGTACCTCAGGTGCTAACAACATGAATATTGTAGGCTGTCCCTGCAGGTTTATGACTGAGTGGTGAGTGTTTTGCTCCTCACCATGATTGGCAAAGGCTGTTAACTTGCAGCTGAGTTGCTGCCTGTGTGCTGGGCAGGCAGGTGAGCTTGCTCCCAGACTCCCAGTCACTTTGGTGGAGGCTTTTCCTGGCTTATTCCCTTCTGCAGATGCAGCCTGGTCTCCCACCCCATCAGCTCTCTTATATGATAGAGCAGCTTTTGTTTGCCCTGATTCACTTGAGTAATTTTTATTTTGTTTTTGGTATGGAGCCAAGCTTAGGGCGTCACAATGGTTCTGTGTAACCTTAAGCAAATTTAACTGGAAATACCTTGGTGAAGAAATTGATTTTTCTGTGTGATGGTGGTTTCACGTAGAACCAAAGTGATCTGGAGCAAGTTAGCTGTTGGAAGAGAACACAGGGGTTTTTTTGTTGCAGACTTGATTGGAGTTTTGTAACTTCAGCATTTCCCTTGGGCTCAAGCACCTTTCTTTGGGTGCCTCCTACCACCATAGCTGTGCTCTGGTAGTGCCTCTAAGTGGAGCAGGAAGGAAGACCACAGTGGTCAGCATGCTTGTGGAGACTTGCCCACGTTCGGTTTGTGGCAGAGGTCATCTCTAGCAGCTGATGGACTGAAGTCAGTCAAAGTAAGGGGAGCTGGTATTTTACTGTGGACCTTGTAACAGAGGGCTGGTATTACTGAAAGCACCCACAGGTTGCACAAGGCTGGCAGGAATTTGTATTTTGAGGTCCTGTTTTGGTCACTTAGTCAGACAGGCAGCCGGTGTTAAACACGTTCCCAGTACCATTGATTTCAGTGGCATCAGGAGCATGCTTGTTGTCAAATGTGGGTTTATGCAACTTGCTTGTCTCAGTCTGGGTGGGTCTTGCTGAAAAGATCCTGTGCTGAGAGAGAGACTGCCTCTGTTTCAGCCTGTGATTCAGATGGGTTGTCAAGCCAAGTAGAGGGGACCCACATTATAAAGGCTCTGAAATGGTGAGCTGGTGTAAAGCCACTTTGCTGATAAGAAGCTGTTCAAAATATTTGAAAAGTTCAGCTCTGCTGTGGGGACAGAAATTAAGGTTACACATCCTATCAAGTGCTGCAGCATCGCTGGGAAAAGCAAAACGGAGCTGAGGACAGGTCTGGTCCCCATTGTGTCTGTTCCCAGCTCAAGATGAAAATCTGACAGGTGGGGGATAACACTCTGCAACATCTCTGGCTATTTGGGGGTGAACCTCATTGACTGTCGAGGGTTTCAGCCCAGAAATAGTCTGTCAGTGGAGCAAAAGCAGTCTCCAGTTGTCAGCTAGCAAGTCCTCACAGGACCTTCTTTATGGGTTTGGTGCTTTTCTGTCCAGGACATTCGCATCGATTTCCATTACTGTTGCCTTTCCTTAGGTTTCCTGCCTTTGCTTCTGATCCTTTTCAGTGCAGCTGTTTACTGTTATTTATTTCTTCCCTCACAATTTTGGACACCGTTGGAAGTTACCACCTTTACAGTCCATGAGTATCTAGAGTAGGTAGCCTTGCCCCTACTTGCATGGTCCTGCTCCTTTATAGCCTATCTTGTCATTTCATTTAGGGACCTTCTTTGCAACTGTGCTCCTATTCACAAGACCTCTGTCAGATGTGCTGCAGTGCTCTGGGCAGAGAAGTAGGGGGAGTGCTGTGCACAGGCCAATACAAATGTGGCATTGTTTCTTCTGGGTAGTTCCTGCAAGTGCTTGTCTGAACCAGTTGCTTGGTGCCAAGGGGTTTCTTGGTTCCTGGGTGCAGGATTAAGGTTATGCTTCCACGTTCAGTGGGGTATTGTCAGCCAGTGATAATCCCCTGTCCTAAAGACAGGGGCAGCACTGCTTTGAGCAACTGAAATAGCTACCTCTTGAGAGGATGGGAAAGAGAAGCCCAACAACATTGGTACATGAGAGGAAATTATTAGTGTACTCAATTATGAGGGCAGGAAACCTTGCTACATACACAACAAGTGGCAGTAATGGATTAAGTCTGTCTCTTTTAATCCTTCTACTATCAGATTAGTTGTCAGCATCTGTTAATTTCTACTATGCCGAATATGTAGACAGTTCTGAGGTTTGCATTATTATGAGTGTGTGTTGTGTATAATTTATAATGTATTGTGATAGCTGTAGAGAGTGCCGTGATCCACACCATGGAGCCCTGAGATACGGCTGAGCTGCCGTCTCTTGTATTACCTACAAGAAGATTGGAGCCTTGCTGTGTAACAACAGGAGAGGAGACGTGTAGTCATTACTCTTGTTACACATTTGCATATGGCTTTTTGAGCATGGCACAGTACCAGGTTGCTGGCCTGCAGCCACACCAGCTTCTTGGGATCTTGTCAGATCTAGCAAGCAAAGGAGTGCCAGGCTGGGTCGCAGTTCCTGGACAAGAAACCTCCAAGGAACAGGCTGCTGTCGCAGAGATACTGGAGATGTCCTTGTGGTGCCACATGTATTTTGGACATGCATGTGTGCTGGGTGTGTTTCTCCTTTTTTATTGTTACTTGATTTTCTTACTTCATGAGAGCACCATGTTATTTTCTAGTGTTAATTGGAAGTAACAATTCTCCTCTCCCTCATAGGGTGCACAGTTCTAAATGATCTGAAGATTAATTGCTTGAGATTTGCGGACGGGTAGTGTTGATTATTTATAAGATAACGATAGCTCCGTCACAAGTTGAATATCCATCCACACTAAGTGTGGCCTTAGTCACAGTGTGGAGCTGTGCTTGAGATTCTGGGATGCTATTTCCATGTGGAGTGCTGTCTTTTTCCCTGGGAAAAAGTGGTGCTAAGTTCCCATAAGTGAGAAGTTCCTACTGGTGAGAATTTTGCACACGTAGATGAATTATGTGCTCTAGTCAGGTAGGCTAACCTGTTAAAATAGCCATGAAGACCAGAGTAACAGGAGTCTCAGCTCAGGTGAGCAACCTAATCCCTGAAGGGTGACTGGTTTAGCTAAGCTGTTTCTTTTGATTTACCACCCAATTTACTTCATCTTTGTGTCTGTCTTCAGTCAGGTTAGCTCTCTTGAGTTTGGCAGTCAGAATTAGGAAAAGAATGTATCTTTTAGAGCCTAGGTCTATCCTTCGAATTGACAGACTGCTGTATAGATGTTCAAAATTGCCATCCGCTCCTAAGTGGAAGTTTCCTGCCTTGGATCACACTGCTGTGTGAGAGGGGAAGAGCCTTGGGCTGGGCTGCTGCAGCCCACTGAGACCACTGCCACAGCAAGAACCTCCTGCAGCATCAACACAAGATGCAGGATTTGGCCTGGGATCTGTCATCTTGGCTGTGCTGAGTTGGAAGAGGCTGACGGGAACTGGGAACTCTCCAGCGCTGTGGACAGAGTTGATATGGCAGTGTAGCAACGGCAAGTTAAGGTTTCCTCTTAAACAAACAAGTTTCCATAAATGATAAGCGACTTTTACCTGAGTAACATTAAAGTAGGTTTGCAGAAGCTTTGAACGGTGCACAAAAATGTCACAAGTTTGACTGAACATCAGCACTTGTTTCATTGATAACTGAGACTTGGTTTAGAAAAATGGGATGCAGTTGAAGTACTTGTCTTGTTCATGTTATTTTCACATGTCTTGTTTTAAATTACTTTTTTGAAGGCTTTTAATTAGTACTGGTTCAGGCCTTGCAGTCTGTAAAATACAGCACATCATGTTACTTCATCTTGGATAGCACTCTACTTTCTTTTTAAAGACAATTTAAATAGAATATTAAGGGAGGGGGAAAAAACAACCAGAAATGGAAATTTAATATTCTTGACATTTCTCAGAAAGCTGCTTAAGATTATCTCCTTAAAATGGCAGAATTCGCCTGCAAGTCAGGTTAGAGGAGCAGGAACTGATATTTCATTAAAATACTATGAGAAGCCAGAATGCATTTATGATCCTTGGGACATTTGCAGCATTTAAGCAGTTAGAGCTTTCTTGTAGTCTTGCTTTTTGGACTTTACTAGAAAACTGCTAGTAACAGCATTATTTCAGTAACACAGTATTGCCAAGGTGTTTCAGTACTTGCACAACTGTAGTGTACTGGGAGTGATAGAGTGATGTTGATAAATGGATAGTTGATAATGATGTTGATAAATGATGAAAATGATGTTGATAAATGGATTGCAATTAATTTGCAAAAAGGACAGAGTTTATCAACAAGGCTTGAACTTCTGTGAAGTTAAATGTCATTATAGCTATACCTTGCCAGCAAAATCTTGAAGTAGATTAATCCATCTACTTAAGTGGCAGAGTTTCATGCTGTGAGGAGGGTAATAACTGTAGGGGTTTTGTAGTGGGTGAGTGCAATGGTGAACAGTTCAGCACACCTGTGATATAGAGCTCCCACGGTTTCTCTCCGGTGACTGAAGAGGCAACCTCACATAGCTGCTTAAATGCCTCTGCTGCAGGCTGTTACTATATAGTGGAATGTAAATGATGAGCTGTCCCTGAGAGGACAGGACCCCTGCAGGAAGGTGTATGATGATTTGCATCCTGAAATAAGCAATATTTTGTTTCTTAAACAGGGCAGGAGCTGTAGGTCTATTGTGTATGTAAAACAAACGTTATTGCCAGCTTCGTATGTAGTTTTCCATTTTTAACACCAGGGTCATCATAGTTGGGACCTTGGCATCACCAGTGTTTTCTGCAGTCCCACCCACACTAGTCTGTCTGAGTACTTTCTTTTCATTCAGTAGAGTAAGATCTTCCTCTAAGGGAGGATCCCATCCCAACTTTAGCCAGGGAAACGAAATCTATAGTGCTTCAAAACTATTATAACCTCCCAGAAACAGTCCCTCCAGTGATGGAGGCAGTAATTTTAAAATACTTACTTTTATAGATCTATTATATATGAAGCAAGAATAAAAAAATATTAAAACCTCTTTTGTGTTTGAGAACAGACAAGACTTACCTCTTCCAGGTAACTCCTGAGCCTCCATGTATACCAATGAAGGATTTGGCCCCAGATGGTCACATGATACATGGAGGAAGCTGCTGGTTCATAGTCATGATGAGAAAATAACTTATTTTTACTTCATTTTATTTAGGGCGGGGATCATGTGTTTTTGGGAGGGTTTTTTTTGGGGGGGCATCGTAATAGGAGACAACTAAAGGATAACTTCTTTTTTCAACTGACCCAGTGAGGTCCTTTGGGCACAAACACCTGGTACATCTTGCCCCTTTCCCTTTCACTGGCAACTTTCACAGTGTTTTGGGAGTCCTGTTGAGTTTTCCCCCTTGCCTCTGAAGAAGGTCACTGAAGATGATCATCTCATCTCTATTAAACATCGTAAGGGCTTTGATGGTTTTGGTGGACCTTCTGTTTTTCCCATGAACAACCTCCTCCCTCCTGTGGCCTTCATGGACTTAGTACTTTCATTGATCACAGATTCCCTCTTGATGTCAGCAAAACTATTTGCATCCTACAGGTTCCTTGGAACTGGGATCTTCAGCCACAGGTGGGACTGGGCTGTACCCTTGATACATTAATTCCTTGTTGGCCAGCTGGTATAGTAAAATTGACATATAGTTAATATTATACTTTTCTATAAGACTGAGTCTCTTCTCTGCTCCTCCCTTCCCCCCTCCCCCCAGCCCAAAGATTGGAAAAGTGTGAAACACTTCTAATGTCTGCCTCTTTTAGCATCAGACGTCTGATTTGTATGTAAGTAGGAAAACTTTGAAGTGTTGTTGAAATACAAAGGGAAAGTACTTCAAAGAAGCGTGACATTAAAAGTGTATCTGATCCCTTGAGGTTTTTGAAGTTTATCTGGAGATTATGTATTCAGAGGAACATCTGTATGGAAATACTTAGGGTAATCAACTCATGCAAAACATTTTAAGTGTTGCTAGTCAACATGCACTGAACTATTCCTTCACCCATCTGTCTGTTTTGCCAATGTCTGTGACGCAGTAAGAAGTTAACATGATCTCTGACAAGGAAAATACGACAGCCCAATGCTGCTACAGTGTGAGACATGTTCAGCACTTACCCCATGTCCCACATAGATCCCTAGGTATGGCCAAATAAAGCCATGTTGTGTTAAACGCCCAAAACTTCCTATTTGCATTGGTTGCTCTTCTGGACTAGGGCCGTGGTGGTCCTTAGGAGGCAATGGGGTGCTGAATTACAGATTTGTAATAAATACCTTGAACTTTGGGAGCGTTCAGATCTTGGATCTGAGCTTTTTCTCGGTTGAGCATCCACTCCTGTAAAAACATGCCAAGCTGTGCTGGAGGAAAAGGTTGTTGTTTATCCTTTTGGCAAACAAAGATTCTGGTATCAAAGTTTCTAATTGCAGAAGTTGTATTAGCAGTTCCAAGAGCTCAAGGGTGGGTGGGTATATGTGCAGGAGAAGCTAATTAGGTGTGTGTAAATTTTGGGCTAGGTGCAGCTTTAAATCCTAAATGTATTGTTGCATCCTTGCTATCTTCTGTGACAGTGGGGTTTCAGAAAGTTAGAAAATGATGAAGTTGCACAAGAACTGCTTTTTCCCAATACTACTATGAAATAAGAGTGAGGTTACTTTTGGTCTTTCTATGTTACAGAAACAAATTTAATTGAAATAGTATTAAATTACTTGTATTGTAATTTAAATAAAGCTTCAAAAACATTTGAAGGTTGAGGGAACAGATGCAGTTAAGCAATCTAAGAGGCTTTTGGTTTTGTTTTTCTTTTTCTGTTGCAGACTTGAGAAAGAAAAACGTCAAGTGATCCTGCTTCCCCCATGCACATCCCTTCTACGCCTTACATGTCAAATAAAGGGCTTCCTGTGTTCGGACTTTCAGAATATTCTCAGATTACATCAAACTTCCTTCAGCTGTCACGTGGCACAACAGTGCTGTGGGATTTTTTTTCCTTACTAAAGACTAAGATCCTAGCAGAACTACTTCTCTGTTAAGGTCTTGAGTTTTGGGAGAGGTTGGACTTCGCAAGGTTTGCTGTGTAAAGCTGTCTTTCTGGCAGAGTCTGCAGACCCGACTGACCTATCAGAGTTGTAGAGTGGCTTAACCATGTTGCAGATACTTAATAATGTTGAGGGGCAATTCAGCTCTTTCACAGGACAGTATTTCTACATTATTGTTGTTGTACGATTTAACTACGCCTAAGTATGCTTCAGACTTCTTGACTTGGATGATGGCACCGCTGGCCTGGGCAGCAAAGAGTGTGTGCTAACGCATCCGCTTCTCTCCTGTTGTGTGAGAAAGCCGTGCGGCCCCTTGCTTTGATTAGACTGCTTTGGATACACAAAACCAGGTGGTTTATAGATGTATTCACACTGTACTGCTGCAACTAGGTTGCAAGCTTTCTTGTACCACTCTTAAAAGTTATTTTATTCTTCACTGTAGTACATGATAGCCCTGTCTACTAAAGACACCCTACTATTAGTAAGGTTGGTAATAAACTACAGTTTGTCGCTCTGTCTAATGAAACAGATATTTTTGCCAAAAAATATATATTGTTTTGCACCTAGCAGATCATCTGTAGTAACTAAGCTCAGTCTCAGTAACCTTATTATCCCACAAAAATCTAGGTGGGTTTGTAAAAGCTGGAATTGTGTTCCCATTTGGGCATCAAATGTGCTGATTTGATATCTTAATTTTCTGACTGGTAAGATGTTTCTTCATCTTATGAGTTGCATCTTCCCCTCCTGTAAAGCTGGCTCTTTTTGCTCATCTTGCTAATGGGTGGGATATTTTCCTCTCCTACATATGCACAGAGGCTTGGCCACAGAATGGAGAGTAGCTGCTTGCTTCCTTCCGTCCCTGGAAACTAGAGAAGAAACAGAAAGTCTTTACTTTTTCCTCTGCCACTTCCTTTCTTCCAAGCTTCCCTCCTGTTCCTGCTGCAGAAGGAAGATAACAGAGCTGGGCCCAGGTTTGTTTCATGCTCTGTTCCTTCACAGATCCGTCATGCTCTGGTCCATCAAGCTCTGGCTTGATGCTGACTTGTTGTCTTCCTACACGTTGCTGGTACTTCTCAGTACCACCCAGGCCCCAAGACTGTAGCCCTCCAGCCCTCCCCAGCATTGTTTCCGTTCCCCTAGCACTGATCCTCTGAGCTCCAGGCACAGCTCAGTCCTTTCTCCACTCAGTTTTTTAGCTTTAGGTGATGCTGGAGGACAAAGAGCACCAGGACATATGAAAACATCTTTCTGCAAGGGATGATGAGGAAGTGTCAGTCTGACAAGAGGAGGAAAGATTGAGATGGGATGGAGAGACAGAACAACAAACCATGGGCTTTCAAGAACAAGGAGCAAGCAGCAAGAGAGCTGGTTTCTGTGTTCTAGCTGCAGAATTGCCTTTGTGCTGGGAAGCGAGGCTGGTCCAAGGGTAGGCAGGACACATGGCTCTGTAGCCAAGCAATACTGTTGGGCAGCATATGGCTTCTTAAAGTTGCACTGTTGTAATAGAGGCTTTTTGGGGGGATTTGCTTGCTTGCTACTCTAGTGCAGCATTCACAAGAGAAGAGATTGACCCTTTTCTTGGACTAAGAGCACACGGCTTTTGTCCTTCATCTCTTGGCACTGAAACTTGGGTGTTGAAAAAGCAAGACAGAATCAACAGCGCTGTGCCTTCTGGCTGAAAATAAATAAAAAAAGCTTTGCTTAGCCCAGCATTACCAAAACCCCTTATTGTCAGACTTGGGCCTGCATTGTCCTAAGGACTGGAGACTGTATCCTGGAAAAGGACATGGGCGACTGAAGCTGGTTGAGAGAAAGTGTGGAAAGGGCAGTGGTGGGAAAAAGCCATGTCTGTGAGTGCCTCTTCTTCACCGTGGCCGCTCTGAAGCTAGGAAGCAAACACTGCCTCCATGTCATCTAGCAATCACAGAACTCACTTGTGCAACATGAAACAGCGTGACCTGTCAGCTGCTGTGTTTTTAAAATTTCTTTTAATTAAAAAAACCAACAAACCAGCTGCTGGAGAGTAGGGTAGCAGAGATAAGCAACCAGGATGATTTCAATACTGCAGACCAAAATAAATGGTTTGTTTTGTAATAGGATATGAATCTAAGCAATAAACCTTGATTCACAGACTTTGGGTGTTTATATAAGGCGTTTGCTGTGTATCCATCTCTGTCAGAGTATCTGAAGGATGCTTATCTTGTTGGGGCTTAGCTTTTGCATCACGACTAATGTGTTTAACAAATTTTAAGGCAAAGCACAGAACACAACTAAGCTGGTTGATAGCAAATGTTGTTGAGTGATTTGAAGTAAGTTTTTTCCAGGTACAGACATTTATCTATTGGAAGGACTTTTGTGCTTTATGCTCTTAAAATACTTTTAAGTCTTTTCTATGGCTTGCTACCTTTAATCTCAAAATGTTTCTTATGTACTGTAGGATAGACTTTCAGCCACAGTGTGCTTCTATTCATTATTATCAGTAAAAGGAAATAAATGATGTTGTTTGTATAATAAAAAAATAATGAAATTCAGGGAGCAAAGAAAGGATCTAGAATTAGGAAACAAACGGACATTTGTTGCTTTTTTGTAGTCCTGTGTAATAGGAGAACAGTATTGCTTTGTTTTTTTCAGCAAATTCTAGAAGAAATTTATTTTTTTATATATATATATATATATAACATAAATAGACATTATCAGTTTAAGCTTTTGCCAACATTTGCATTGCTTTATATTCATAATAATGCTTATCCTTTTTTCCCGGCTGAGCTTTGGGCTCTTGAAAGGGTGCAGAACCTTCAGGCTGAAGATGCCCTGAGCCTGGTCCCACTGGGCTCCTGCGGCTCCTTATAGCTATCATCCCAAAATGGAGGGCTTGTACATGGAAGGATCAGCCAGAAGTCTCACTGAGCCTTCTTGCTTTGACCTGCGTAATGGCTGCTCGGCCATGGCAGGGCAGGAGAGCACGTGTATTTGCCAGGGGGAGCTGCCAGGGAGGTGTTTCTGTGGCCAAGAGGGACCAAAGCAGACAGACCTGCCTCCATGCAGGACTCATCCTTGGGAAAGGGGGGCAATGTCTGAATGACATGATGCAAAGCACGTTTGGGACTTAACTAGTTTCCTGTCCCTGCCTCATGCTAAGATATATCTCTATGCTATTCCCGTTATACTTCCAGCATTCTTCATTTTACTTTCTAAATTTCATTTATTCTTCTCTTACAAAATACCAGAGCAATATATGCAACACGGATCCATTTTCTTTTTTAGTTTCTTCTTCCAGGCCTTGAATGCATGAAATGGAGCCTTTTTTTATGTTAAAACTAACGTTAATGACTCCTACTGTAAATTAGCTGAATGTATTCATTAGTAAGTGTTAAAATGCTGGTGACACTGTAGTCGAGTATCTTCAAAACATCCCATGAGAAATTGTGCCAGAGATTTAGACTGAATTCATTTGAATCCCATTTTGTTTGTGATTTAACTGTGTTTTGCAATTAAGTCTCTGTGTGTTTGTGGCACAAACAGATGTAATGATGTGTCTGAAATGTCATTTATCTTCATGAAATAGAGATAGACCTTATGAAAATAATTGCATGTTGTTTTAGTGTTGTGAGGCAAGACAGACGAATCCAGAAGATGTTTCAGACCTCTTGCAGTTGTCTCATACATATAGGACTAAGAAAGCAGGGACATTAATTTTGTCAGCAAGGTGAAATCTGGGGTCTTACTTTTGCTGTGGAACAGTTTCTCTCCCTCCACCTTCCCAGTACAAGACATCTCAGTTTGTTAGCTTTTTAAATGTATTTTTGTGGTAGGAACAGCTTGCTCTTGGGGGGCCCTTTTTTAATTCTCTACAGCTTTTGAAAACCAACCCTAATAAAGAATTTTTATTTCTGTGTATCAGAATTTCTGGATTTAGAGAGTGTTGTGTAGGAATGGGAGAGCTGGAAAACTCAAGTCATCCATCTTATTGCATCGTATTGTAAGGGTGATCTGTAGCTGATGCTTTCTTCACAAACACTGAGTGTTTGCAGAGCATGTGTTCAAAAAGGGAAGGTGAGTGGGACCAAAGGCCAGTCCCTGCCCTTCCGCAGAGAGGCTGCATGTGGGCCATAGCATGGCCTTTTGGCCCTCAAATTGCTAGCTAGCAGCTGATTCTCCTCAGTTCTGCAAACCTCTGTGTTTTGTAGGTGGATACCACCTCTAAATAAATAGATAGATAGATAGATAGATAGATAGATAGATAGATAGATAGATAGATAGATAGATAGATAAAAGGCTTGAAGATGTTGCCTCTAGATGCCTGTCTGTGTGTTGTTTGAACTTAGAGAGCTTCTGGGTGGGGAAACTATAATTTCCTAGATATGTAAAATGTTCAAGCACCGTTGTAGGTTGGGTTTTTTTGGTGGTTTTTTTTTTTTTTTGGTTTGTTTGTTTTTTGTTTGGTTGGGGTTTTTTTTTAAAGTCTGCCATCTTAATTAAATATCTGATTTTGAAATCCATATTCCGGCAGCTTTACTGTTTGCATCCAGCAGGCTGCAGTTTCAATTCAGAAAGCCCCTTGTTTATTTCTAGCTTTCCTTGGATTTTTTTACAGGGCAGTGTTTTGTTTTCTCTGTAAGCCGTTTGGAATACATCTTTGCTAGCACTGTAGCCGGAGGGTTTGTATGTCATTCAAAAATAAAAATAAAAAATCTCCACCTACTGAAAAGTGAACAGTATAGCCCTAGCAACCGGCTGGTGTGTTCAAACCAGACGAAGGGACGTGGAACAAGTAAGACCAAATAACATCTCTGTGACAGCCGGGGATGCGGTAATAATGCCAACTGGTGAAAAGCTTAATTGTAACTGATAGTGGAGATAGCTGCATTTGTATTTTATTTTTATTTTTTTAGTGGTAGATTGTAAATACAGCCTTGATAAAGCGATGCTTGTTCCTGTCAGCATGAGCAAGGTATTCAGCTGGGAACTCTGAAAGGGGGATTTGCCTCTCTAGAAAGACCTCTCCTGCCCCATCTTGCATTGATCGTGCACTCAGGAAGGTAAGTGTCATTGTTTTCTTGGAAAGCAAGAGAAAACTTATTTAAAATGCTCTGACAGAGAGGGCACCGTCAGTATTTTCCTCCCAGGTGTGCTCTCGATGGCATTATGCCACGGGTAGATTTTGTGCATCTGTCTTCTGTCTGCACCTTGGTTTCTCACTCATCTGCCGTGTCATAGATCCATCTGTGTTAAAATTATTTTCTGCCCACCCTCCCCTGCTCCCCTTTCTGCTTTTGTGGATGAAAGGAATTTAGGCTGCTTGACATCATCTGAAATACTAGCTATTCCTATTTTTCCTTGATTGTGCTTCTCCAAGATGGATTTTGGTTCATGTTACCTGACTGCAGGGTTTTCCTCAGTCACTGCCAACAAAAAAAACAACCTCAGACCCTTGAGTTTTCTCTTAGGTTTTAGTCCTGTTAGACCAAAGCCATAAAAAGCAAAGAAAGGAACATACATGTCGGGAGAGCTCTGCCATGTTAGTGGTCAGCTGAGGTTTTTCTCAAAGTTTGTGAAGTCAGAGGCAGCCTTTGTGCCCTTCAGCAGGCACAGGGATTAATCCACTGGTATTTCAGCATTGTCCTCTTTCCTATAATCCATAAAGGGCTGATGATTTGTGGCTTCTGTCTCATATGACTCCCTCTGCACCTCCCCTTTCCACCCTCTTCCTCCTGCAGTTTGTTGTCTTTTCTTGTTTAATGCAGTTTGGTTCTGTGGTCCACTGGTGTATGAGGTCTTTGTTTCCACCCTCCCCCCCCGTCCATCCATTGCCTGCATGCTGGTGATGGTGTGCAAAGAATAAAAGCAATTCTCTGCCCTCACTGGGGAAGGGTGCCTCTGATACTATTTTTCTATCACAACAGTTTTACTTCCTGATTGCTAGATGTGATGTGCTGTGCTGGGAAGGTGGCCAGCGCAGGATGTGCTGCTCTAGACTAGTCTTCAATGACTGCTTTTAGGACCAAATAACAAAGGAAATGGGATTTTGTTGTGTCATTGCCAACTTGCTGGCTTTTTATTCCACCTTTCCAAGTTTATCAGTTGTAGGCTTGGTTAGACTGCTAACAGATGCTCCATGAGTGGTGAAAGGGTTTTTGGAGATCGGTGTGTTTGCCGGGTCTTGCGTCACTAAATTTTATCTTAATGTTTCTCACTGCTGCTCTTGGCAGCACGGCTACTTTTGCAGTAGCAGTGGAAGAAGCATTGAACAGACTGAGGTCTCTCCTTCCTTGGAGGTAGGATCTGGTAACACTGGAGTAAATGCTGGAGGTCTCCAGGATGCTGTTCATACCACCACGTGCCGCTGCTGCTCCCTTCAGTAGAGATGTCTCGGGGATTTTTGATAACCATGGACAAAACCCATGTCTAAGAGAAGCAGGGATTGCTTATTTTGGAAACACCAGGAGGGATTGTGCCTGGATGAAGTGCGTGATTACTGATTTTTTTGTACCTATGAACCAGGGCTTTATTGTGCAAATGTCAATTAGCAGTTCCTTGCCCGGAATTAATGTCTCTCCTTGACAGAAGTTGAGGAACAAGGGGTGCCCTGTGAATATAATGATTAGAAAGTACCCTGTTCCTTAGCACATTTTTAGCCTGCGGTTTGGCTTTTCTAGGTGGCCTTCTCAGTACTGTATTTAAAGCTCGATGATGGCTGAGGTGGGAAAGTGCCTCAGAAGGTCTGCAGCCCATCCCCTACCGAAAGCAGGATTGCCTGGAGCAGGCTGTGCTGTGCAGGATCCAGTCAGGCTGTGAGTAGCTCCAAGGATGGAGGCCCCAAAGGAGCAACTCTTCCCAGTGCTTGCCATCCTCACAGTAAAAAAAGCATTAAAAAATATTTAAGCCTTTCACCCCACACACTCTTTTTAATGGTTATGGGGAATTTTCTGTGTTTTAATGTGCCCATTGCCTCTTGTCATGTTACTGGGTGCCACTGAGAAGGATCTAGCTTTGCGTTCTTTACTTTCCCCATGAGGTGTTTATGCATGTTGGAAGGATTGTGGGCACTGCTGATTCCCAAACATTAATTGGTGCTTTGCGTTGCTAGTCGTTTTCCACTTAGAGCTGTGAGGAATTGGTTTCTGCCTGGCATCACAGGAGCCCTAGGCTTTCTCTATGTGCTCTTTGCCTTCAGAGGAAAAGCCAGCACAGATCATTCACCTTCTGTGTTCATAAACAGGTTCATTTGTTCAGGGTCTGATTATCAGAGCCAGGATATCCTAAAGGAGAAAAAAGAAGACTGTCTTTCAGTATTGTCCAAGTTCATGTGGTTGCAAAAGCTGCGTTTTCTGCTCATTTTTTATCAGGCGTAGAGACAGCGAACCAAATATATTGTAGGATCTGTATATTATGGCAGGTATTGTACTGCTTGAAGTTTAATATTTACATTTTGTTTAAAATTGGGGACTTCCTCCTTGAAGACTGGAAGTCTTCATTTACAATGCTACTGCATTCTTAAAGATCTGCAACACCTTTACATAAAGGTATTTTGACTTTGTCAAGTTCTCTTGGCTTTTCTGACTCTGGCAACTAAATAGTGAAGTGAGGCATTTGCCAAAAGTGCAGTAGTCTTTGTGCTGTTGTTCAATATTTATCTTAGTGTTCAGACCTACTTCATGTAATAAAAGTTTTGATGTGGAAGATGAAACTACTTCTCAGCAGGGTCACACCAGTAAAGTGCCTTGTAGAAGAGAAAACTCAATTCATAATGTGAATTTTTGTTTGGTTTGTTTTTCAGAAGACTTTTACAGAACTTATGTCAGAGATACTGCGAACAACTTTCTTAATTTCTTATGTTGGGGCAAACGTCAGCAGCAGTGCAACCTAATACAAATGCCAAATGGCAGGGTATGCAAAAGGTTAAAGTTGAGTTTTCTTCCCTGGTGTTTGTTTAGCTTTGTTCCCTAAGTGTATTTATAGCAGAAGTAGTCTCATGTCTCCTAGATTAATATGCCTTCACATTCTGGGCTATTCTGATGGCTTGTGTGCCAGCTGTGCTGGGCTGGAGGGATTAGGTATGCCTCTGACATCTGCAGCTCTGCTGCAGCAGAGTACCTAAGCACATGCTTAACTTCTAACCCATTGGGATTTCAGGTCTACTAGTTCACCTGCCCAGGCAGCGCATTAGGCAGGTTTGCTTTTCCGGAGTCTTCTGGAAATACTCCTCTGGGGACCACTTCTGCCTTTTAAAAGTTTGAGGGTAAGACCAGATTGCATCATTACAGCGTAAATCTCTGTTAAGCTTAGAGCAGAGTCTTTGTAGGGACAGCATGTGTGGCACCAATGCCCAGCGAGTCATGAGCGTTTGAGATATCCTGCCTGCAGGCAAATAGTTGCATGCCTGGGACTTCTGGATTGTCAGACACCCACAGATCTTGGGTAAATGATCAGACTCCTCTTTTTCTATACCATCAGATTCTTTGGGACAAAAAGTACAGCAGGCAGATTCATGTTTTATTGCTGAGTTGCAACTTCATTTTAGCAATAGAAGACCTGTGTCTTCTATGTGAGCTTTCCTGAAGTGCCATGGGGGGATTTCTGAGGTTTTCTATGGGATGCTTTTTCAGTGGTATGGACCTGTGGGCACAGCAGGCCACAGGCTGACTAACAGTAGGAACTGGATCATCAAATCGGTGCTTTGATTCTTTGATGCCAGTTCATGCTTGGTGGTGAACACCTCCAAGTCTTGTTTTGCGTAGCAAAAAGGCCAGTCTTCTTGCTGTTCTGGCAACAGTGGTGTCTGAATTCAGAGAACATGCAGTGAAATGAAATTCTGTTTTGCAGATTAAATTGGAGACTTGAGGCTCTGGATCCCAACTCACGCTACCAGTGTTCTATTGCTCCTTATGGTGTAGCTGGAGATCATTCCTGAAAAGAGAGAAGATGATGAGTGATGCAAGTGACATGCTTGCTGCGGCTCTGGAGCAGATGGATGGCATTATAGCAGGTAAACATTTGGGGCAGCTTGTTCATTCAGCTGTTTTGTTTCTCCTTTCTCATACTTGGAGAGCAGAGTTTCAGGCTGAGAAGGGAAACGTGCTGGTAATTGTGTTTTGTGTCTTCTGTTATAGCTTAGAGATTACAAATAAATGGAGTGGATGAATTGCACAGACTGACACAAACACAGCTGCATGGATTGTAGTTTTTCTGCTCAAAGTGGCTAAGTGATGCAGTTCAGCTGGTGCACACAGGATCATGAAAGCCAAGGAGAAGGCACGTTTCAAATCGGGCTGAGTGTATTTAAAGAGCTGATGCAAGGCAGGAAGAGTAAGTTTGCCTGGTAGTGGCTACTCTGAACTTCTCTCGAGTCTACAGAGTTAAAGAATGAATTGACTTTTCATTTTTTCAAAATTAGAATGCTCCGGGCCTTAACATTTGCTTTGGGCCTGCCTTGAACATTTGAGGTCGTCGTAAGTACCTGTAAATTGTAAATGGACCAAAGAGAGGCATCAAAAAGTATACGACCTCTGCGTTTGAGTCTAGTGAGTTGGAAAATAATTTAAGTATACAAGACGGAAGAGCAAATAGCAAGAAGTTCATAGTTTAATCCTGTTCCAACAGAGCTATGCGTACAGCTGCCCAAACTGAAAAATATTCTGCAAGGCTAGCCACACTGTTATAAAGTGCTTAATAGTTAAAACTAATTTCCCTTAGGGAAGAAAGTCAGCATACAGTGCATTCTTTGTTTGAACAATTATTTTTCTCTGCAGTTTTCCTAAGGATATTAAGGACACATAGCAGGAACACGTGTGAAGTGGATTCAGCTCATAACGATCATAATGATCTCTAAAAATACATATAAGCTGTGACTTTAGTAATTTCCATAAGTAGGTACTAGTATTTGGATCCGATCATGTGTCTTTGTTTCCAAGAGCCTAAGTTGATTATGGCAGGATGAGGTTTAATCACAGAATGATATGTGGTTGGAAGGGACCTCTGGAGATCACCTAGTCCAACCTCCCTGCCAGAGCAGGTTGCACAGGAATGTGTCCAGGTTGGTTTTGAATGTCTCCAGAGATGGAAGGGACTCTACCACCTCTCTGGGCAGCCTGTTCCAGTGCTCTGCCACTCTCGATGTAAAGAAGTTCATCCTCATGTTTAGATGGAACTTATGTTCACGTTTGTGCCCATTACCTCTTGTCCTGTTACTGGACACCACTGAAAAAAGACTGGCACCATCCTCTTGACACCCACCCTTCAAGTGTTTATAGGCGTTGATCAGATCCCCCCTCAGTCTTCTCTTCTCCAGACTAAAAAGACCCAAGTCCCTCAGTGTTGCCTCGAAAGAGAGATGCTCCAGGCCCCTAATCATCTTTGTAGTCCTCTGCTGTACCCTCTCCAGCAGTTCCCTGTCCTTCTTGAACTGGGGAGCCTAGAACTGGACACAGTGCTCCATATGTGGCCTCACCAAGGCAGAGGGGCAGGATAACCTCTCTCAGCCTGCTGGCCACTCTCTTCCAGATGCACCCCAGGATGCCATTGGCTTTCTTGGCCACAAGGGCACATTGCTTGCTCATGGTCATCCTGGTGTCTACCAGGTGCCTGGCTCTTTTTCCACAGAGCTGCTCTCCAGCAGGTAGCCCCCAGCCTGTACTGATGCAGGTGCTTACTCTTTCCTAGGTGCAGGACCCTTGTTGATTTTCATCAGGTTCCTCTCTGCCCAGCTCTCCAGCCTGTCCAAATCTTGCTGTATGGTGGCACAGCCTTCCCCTGTCAGCCACCCCTCCCAGTTTTGTATCATCAGCAAACTTGCTGAGGGGACATTCCATCCCTTCATTCAGGTCATTGATGAATATATTGAAGAGGACTGAGCACGGTACTGACCCCTGGGGAACACTGCTTGTTATGGACCTCCAACTAGACTCTGTGCTGTTACTCACCACCCTCTGAGCCCTGTCTTTTAGCCAGTTTTCAATCCACCTCACTCATAAATGAACAATTCATGTAACCCACACTTCCTAAGCTTACCTATATAGGATGCTGAGGATGTGTTGGGATGTTTTAAGTCGCAACAGATTTCATTATTTCATTTACCCATGTGTCTTGAACAGACCTTTAAAGTAGTATAATGGAGATATGTCAACTCCTATGACATTGTGGGGATTTTTCTCCTTTTTTTTTTTTTTTTTCCCAAAGGGAATTAGCAGAATACTTGCATTTTTGTGAATTTCCAGATGAGATGAATGAAAGTTCATGGAAGTGCATATATGGCATATCACTGTAGTTTCCAAAAGCTGACAGTACGAATTATGCTGTCACAAATACATCTCATTGTGCCAAGGCATTACAGTATTAAGGTCACAAGTCAGTGTGTTGAAATTATAGTTGGAATTAGCTGGGTTGATTTAAATCAACCTTAATCCTGAATTCATGGTTTCCTTTTTATGTAATATACAGCAACTTTTAATGTAGGTCAAATATATACATACTTTGAGAACATATTTGCATAAGATTTTTCTCTTTATTAATATGCAAATGTCAGTGCTACCATGTCAAACTGCTCCGTTTAAAATCACTTAGAAGAAGTGATTTGGTCTTATTTACCTTTGTATTTTTCTTTATTCTTTTAAGAAAATTCCAGTGCCTTGAAGCAGCACAATGTAGTCCCACGTGAAAAATGCAGGGCATGGTTTTCGCTGGACATTGTTGGTACCTGACTTGGTTCGTGTCATCCCTACACAGTGACTGCTTTAGGAAGACCTGTTCCCTCCACAGGACTTTCTGCCTCTGATACATACCAGGGAGGAGGAGTCCAGCCCAAGTCTTGAACCTGTGGATAGGGTTGTGGTTTACACATCCTCTTGATAGAGATCAACTTACCTCCTTCCTGCTGAAGCTTCTGTCCACGTAGCCTACCTACAAGGGCTAGCCCTTCTCTGCCTTGCTGCAGGGTGTGGGCAGAATTGAGCACCGACGCTGGGTTTTGTTCACATAAATGCCCAGCAGGAGCAAACATCACCTAGCTTTCTCAGCCTTGCTGCTTCGTGCCTGACCCTGTACAATTTTGCTCCCTCCAGGTTCAAAGGCACTGGAGTACTCCAACGGTATCTTGGACTGCCAGTCCCCCACTTCGCCCTTCATGGGGGGCCTGCGGGCACTGCATCTGGTGGAGGACTTGCGGGGCTTGCTGGAGATGATGGAAGCAGACGAGAGGGAGGGGCTGCGCTGCCAGATCCCAGACTCGACAGCAGAGGCTCTGATTGAATGGCTCCAAAGTCAAATGGTACGATCTCACCTTTTTTCACGCATAGTAGGCTTGTTTTGTATGCTAGCTAGCCCAGTTCAGGCAGTGGTGCTGTGGTTTATGCAGCTTTAGAGCAAGTTTCAAAGAGGTATGGGAAGATATTTTGGAGATGCTGCTGCTGGGCCTCATAAAAACTGTAGCTCAAATACCTTGTGCAGTGGGTTGACTTGTTGTTGTTGTTTTTATAGGAATTAGACACTTAAATGGGGGGAACGATGCTGTTTTCAATATGAAATTTTCACTCAAAGCATTTTTTGGCAGCACAGAGACCAGTGTTGTTACTGAGCTTCCTTACCTGGTTTATAGCAGAAGTGAGGGGTATAAGCTCAGTGTCTCTTTAACTTGGAAATCAAACCAAATTTCCGTATTCTGTTTGTGAATCTACCAGATTTTGTCACCCTTGCTTTAAAAATACACCAAGTTATACCTTGATAAGACTGTTTTTTCCCCCACCCTCCATTTTCCAAAAAAAAATAAAATAGTGCTCAAGTGGAGGCTACCTGAAGACTATCCTGGCAAACAAAATGTTGTGCTTATCAGAAGGAGAGTTGTTGAGTTACATGATTTTCAAAGGACCCACTGCTTTTGCCTCCAGGTGCCCTGTGATTGGTGGCTTCCTGGCAGCACCAAACAGGGGTCCTTGTGCTTGTGGTCTGTGGCAGGGCTTGCGTTGTAGCGTACCGGTTTTGGGGAAACATCAGCAGTGTAAGTCAAGACATTTCTGGAGGGTGTGCTTCAGGTTTTAGGTCAATTTATAGCTGTAACAACAACAGTGGGTGTGTGCTTCTGCAAATTTTTCCAAATCTCTATTATAGCAGTGTCTGGGTCCTGCTGTGTGACACACTTGGTGTTGACCAAGATAACACCATACTACTGAAATGGGGATGCTGGATCTGATGAACGCTAGGACTGATGCAGGACAGGCCGCTGTGTTGCACCCGATGCATTGCTGCTGTTTGGACGGGCAGCCACTGTTGCCTGGTCCCTTCCCAGGATAGGCATCTCACCCCCTCAGAAAGGTTCGGTCAGCCTGGAGTCATGGTTGATCCTGCAAAAAAGCATTTTTATCTTGATACAGCGATGTATTTTTGTGTTCAGTTGCAGCGTGGGATGCCACAGCCACAGCCCTGAGTGTCACGTGCAGGACTGTGTGTGCCCAACGCCGTGGCTGGGGAGTGCTGGGGCTGGTGTGGGGCTGGCACTGGGTGACAGGCTGGGCCATCCTGCAGCATATGGGCTGTTCCTGGCACTGCGGGAAGAGATGGAGACTTGCGCTCACTTCTGCAGCTCTTGTGGAACAGTTTGCGGGCAGAGCTTTTTTGGGTTTTTTTCCCTTTGCTTTGAACTACTCATTTGAGAATGCCTGAAACTTAATGAAGCACGTGGGAGTTTTCCTACTGCCCACAGTGGGATTTGGATCTCGCCCCTGCTGTCAAAGCCTGGCAGTCAGCACTGAGATCAGGAGGAGGGGATGGGAGTGATATTCAAGCCAGGTCTTTAAAACACAGAGAGTTCCAGCTAACATCAGCATTTCCTTCCTGCAAAATGTCCAGCAGTGAGCATCACTGTAAGTAGTCTCTGCTTTGTGTGGAGCCAAATTGGGGGACATAACAGGTTTCATGAAAATAAGGCCTTTATAAATAAAAAAAATGTTCATGTGCAAAAATAAATAGCCTTGGAAAATTGACTGCTGCCCGTAGTTGTATTTACGAATCCAGACATGGTCATGCTGATCCCACCACATGTTACTCTGAAGTAAAGGGGCCCAGCAGCGTGGCTGGAGGCTTCAGTGCAAGTTCCTTTGAGATTAGTGAGGTGGCCCCTTGTGATGGCAAATAGATGAGTTAGGGGTGCCTGTCTTTTTTAGGATCTGGAACTAGGTCCTTCAGGCCTGTGTGATGTGGATGACTGCATGGCAGTGAGACAGTAATGGCTTCAGTTGCAGCCATGGGCTGTGTCTGTGAGAGGAAAGGCTCTGTTTGCTCCATTCAGCTTAGTGCTTCTTAAGCACTGGAAAAGATGTGCAGGGGTTGCGCGTACAAGAGATTGCAGAAGATACTGTTCACTCTCTGCTTCCCCTCAGTCTGCCTCGTATTATTCCCTCTGTACTCTCTGACATCCTTAAAGCCCGTAGCAGGAAAGACTGAACATTACACTTTGTACTGTGCTGAAGGCAGGGGATTTGCAGGTGTCACCAGTGTCATTGGTCCCTGTCTGAGCAGGAAGGTGTTACGAGAAGCACACGGATGATTTGCAGGAAGGCTTTCTGCAGCTATGCCCATCCTTACTGAGGATGGAAAGACACCTCCTTGGTTAGAAATCTGTGTAATCCTCTTATAGACGAAGAAGTTGCATCTACCAGTCTGTTTCAAGCTGCTGCAACTGGTGCATGACATCTCGTCTGAAGCTGTAAGCAAGTCTCTCGTGTCTCAGAGGAAAACATAAAATAGCGTTTGCTGTTGCCAAAGAGTGTGTCACGAGAAAAATCTGCTGCTGGCCCTTGCAGGGAAACTGCTAATGCTCTAGTTGGGAAAAATCTCTGACAGCAGGCTCCCAAAGTTGCTCACTTCTGTGAAATGGGGCAGCTTTGCTGTGTCAGAATTGGCTGTCCCTGTACTGCTTCTAAGTGACTGCTTCCTTTCTGGTCCTCTCAGTGAGTTAGGAAGTCTATACAAGCACTCAAAAAGGGCGATTGAGTTGAAAACCTCATGCTGATGGTTTTTTTAACCAGTGGATGCCAGATGGCCATGTGACACCAGAGCACACAAACAGTGCCTGGACGTCCGGCAGAGCTCTTCCAAGAGAATCAATCAGATGGTCCCCATGGGGAGTTCAGAAAACTTCTACATGCAACTTTCTGCAAGACAAATAAGCTACTTTAACTGCAACGTCATTTCTAGTTGTGTGTCTATACATCAAAACTGATCTCTGTGTTGCTGAAACCCTGCTCAAGTCTCCATGTGCAGAGGGCAGGTGAATGTCATGCTTAAAATTACAAACGAGGCCATTTGTTGAAAGCCTGGAAAAGGGGCTGAGGCCTTTTCAAAGCTCAGACATGTTGGGACTGTGTTTTTGTCATGGGGGACCAGACCTGAAATCTGTGGTCAGATCATTACTATGCCAAAGTTCTGGAGTCTTTTCAGATTTCTCCTGATCAGCAGAAATATTTAATGTATTCTGATGTGTGCTTTAATACAGCATGTATTGTACTCTCTGAAAACAGAGCTTCTGCCTTGAATATGTACAGCATGTGGGTAATCTGCAACATCCTCGCCAGTAACAATAAAACACTGCCTTTTGCAAGACCAAGGCAGCTCCTTTGTGTCCCACTGGAAGTTGATAGATCCATCTCTTGAAAGAATAATCCTCAAAAACCGCACCCCGAGTCATGCATGTTGCTGTAGTCTTTCTGCAGTTGAAACAAGCAAGAGAGTTTTCTTTCTGCTTATTATTTTTCTTGACAGGGTTTTGGTTTTTTTTTGGTGTTTCTTTAAAAACATGTCTTATGCAACAGCCTTCCAAGAAAGAAGAAACCAACCCTGTCTTTTTAAAAAGGAGGGTGCAGGGTAGAAGTGGGTTGAACAGTCCCTGCCCACACCTCAGAGCCATCTTCCAGAAGCTCCTGATCTGAACTTGTGTATGTGGATCCTTTTCCTCTTAAAGGATGTGTTCCTGGAATTTAATGTTTTTTTCTTTAAAATCTACAGCAAGTGCAACTGCGGTTTTAACTTTGGAAGTGAATTCCTGAATTTTTATATATATATTTTTTTTTTTTATTTTTTTTTTTTTTT
>VZRU01020243.1:23498-67278 GCA_013398155.1 Pedionomus torquatus | reverse complement strand
CCTACTGCCCCCAAAGCAGAGCCATTGCTCTGCAGAGTGAGCAGTTGCCAGGCTCAGTCCTAGGGGAGGCTGTGAGTCCCCAGGTGGAGAGGAACTCCTCCTGATGGACACACCAAGTGTTGCTCACCCAGGTTTTGCACAGATCAGATCTCCTGATATCTTTCAGACCTCCCTGCAGGCTCTTTTTCCCTACTGGGGTTCCCTTCAGCCCATCTACTGATGCACCATTTTCCCATGTCCAGTTTCTGGGCATCTTCCCTCTCCATTTCTCTTCACTCCCGCCCAGTGCTGTCATTACCCTGTTCTTATCATTTATTTCATCTCTTCATCTCTCTGGGGAGAAAACTGGGTGTCAGCCTTTTACATTTGAAGACGGTTCAGAAGAGAGTTTTGGGAAGGCATGTGCCCATTGCCTGCAGGTCCCTGGTCTGTGCACCACTGTAGGAGGTGCTGAGGCTGCTGCACAGTGAAATAGCTGCCATGGCCTTTCTGTGTTGTCCTTTCACCAACTCTCATCTTTTTCCCCATTGAAACCGAAGTCAGTGAATTTTTTGCTTTTTCATACATAAAATGAAGAGTTAGTCTCAGGTTTTATGCTGAAGTTACAACACTTCAGTCAAAAAGCAGACCACTGTTGGGTTGTACACAAAGTTTTCTGGGTTTGGTGGACTATAGGAGGTCTGTTTTTATAGGTTTTACGAAATAGTTCTGGAACAGTTGAGTAAACTTTTTCCTTCCTCTCTTTTCTTGGTGCTTACAAGTTAATTACATGTGTTCTTCCAGCCTTTACAATTAGTAGCCCAGCAAGAAAAGAAAGTTCCCTCCTGTTTACCTTGTAGTCAGGTAAAGGAACTGGAATCAGCCTTTTCTCATGTGATTTCTGCGTTGGATGATTCCCACAGTGCCAGCAGAGGGAGGAGGTTGGTGTTGCAGGGGGTGAGATGTGGGGGTGGAGATGGCCAGCTGCCACCTGAGTGGGGCTGCCCTTACTTCAGGTCAGGTTTACACATCTCTGCACCCCTGTGCCTGCATCCTCCTCCACCTTGCTGCCTGGCCTTTGTGTGTCCCAAACTGGCCTTTGGAATCCCAGTGCTAAGGTTGGGAAAAAGGGTCAGCAAAGACATTTTTTGTGTTTGGTTTTATGGAAGAATAACCTTTACTCCAGTCTTTGGGGTTCCCATCACCTCCTCCTCTTCTCTTATGGCAGTATGCAACTGTGTCCTGAACTTTCACTCTCTAAATGCTCTTACTTTAAAGCCAGGTATGATACGCTGAACAAAACAGGATTTTTTTTGAGAAATGTGAACAGTTTAACAGCTGAGGTGTCTCAGCAAGATGCTATGCACAATGACTAACATTCTGCTTTAACACCTCATTGATTTTCACAGCATTGTAAAGACATTTTCATAGTAGTGTGAAACTAGTGCTTACCTCAACATGTTTTCTTCTTGCAGGCTTTGGTGTTATTTAATTTGTGTCTGGGTATGCTGACTAGAGGTAGTAGGAGGTTCAGTGGTTAGGGCGTTGATGTTGAGTCTGTGCTTTGACAAGGGCTTTCATGTGAGCCCTGGCAGGATGGATTGATGTCTTTGCACCTTGGCTGCCTGCTTGTGATGAGGGTTGAATATCACTTTCCTCCATCAGAGTCACATGCTGGATTGATAAATGTGTTATATATTACAAAATACAGACGTTGTAGTCATGGAGGCTGAGTAAGTGCCAGCGATGTTTTGGAGAACTGTAAATGAGAAGTGAGCTACATAATAGCAAATGTATGCAAAAGTCTTGGGTTTATGTTTTGCATACAGGTCAAGTTACAGAATTTAAAGCATAATATGCTGGATGAGCAGCTAAGAAGTTTATTTTGTAAGTTCTTTAGCTTCTTTTGAATTAAAACTTACAAAACTGAAGATCTGAATGATCTTGAATGGAAATCTCTATGGCGTGAGCTAAATTCTAGTAGAGGTCGGGCGGAAATAGAGCAAACTTAAAAGTTTAGAATACTTCTGCCTTGGTGCACAGTTTCTTGGTGGTCAGAAGGCCTAGTAATTTACTGCTAAATAATTCAGATTCGTTTTATTGTGAGATATTATGGCAAATCACTGTGGAGCATCCTTTCTTAGTCTGTTGTAGCTCTTGTGATGTCAGTGAAGGTGTTATGGTCACCTTCTAAAGGTCACACATAATATGCTTGGAATTTACATATGCATTTACAGTTGCACACTGATTTGCAAGCTGGCAGACCAGCTTGATTGCTTGAAGAGAGGCTAAGGTGAGGTCAAATACTTTTTAGCCCCTTCTGTTTGCTTTGGATCTAATCTTCAGGTGCTATTGGTGGGCATTTTACTCCTCTGGTTTCAGACAAGGCAGTTTCTCCCATCATCCAGTCAGGCATGTAACACAGAAAAGGAGTTTTAGCTGGCAGGCTTTCTCAGACATCCTCTTCAATTGGGATAAATAAGCTGTTTGAAAGGGAGATCCAAAGCAGGAGCCCGAGGGTTGCAGCTCCTGCATGGGGGTGGCCTGTCATGGCAGGGTTGGGCTGTAGACTCACCGGGGCACAAGGATCAGTAGCCCAGTTTCAATTCATCATGTATTCAGAGAGAAATCAAGGTGCCTCAGAATTGGTTGGAGCCTGTGTATTGAATGCACTGGGTTTCAGAACAACTTCTGAGATTCCTCTAAGTGATTTATGCAATGATGGGAAAAATAATTTCTTTTCTGGGCTGAGATCTGATTGTGGCGTCCATCACAAAGTGCTTTTGAGGCAACTGTAAGTATGGATAGAGTGAAATCCTTTTCACTGCTTAAGAGCATTGAAGTTATTAAGAAGAAAGAAAGTTGCTGATTCCTCTGAACTCTCTGATAGCATTAACATGTATTCTTGTTTTCTCTTTAGCCTCAGGCAGCTTTATAAAGACATGTTTAGAGTGCAGACATTCACCCATACGCAGTAAAACGTGCCTGATGTAAAAGGATGTCTCTTAATATGTGTTTTAGAAAAAAATGTTGGACTTGCAAGAAGCATAATGCACGTTTTGTAGATTGTATATTGATTTTTTCACTTGCTGAACAGCTTGGACCATTTGTCTCTTTGCAATTATGGTTTAGCATAGAACATCACTGAGCACAAATTTTGTTAACAAAATGCTGAATGCATAGTAAGGGAATTCTGCAGAATTGGGTAAGGTTCTTCCTATGGTATCTTTTAGCCTCTGAATAATTGTTGTCCTGATTGGTGGTTGTATAACCTTTGTTAACAGTTTATTTGGTTTGTAACCCTTTAGAGTCTGAAGAATGCTTTAAACCTGTTCTTGAACTGTGCAGGCTAAAAATACTTCTTAAGTGTGTCAATAGCATTGAATGATGCTTGTGGTACCATAGCTTACAACACAATATTTACTGTCTTTTTCAGACTAATGGACATATATCTGGGAATGGAGATGTATATCAAGAAAGACTGGCTCGTCTGGAAAATGATAAGGAATCTCTTGTTTTGCAAGTGAGTCATCACCTAAATTATTTTTTCTACTCTTGCATTCATAAGTTTTTGATAGTAGGTGATAAAACCTCTGAGGAATTATTTGTAGTTGTGTCATGTTGAACAGTGTTCAGAAGGCTTGCTGATAGCTGGGACTTAACACAGATTAAGGATAGGTGTAAATTTAGATTGCAGAAAAAATTGAAGGGGCTTCCTTTCTGTTTATCTGATCTCTTTTTGAATCTTGTAAGGTGATCGAGTCTGCAGAGTGACCACCTTCTTACAGCCTACATTACAGGTATCCTTGAAATCACCGTTCTCCGTGACCTGATGCTGTCTGCATCAGGTGACGTGTGTCCTGTCCTCATGAAAGGTGACAAAAACTGTGGGACTGACCAGTAGATGGTAGAAGATGAGTAGTTCCTTGTAGGTTCTGCTCACTTGCTGCTGAGCTGGACTGGGTCAGCCCTGAGTGCTTTTGCCAAGTTGGCTTACTCTTGCCAAACAGAGTTGGGACTACCTGGCACCCCTTGTTCTGCACAGCTGCCCTGCGATCCCCTGACACAGATCTGGTCTAAGGGCTGTGACAGTGCTCAGCTTTGCTCTAGGCAGCTTTCCCTTGTTCCCATCAGTTCTGCAGATTTCCTCAAAATAGCCTGCTTAAAATGAGAACTTATTTTAGAAAAGGAAAAATGGAAATCATTGTGTGATCTCAAAGGTGTTATCTTGGTCTTGCCTAGCCTCAGTCTTGCCTAGCCTCAGTCCCTGTGTTCTGAAAAGGAAAAGCTGTGTGCCATGGTATCTTGTGTACAATCGCTTGGAAAGCAGAATAAATTGTGTGCAATGAGGTTTAGCTATTTGGTTGTCAAGGTAGGAGCTAGTGGGTTTCGGTTAATGTATTGTCACAGCAAAGACAATTTTTGGCTGTAAAATGCAGCAGCCACACCTTGCAAAAACTTCCAGGACAGGTCAGAAGGGGAGATACAGGATTGTGTTGGGTGTGCTAGAACTTTGTCTGAAATTTCAGTAAGCTTGAGAGCTTTCCCCTTCCTTTCTTGAACCCTTTGCAACATGTTCTGTCTACTGCAGAGCTGCACTGCTGCTGCTTCTCCTCCCATGATCCCATTTCATCTGTAACCCAACTAGCACTGTTACTTACACACAGTTCTTCAGGTGACACATATGGCATAGGTGCAAGATACTAAATATGCATTCCTATTTCTCCATTGTGCAGGTAAGTGTGCTTACAGACCAGGTAGAAGCCCAAGGAGAAAAGATTCGGGATCTGGAGTTCTGTCTAGAGGAGCACAGGGAGAAACTGAATGCCACAGAAGAGATGCTGCAGCAGGTATTTCACAGGCACATGTCTGTCTCGTTGTCTGTCTTAATTCTGTCCTAACAAACTGTATTTTGCCTCAGCGAAAGCAGTATACTTCAAGGTGTTGCACCCCTTGATGTCTCTTAACTAACAGATAATTTTCTACCATATTTGCTTTAAAGTTTTTGTACTTGGTGATTCCTAGAGCTGCTTTACGCTGTAGGAATCCAGTCCTTTTCTTTGAGCCTTTACCCATTGAACTTCTAAGAGACTCAGATTAAAGCCTCTGGCAGGATGGGTAGGTTCCTCTCAATGCTCCTTGCTGCCCAGAGCAACTGTGATGGCAGACAAGTTTTTTTTCTCATCCTGGCAGCCAACTCGTGATAGTGTCCCGATGATCTCAGATGCACCCTAGGTCCCTGGAGTCTGTCAGATGGGGAATAACTGTGTCCCAGGGCTTCAGAGAGTGCAAGAGGGAATGTGGTGCTTCTCCCTGTGAAAGAGGCCTTCAGCTGTAGAAACAAATCATTGTTTTTATTCCCTTTGGATGAATAATTCTGTTCTCCTCCTCTTTATCCTGAATCAGGAGCTTTTAAGCAGAACATCACTTGAAACTCAGAAGCTGGATCTAATGGCAGAGATTTCTACTCTGAAGCTGAAGCTTACATCGGTAGAGAAGGATAGATTGGACTATGAGGACAGATTCAGAGACACAGAGGTGAGTAAAACCCAGCTGAATAAACTGTGAAAGCTGTACCTGTCTTCATGTTACCTGAGAATTTCCTGGAATTTTTCTTTTTTTTTCTTTTTTTTTTTTTTTGCCAGGCAAGAAGGGAATTAATCTTTAAGGTTAAAACACATGTCTCTTAAAATAAACTTTTGGTAAGCTCTGATTTTACACAAGAAGATTTCTAAATCCAGTTTTTGATTCTTGCCATCAGATCTCAGGAGGGATGGCACTTAGGATGGACTTGAGTAGAATCGTGAACATGCTGCACTCTCCTGTCCCAACTTGAAACTGTCATTGCCTCAGTAAAGCATGTCTGAGGCAATTGCTTAAGTACGGAGAAAGTATACATGTGTGAAGACATGGCATGCTAGAAGACATAGCGCTTTGTTTCAGTTACAGAGAGAATGAGGTGACTCAGTGTGAGCCGCACAGAAACCCAGGACTGAGAGGCCTATGGTTATTCATCTCAGGCTGGCTTCAGCCCAGCAGTGCCAGGTGGAGCAGCAGGCTGGCAGATGTTCCTGGCAGCGCTCTCCTGGGGCTTTTGCCCTCTGTGCCCTGCGGATCCATGTAGCTGAACCTTGTTTGTGTTTGAAGCCAGAAATCCTGAAAGCAGGTGAGCAAGCCCAGTTTTTCCAGAAAACTCCCAAGAATGAAGCCGAGCTTTGCTACCAGGGTGACATGCCCCATATCAGAAAGACCTTGGAGTCTGCCTGTGAAGCAGAACAAAATTTCCAGTTCGGGTTCACAAATGAGCTGAAATGTTGGATGTTTGAACTGTGGATGTTCCAGTTGTCATTCGTTTCTAGGAGGGAAGAAGCCATAATGTCATCACAGGAAACAAAATTTGCCCTTTCCACTTCAATCAGTGGTTTATCAACTCCCTTCTAGTTTCCTCCATATTTTCCAGGGAAGTGTAAGAGCAAAAGTTAGGTTTGCTTTTGAATTACTTCCTTTGGGCCTGTCTGAAGTAATACGCAGACCCAAAAAAGTATACAGGTTGAAAACTAGTGACTCAAATTATGTTCAGCTTTGAAAGGTGGTGATCATTTTTGTAGTGATGGTGGTGTCCTTCCTGCACGTCTGCGTGCTGCCAAGTTGTGGACCAGATTTGTGTTGCTGCCTGTTACCTTTTCCTGTAGATTGGTACCAGATGTTCTGTGAAGGATCACAGCATTGCCTTTGTCAAAAGCAGCTGCTTTTGCAGTACAGACAAGGCTGGAGAAATTGGCAGGTAGAAGGAATTGTTGAAGGTCTTCTGCATCCTTAGATGTGTTAAGAGCTGGCTGCATTCTCATCTCCCATGAGGTCTCTCTGCCCACCCAGTGCTCAGCTCTTTCATTAATTTCAGTTATCAGTGGATAACTCTTTACCTGTATATTGATGCCTAATCATAAGCAGCTTGAACAATAGATAAATGAGTTGACATGACATCAGCAGTAAATGGCTTTGGGGAGGTAAGGTTTGGCCCAAATGACTGCAGTGAGGAGGCACTTTCAGCGCTGAATTCCACTGCATCTCCATCTGCGAACAGTCTGTGGCTTCTTGTGCTTTCCATGTTCCAAAACAGGTAACGGAAGTGATTGGGCTTTGGGTAATTTGCTGCTTCTCTTTCTATTCTTATTTTTTTTAAAATATGATTCTTTACTGACCTTTCCTGTACTCCCCTTTCTTTAATTTCCCTCCTGAACTGCAGCCTCTCTGTAACTTAGTAGCACAATTCAGACAGCAGATCAAGAAGGTGGATGTGGAGCTACCTCTGTTCCTAGAAAAGTGGTTAGTGTGAGGACCACAACATGCACTGCAACTCCGTTGACTCATCACAAGAGGCTTAACTGCATGACAGCTGTGAAGACCTTTCTTTTTTAAATACCTTGAAATATGTTTAATGCCTTTGATAAAAATAAGATAACCTAAATTATGTTTACAAGGTAATTAGTATAATTCCAAGTGAAATATATTTATTTTCTGGATACGTTTGCTAGAACTAATGAACTATTACTTAAATGTTCATTCCTGCCTTCGAAAACCAGAATAATGTATTTAAGTGTGATAGAAATTATTATGTTGTTTTCTTCATTTCAGCACTTTATAGCTGTAAAAAGGCTTTAGGCTTAGACACTGAAAGGGATAATATATCTTAAATCATGTTTTGTGCATTCATTTTTGGAAAAATGAATGACTGATTAGTTGTAAGGGTGTCAGCTGTGCAAAATGTCTGACAGGTATTTTGAAGGCAGGACTTATTCAGGAGTACGCAACGTTTTGTTCAGTGTTGATCAGATTATATTCCCATGTAAAGTAATAGATGATCAATTACTCCAGCAGAGCTAAGTATCTAAATGGATATTTAAAATACTCAACGATAAAACACATTATGGCATTTACATCCAGTTTTCGAAATAGAAAAAAAATCATACCCTATATGGGAAAGTAAAACTGAATATTGCTTCTGTTTTTATTTAGGGATAAGAAAGTGAAAATAAAAAAAATACGGACCATATTAAAACAATTTTTGTGGGGTTACTGTCTCCTACAGAATTACCATTCAGATTAAATCCTTTGTATTATCCAGTTTTGACTGAGATCTGTCGTTGCAACTTCACATTCCAGCTTGGTAAGCTTGGTAGGTTTCTCATGCTCACCATTCTTCATCTAAACAGATGCTTCACTAGGTGTGTAAGCTTTTTTTCCTTTGTACTCTAGGATTTTCCTGTTTAGATGTCCACAAATACAATTAGCTTTTCAAAGCAAATTGTATACTTAATAGAGATTTAGAATTGTTCTGTTCTTTAAATCATTCCAGTCTTTCCACTTCCTCAGCAGATCCTAGTGTGATTTTCCTGATTATATGTAAGAACTGATTTTATGTAAGAAAATATTGTACAAGGGAGTTTTAGGGGAGGAGTCCGTAACCAGACATGGTCTTTGAAGCAGCACCTAGAGGCTAAACTGGCTCACTCATGGGGCTTCATTATTTAAACACCACCAGTCTCCTTTGTGCTGATGAATTTCTGAGTGGAGCTAAACTACAAATACAGTTTCTGATTCTAGTGCCAGTAAGGGAGCCTCTAACTTCTGAAGCTTGAAGTTACCATTGCTTTTTTGTGCCTCCTTGGCCCCGCCATGAAGAATGCAAATAACGTGAGCAGAGAAGGAAAAGGCTTTGGGAAATAGGAGGCTGAATGTTCCACCCCATCAGCTCGATTCACTGGACCTGTGCAAGGAACATCTGTTGGGCATTTGCATGGAGAGACCTGACCCTAGATCAGAAGAGGACCATTTAATAGCTCTTTCCTGTTATGCAGGTTTTTTAAGACAGTAACATGCACTGTGCCCATGGCAGGTCTTTTAACACATTTATGGGTACCTGTAGAAGGAGTTATTAAATACAAGCAGAGCAAGTGCCATACACTGGCCACCATGTGTTTTACTGCTGGTTTATCCAATTCAGCTATAGAACTTGATGGGGTTTTGGTCTGATCTCAGACCCTGCTGAACCCATACAACACCTTAAGTGCCTTGGGGACATACACATCTCAAGCATCACGCTGGTTCCAAAAGCTCTTCAGGTCATAAGCGCTTACAATGGTTGGCACCTTCAGGTTTCAAACAATGCTGTGATCTTGCTGGGGCTGCTGCAGGAGGGGACAAGGCACAGTCCTTGCTGTGAAAGGTTTGTAGTCAAAATCAGTTGAACAGAGAACAGTGGAAGAAAAGAGTTTTCAGGGCAGCAAGCAGAAAGTTGGAATACACTGGGAGTATTAAGATTTCTTAGGGAACCTCGGTGCTTTTGACAATCTGTACCTCTGTTAGCTTGCCTAAAGTTAAATAGTAATTCAGTATCAGGAGAGGTGGCCCTTTTGGGCCTTTTTCCTCTCTGCTTATTTGTGCAAGGCTTGACCATCTCTTTCATACTAATTACAGTCTATATATGGAACTTTGTGAATCTTTAATGTACTCCTCTGCCTCAAAAAGATGAAAATGAATGTCATTTACAGTTACATTGATGTAGAAAATTTAAGATGTGAGTTACTGCTGCACTTGGAAAAGAGTAATTGTAAATATTTTTAGAGCAAAGCGTGATATTAGGATGTGTGTTTATCTGCAAATACAAATAACTGGTTTCCCTTTCCTCCTCCAGTATTTTAAAAATCATGTAGTTCAAGTGATAAATATGTAAGCAACAACCTAAGTATTTACACATGCTATACATCATATTAAGAAAACCCCCAAACAAATCAATCTTCATAGTGTGAAAGCTGACCATCAGACCTGGGAACATGGATTTGTTAGAGATCTTGAACACTTCATGTTGATAAGAAACAACTCTGTTAATGCAGACTGACATCCATGTACATTTATACTTAGAAGGGTGATGTGCTTTATAAAGGACACTCGTTGAAGAATCGGTGAGGGATTGCACGTGTATCCAAATCAGAAAGTCATACATTAGCTTTAGTAGTTCCTAAGAGGCTCAAAATGATCTATATTTTTAGTTTCCTCACAGTTATGGTAGTTGAGCTTGGATCTCACTAACAAAATACAGAAGCGGCTCTGTTGCCGTCAGATTCATTAAGCACAAGGAAATGTGGCATGGGGCTAGAAGGCAGGTGTTACCAGGGACCCATGTAAAACCTTCTAAATGTCAACTGCTGACTTGTAAATTTATTAATTATAAATCTCTACTAATTACCCAGCTCTGAAAAATTGTACTTACAGTTTTTAGCTCAATGTACACCAGTGCTTGACATAGATATATGTTAGGATTTGCCTTACCATGTAGGAAGACAAGGCAACCTAAGTACCGTACTATCTTCTTGGTCATTTAAAAGCCATTATACCGCAGTTCAAGTTCTCTCATGTTTTCTAAGGTGCACAAAGAACTCTTTTGAAGAGTTACAGCTTCTTTTTCTTTTTTTGCTTTTTTTCCCCTTCTTTTTTTCTTTCTTTACTTTTTTCTCTTTTTTTTTCTTTTTCCTTTTTTTCATTTTTTTCCCACACAAATATAACACTGATCAGATGTCCACATATAAACTAAAGGTCAGTGAGATGTATATGAGGCAGAAGGTTGCTGGATGTCTTTGAGTTGTGTGAAGGACACAGCCTTATGGTAATGAGTTCCCCTGCTGAGCAGGAAGGTTATTTTTCCAGTAAGCTGTGGTACGTTATCTCATCTGAAGGGACACTCTGTCCTGGCTGTCCCCCAGGCTTCCTGCAGGTCTGCAGTTGGCTGATCCCATTTCCCTATCTGGTGGACAGGGAGATTTGGAGAAAGAGTGCCTTGCACCTTGGTGGGGCAGTCAAATTCGGGATTTGTTTGACCACTGCAGGGAGCTGTAATGCTGTGACACTCAGAACTGACCTCCAGCCTGATAGGTCTCTCTAGGAGGATGGCCAGGAAGTTGATCCATTCTCCTGAAGCTTAGATGTGACTTGGCAGTGACTCCAAGTTTCTTCCAAACCAGGCTGAATTTGCAAAACCTCGGCTGTAGTGGCACCGTTGATGCTTAAACACGCATGGCTTTGTGCTTGTATAAATTCCTCCGTTCAGCCCTCAGTTAGAGGGGATCATTTGAGTGGCAGAAACCTAGGTTTACACTGTAATCAAGTCATATTTTAAAAAGGCAGGAGATGACTGGTAAGTTTGGGGTGGGAAGGACTGGCAAGGGGAGGATGTGGCTGCTGTGTATTGAGGGGTGACTGCTATGGTTTTCTGTTACCCACTTGTAGTGGTGAACATCCAAGCGTTTTCACAACCAGAGGGCCACAAAGCCTTTTTTTGGCCCTTGGGACAGGGAACGCAAGTTCAGTTTACATCTCCCTTGGTCTTCTGCCCTCTTGCATTCAGTAATGCAGAAACTGAGAAATACAGTCCTTGGATATCTAGGAAACTCTGAATTGCTTGATATTGACATGAATTTGGGTGGTATGTTTTTGTGTGCTGCATGCCTTTTATTGCTGCTGTGTTTTTATGGTCCTGCCAATGGGTAGCCATTGTTCAGTTTTGTTCACTGATTTTCTTTGCTGTTTCTGGTCTTGTTTTTCCTCTTACTCAGGATTTGATCCAGGAAATAAATGAATTGCGGTTGAGAGTGGGAGAAATGGACAATGAAAGACTCCAGTATGAGAAAAAACTGAAAACAACCAAAGTAAGTGAGGCTGAGGGGAAAAAGCAGAGATGAGTGTGAGTCAGGCTTTAGAAGTTCACTTCCCTAGTCCTTGCTGGCACCCTGCAAAATCCTGAGCATGCTCATTCCAAGGGCTTTCATAGTACTTACTTAGCATCAGGGGTTACTTCCAAATTTCATGCTGTCGTTTTCAGATCTGGGCACTGTTTTTTTATGAAGGATAACTTCATAAATTATGAAGTTAAATTATGATAATGGAGCTGGCTGTTAACAGTAAATTTATTACCTGTTTAGACCCTTGTTTCACATTTGTGTGAAGAAACATAGCAGTACATAAAGCATGTGACACAGGTGAGACAAAAGCTGAGCATGTATTTTCTCCTACATGTGCTAAATATCAGCCACTTCTGAAGAGGAAGCATTCACCTAAGTAATTCTAGCAGCCTGATTCTTTGTCTAACTTCTCTTTGCCATTTAAGTTTGTCTCTTTTCTATCTTCAGTTTTCTCTCACTCCTCTGTCTCTATTACCAGTCTTTAATGGCCAAACTTTCTAGTATGAAAATCAAAGTGGGTCAGATGCAGTATGAAAAGCAGCGGATGGAGCAAAAAAGCCAGATTCTAAAGGTGTAGTAACTTCTGGGTAACATTGGGCCTGTTTTGAATCCTTCATGTTCCACCGGTTTGCAGTCTGTTCTTGCATCGTGCTGTCGTGCTCTGTTCTTCATTGATTGTGGTGTGTTGATATGCAACGTTGCCTTTGCCATCAGATGTGGAAAGCTATGTAGATGTTCCTTATAATCAGCTTTTATGTCAGATGGAAGGAGATTCTAGTGTTATGAACTTTGCATAGGTTAATGGAATGGAATTTGACTTGGGTCAAAATCATTCCCCTTCCAAGTGATATTGTCTCTTCTGTACCTTATGTCCATTATTCAAATTGAACTTTTTATCATCTTTTTGGAGAAAATTCATTTATGAAAGCTAGCCAGAAAATAGTGATTCTTGTATACTGTCCCGTCTCCCGCATGTATATTTAAATATCCTATTTCTAATTCAGGGGAAGAAATACACATCAGCTACCACATGCAACTATTTACCCAGGGGTATAAGAGCAGTTTCTGAAGTGACCAAGAGATGGTCTTGTTTTGGAGAAGCATGATTCCTACACTGGCAGAAACCTCATCAAAAAAAAAAAAAAAAAAATTGGAGCACTGGAGGGTTGTATTGCCCAACTGCTGTTCTGGAAGAAGCTTTGATTGCTTGGCAACTGTAAGATTGATTTGGTTTTTTGATGAGGCTTTAGAGCAAACATGAACAAATTTCAGGAAATTCTCTAATCTGGGCTGTAGTTTGGGTTGCAGGCATCACTATATATTTGCAACGTATCTTTCCTTTTGCACAGGAATACACCTAAGCCACAGTATTCTAGTTTGGTTTAGTCCTTTAAGGATTTAAAACTTCAGTAAATACCAAAATTATGAGTCTTGCCTTGTTTTGTCTTGTTTACAAGCTGAACAAAATAAATTTTTAGTGTTGTGTACATTTGCACTGAGGGTCCTCTTTTGATGATGCTGTAGCCCAAGATATCCTCGGGCGTCAAAGAAATATGTTACTAAACTGGGTAAGATTTGCCTCGGATTTTAAAAAGTTAAATGCATGAATCTGTGCCAATCACTTGCTAGTGCAGATGGTTAGATCTAAGTTAAAATTTGACAGCATTTATCTGATATACCCCAACTCCACCAAAGATTCCCTTGAATCTCAACTCTAAGCTTCCTTTCCTAATGCTTGATCAGCAAACCCAAACTGTGGCAGAGGTACCACATTTTTGTCTGAACTGCTTTCCAGTATGTGTTTTATGTGCTTGGTGGTGTCATGATTGATTTTTCTTTCATAGAAGTAAGGGGTATTTCTAAAACCGTCCTCAGCCTGGTGTAAGCACACTTTGATAATTTTCCAGCTTTGAACATGCAGATGCCCTACAAATACCAGTATAAGTGCTCGTAAAGTTTTGCATTCATCACCTGTACTTTTTCTGTCTCGGCAAGGTTAAATACATCAGGAAACTGCTTTTTTTGCTTTGCTCTTCCTTTTTTAAATTTAGATGAAAATTTTCTTTTTAATTATACATTGAGACCAGCATCATAGGCCCTCTGGTTTTCCCTTACAGTCTCGGTGGTCTGTTGCGATGTTCAGAGACAGTTTGGTGGGTGTACCCACCAAAGCTGTAGCTACTGTAAATGTCAGAGGCCCTTGGTCATTTCTACCAGCTGAGGACCTGTCCATCACACTTCATGGGAAGGAATTTTTGAAATGTCTTAGATGTGAGTGGAAACTTTTACTGAGTGATTTTGTGTCTGTTACAGGATGAACTAGCAGCTTTGAAAGAGAAACTGGAGCAGAAGGAAGTTGAGGTAAAAAGGTTACAAGAAAAATTGGTTTGCAAGCTCAAAGGAGAAGGAATTGAGATACTGGACAGAGGTAATAAGAAAGAAGGCACTCTTGCCATGTCCTTCTCAGTCGCTTCATCTGAGGTCGTGTTTCCGTGACTGGTTGTACAGGATATAACAGATAAAAGCCTCAATTTTCATATACTTTCTGTCTTCGTGTTTACTTCTTTTAATATATTTAGTGGGTGTGGCTGAACCTACTGCCACAGCAAGTTCTTGGTCAACCTCAAACTAGCCCGAGTTAGCTAGTTAGCTCTTTACATGCCTTGTATGGTGCCTCAAAAGATGCAGTTTATATTAGCAAAGAAAACCTTCAACTAATTTCAACAGGTTTCCAAAAAAGATTATATATAGAGAAGGAAACTTTCTGTGTGGGTATCTTTGCTTGTATACCCCTTACTGGTAAGGAAGGGGAAAAGCCATACTGCAAACCAAAGTATGGTGTATACCAGCAAATCTTCAGTGTGGACCTAGCTGTAAGTAGGTGAAATTGAAGACTGTTCTGGATTTGTGCACTGGTTAAGTCTAAATCCTAATTAAACTTGAATTAGCACAGGAATTTTACATGTCAAATAATTATTTTATTATAATAATATAATTATTGCTTGCAAAGAAGCAGCAAAATCACTGTTTATTTGGGGGAAACTTAGATTGGGTAACTTAATAAAAATAGAAATTTTCCTTTAAAACCTCATANNNGGAAAATGCTTTCTGTAGATTGTCAGGTTTTTTTAAATAAAGTTACCTGTTTTCAAAGCCCTTGCATAAGATCGCTAAAAGTGACCATATTGAAGCTTGTGTTTGTTTGTTTTTTGGTTGGGTGTTTTTTTTGTTTTTTTTTGGTTGTTTTTTTTTTTCTAATAGCATTTTAATATGAACACAGTCTGACCTTATTGCATTTATGACTTCTCTTATGGGGCTTTTGTTCCTGGGGACTGCTGAGTCCATTGAACTTCCATTACCCTCTGGTTCTCAGCTTTAGTTCAGTTTTCATGTAGCTCAGCATGAGATTTTCTACCATGGTGAACTGTGTTTTTTTGCCATGGACCAATATTAAGTAATGCTCTCTGCAGGTAACACGGGTTATCTGCCTGCCCCGTTAGCGGGATTGTGCTTTCTGAACAAATACGTGTATGTTATTGCTTAGCTGACTTTTGCCAGTAGAGTGTTAGCTTAGGAGTAATCTAAAGCGTAAGATTTTCTGAGGCCTTACAAGTGAAAATACATAGTTGAAAAACATATCCTTGAGGCAGGTAGTTGTGTATGAGAGCAGTGGGACCTAAATGTCATTACAAATGTTAACACGGGGGGAGTACAGGCTGAAACCATGAATTGCTTGCTTCTACGATAATACAAAAGGAATAGCTGACTCTTGAAGTATCAATATTGTCTTAAATGTTATTTAATGTCATAACCTTCATGCTAATTTCAAATCCAATGGATTTTCCTGCACAGATGAAAATTGTAAAAAGAAGCTCAAAGATAAAAGTAAGGTTCCTGGTATCTTTCTGCAAGCATTTGCATTTCAAGAAGTGCTTTTCGGAATACCTTTCTGCATGTGTTTGCAAAACCGCTTTAACAAACATTGTTAGGTTGCATCATCTATAACCCTTAGTTTCACTTACAGTAAAATTTGAGAAGGGTGGATATATCACACTTGAAATACAAAGTTTTCTGAAGAAAAGCTGATAGGCAAATAAAGGTTTTGTCTCATAGAGACTCAAAAAACAGTTGCCTCTCAATGAAATGCAGTTGTGGTTCAGTAAACCAGATTTTCGGTTTGCATAGCTGAGTTAAAAATCATTGGAAGTGCATCAATTGCAGTTTTATCCCAATGTGTCTAACTGTCTTATCTAGAAAGCCAGCCAGGCAGCTTGTTTTCCTGCATTTCATTAAGTAGGAAAGTGACTGTCCCACTCTGTTTTCTGAGAAATTTTAGGAAATTAAAAGGAGGTAAAATGATTTCTTGCCAGTGAATTTGGCCATCTGTCTATGTTTGTAACAAAATTTAAAATTTACTTCATTTGCGCAAGGTAAACTATTAGCAAAAATGGAGATTGTTTCCATTCTTTTTGAATTTCTAGTCCAGAACACTTCCAAAATGTAACCTTGTTAGAACATACATGTTTCTATGTATTACACTTCTGTGTAAATAAGGGCTATAGATGAAGCACAGAACACTGATGTCTGTATCAGGGACCTTTTCCAAGTCTGAACTACAGTATATATTCTAGCATGACTGATCATTGCAGCAAATACTTGTGTCATTCCATTGTGCTGTTCTCATTTCTACATCCATACTGAATTAAGACTAAGCATCACTGCACAATGCTTTCTTCATATCCACATTAATCCTGTTGCTTTGTATAGTGTTTTTTTGAGATGCCATTTGGGGTGTTTGTTGACTGTTGTAATATGGATGTTTTATTTCACTCCAAATGTAGCAGGTTGGGGTTTTTTTTTGACATTTTGTTTTGCAATTATTTGAAAGAGAGAAGATAGTAGAAGTCAAGCAGTAGTTAGTTTTACTCCAGACTTTTCCGTTTTTCTAAGACTTGGGGGGGTGGGGGGTGTAAGGAAATTGCCTGAATTTCTTCATTTCCATGATAGAAACATGAGGGGAAAAAAAGGTTTTGAAGAAAAAGAGTTTTCTTCTATATATTTCCATCTAAATTAGAGTTTAAGTGGCTTATGTTTTGTCTTTTAATTTGTAAATTTACTTCTGATATTACTGAGTTGCTTCTAGGTATTTTTGTTTTTCTTATTTTATTTACACCGGTGTATTTAAATTGACTTAGAGAACTGTATTGTGTTTTTAGATATAGAGGTACAGAAAATGAAGAAGGCGGTAGAATCTCTAATGGCAGCAAATGAAGAGAAGGTAGCAGATTATTTTTTCAGTAATCATTAATCATATTTGGGTTAAATCTCTAAGAAAATCTTTGCATATGAACTTGTCACAATTCAATTAAAAATAATTTTTTTAAGAATCAGTGATTCACTATAGTCAGAAGCACTTCAGTGCCTTTAAGCATTTGTGACTTATAGCATTCCTAAAGTATTTATAACTGAGGATTTATGAGCTCTGTTGCATGTAGAGTCCTTACACGTTCACTTCAGTGGGACTGCAGTTTAATCCATGTTCTGAAAATGTAAAGAGTTCCATGCAAGTCCCATGAGATACCACAGGCTGTGTTTCCAAAAGGCCTTTTTATAAAGTATGAATTGTGTTCATGTTTTGTGCATTCACATGCATGTCCTTTTTGTAGGATGTTTTCTTTTGCTCACCAAAGCCCTAAAGCTTGTGATTGCTGCTTTTTGTGTACATGCTGAATTTATTATACTCTGCCTTTGACTTAACGAGCACTTTCAAGGCTGGGACAATTCTGGTGATCAACCAGATGATAGTTTTTGCTAAATAGAAGTTTTGGTATTTCAAAGTCTCTCAGAGTTCTGGGTCCTGTCCCATCAATACTTAACATTTCTCTTAGTCTCCCAAGGAATTAAACTGAACAATATCTAGTATTTGTATTTCTTTTCTGTTTGCTGAAGGAAGAAGCACAGTCATAATTTTCCTTTATTTTAGGATCGGAAGATAGAAGAGCTTCGGCAGTCTCTGAATAGATACAAGAAAGTTCAAGACATGGTGATATTGGCTCAAGGTAAAAAAGGTATTGTATAATAAAAAAAAATTAAACTCTACTCTCATTTAAATTCTAGGTGCATTGCAGTAGTGTTATATTGACTCCTAGACTTTCTATCTTTGGAAGCATCTCTTAGGTGTGAACTGGTAAATTGCTTTTTTTTGTCCAGACATCTGCACATTTGGGTTCCATTTACCAGCTGTTATTAATAACTATCATCATGACGTTGCTTATTTCCTTATTATCCTTATTATTCCTTATTTTCTGTTCTGTATGTTCCAAGACTGGTCGAGGTTTCCAGATCCAGGAAGTTCTGATCCCCAAAGATGATAAATGTTGAGGTGCTTGTCAGTTTGATGTAATTGCATTGAATTACCCATCTCTCATTTCTTCATTAAAATCAAGAGAAACACGTGGAGAACATTACACTGAAATGGTTCTCAGTTTTCATATCAAAACACTTGGATGTTACAAAATGAGTACCTCCCTTTACAATAATCCTGGCCTGGTGTTGTTTTTTTTTCTTGCATCATCCTATTCATTCAGCACTGAAGTTGCATTTTGTAGGTCACTGTCCTCTGAAAGACCTGTCCCCTAGCAAATTTTAGACATTAGTATTGTGATAATGGATGCACATATAATATACGCACAGCTTCAAAGTCTGTGCGGCAGTGCTATTTTATTCCTTATTGAAGCCTCCTTTGTTCCTGAGTCCTCTGAAGGCCAGAGAAGGCCAACCCAGATTTCCACAGACTTTAAATTGACCCAAGCTCATTGCCTGAGCTTCTTTAAGACAGACAAGGCTTGTGGCTTTTGTTGTCTGTGCAAATATTGGAGGTGGATGATCTTCTTAGGGAGAAGGATATAGGAGCCTCCAGGGATCCTTTCAAAGAGTGAAGATTGTCAATATCCATAAATGAGCAAGGAGGCAAAATGTGTTATTTTTGCGATGGTGGATTTGTGGTTGGGCTCTTGGGTTTGCCATCTTGGGCCAAGACAGGAAAAGGGGTGGGCAGAGCCCCATCTGGACATACTGCCAAGACTGGGACTAAAAGCCAGGGAAAAGAAAGGTTTCTGCTGCCCCTCTTTGCTGCTGCCTGGCTTTTGAGAGGCCATCCCTGCGGTGTGTCAGTGACTGTAGCAATGAGATCCTGACCTCTGCTCCTGAAGGCACCAGCTGACTTGCAGGACCATCACAGAATCACCTAGGTTGGAAGGGACCTTTTAAGATCATCTAGTCCAACCAATGGGGAAAAAAAAATAAATTTCAAAAAAACCCAACAACCATAAACAATACACCACATCACCCAACACTATGCCGTATCCTTGACCACCAAGTCAACTTCTCTCTTGAATAACTCCAGGGATGGTGCCTCAGCCACCTCCCTGGGCAGCCCATTCCAATACCTGATAACCCTTTCAGTAAAGAAATATTTCCTAATATCTAACCTGAACTTCCCCTGGCACAACTTGAAGCCATTACCCCTTGTCCTATCAATGTGAAAGCTCTTGACCACGGTCTCCAGCTGCCTGTCCTGCTCCCGCATGAGCACTGCAACCCTGAGGTGGCTGCTGTGGTGGGGTCAGGAAGCAGCTTTTTTCAGTTCAGCATCATGGACATAAGCCTGGATGGGAGCTGGCATGTGCCAGAGCATGCTGGGCTGAACACTGCCGGCTTTGGATCATGGTGTGTAACGGCTTTTCCTTCCCCAAAACCACTGAGGGGCACTAAGGACACAGCAGCATGTCTTCAGTCTGCAGGGCTGGGAACACATATTTACCAGTGAGGGAAGAGGAGAAGTGGTGATGAGGGCCAAACACCATGCTGAGTGTTGGAAAAGAGGAGCAGCATCTTTTTAATAGGTATTGTTCTTTCATGCAGTGCTCTGCCTTCAGTGACAGAAGGATATTAAATCAGGCCTCAAGTCTCTAGAAGCTGCTTTATGGTCAATTCATGGAGTGTGGACATGGATTTCAGGCAGTGAAAAATGAGCAAGAGAGGTTTTTGCTGTAAACAGACTGACTTTTGCTTTCGATCTTTGACAATCGGTGCCAGGTTTCTGCTCACTTTTTAGAAAGTATTGGTTGTCTTTTAACTCTTTCTTCTCAGTCTCAGTACTTTGGTATCACTCACAAATGTGGAAATCCAAGCTTTTTGGTAGTACAGAGTCAGTTCAGGAGCAGAAAGTCACTGGGAGCAGAGGATACCAGTGCCACTGTGGGCTACAGCATTAACTAAACAAGACACACAGTTTGTGACAGTCTGCAAATGTAGTGTAGTCACTTAAAAGCTGGTGTTAGACTCTTGTGCAGTAGGCTACGTTTCTTCCATTGGTAACTTGAAGATACTATAGAGACATCTTAAGTTTCTGGCAGACTTGACCTCTGTTTTTTCCCTAATGAATAATGGAAAATTATCTAATATGAAATTCCAGCACGTGGGACAGGAAATGCTTACTCTAGTTTATTCAGCTTGATAAAATTGATCCCACTAAATGTCCTGAGGGAATTTTCTGGGCTTTTTGCTTTTAGGTGTGTCCTTCACTCTGCTCCGACCCTGATATGTTGTGGTGGTTGAATTGGGAAGTGACATTTGGCCATGACTCCCCTCCTCCTATTGTAGCCTGTCTTAAAAATATATAAATAATCCTGGCCTCTTCCCGTTTTGGCCCATAAATGAGCATGCCAGCTGCATCTTGCATGGGAGCCGGGATCATTGTGTATCTGGAAGTCACAAGTAACAATTTTCTTTCTCTGCCTTCAGGCAAGGAAAGTGATGGTGAGGACTTCTTGAATTCAGGGTCTGTTTCCACAGTTTTATTGGACACACCAAGTTTGACTGACCCAGAGAAAAGCCTCTCCCCAACCCCAATAACAGCGTCTCCAATCCACGATGAATTTAATGTGAATATTCATGAAGAGGTATCTTTTTTTTTTCTTCCTCGTTTGATGCCATTGCTCCTTGAAAACTTTGCTTGTGTTGGATTCATATTGCAGATGTCAAAACTCAAGTTTCTGAGAAAATTTTTTCTGGGTTGCATGGTTTTTAGTAACATCCCATATCTTTTAGGAGAATGTAGCCGCCTTGTGAAAGTTGCTGAGGAGTTTCATTTGAGTTCAGTTAAATTTATTTTTCTTAATCATCAAATAGGATTAGGAGACAGCACATAGCTATATTTGTCATGACAATGGGTCTAAACCACTTCTCCTATTAAACATAGAAATTACTTTTCATATCAAACATAGCTGTTTTAGCAGCTGCATTTAATTAGTCAGGAACTTGAAGTAAACATGTTAGGACTTAGTATATCCTGTCATATTTAAAAGGATGCAATCATCATTACATCTATACAGTTCAATGGTAAATAGATTGTGGCCCAGCCTCTGATTTTTACAATTAACATTTTCCGGTAATAATCCATAGATCTCTTAAACCTGTGAGTCAGAGCAGGGACTTGACTTACTTAACTAAGCTCTATGAACACCTTGAAGAAAATTAAATTAAATGTGTACCAGCTTTTCAGTATTCTCTGAGTGGCTGAGGACAGGACTAACCCTGAAAACTGAATTACCCTTCATGTGCTCTGTGGTAGAGAGATTTAGCAGGCAGCTTTGGGAGATTTGTGAGATGTTTGTCTATGCTGTAGCTTATCTGTGCAGTGATTCATGTTTTATATTCAGTGCCATCTTTCTAGTAGTAAATCATTGTATTACAATAGAAAGAAAGAAAACGATAACTTAAAATCATATTTCATATCCTTCTTTTTGTAGTTTGTATTATGCTTTTTTCATTTATGATTGCTTAATTTCAGCTCAAAATAGTGCAACATGCATTCTTCGTTCTTTTTAGAATTCCTTACAGATCCACACCAGTATTTTACAGATTTCAATCCCTTCTTTTTCATCAATGTCCAAGAGCTCAGAAACTGTTGCAGAGAAAGTGAGAACGCAGCCTAGGCCGGATCCTGCAAGTGAGATGAGGTATTATTGTTTCCGTGTGTTTTTCAGATGTAAATCCAATATTCTGTGCCATTTATTGAGAGCGTTAATCTGTCAGTTACTATATTGTCAAGTCATTAGGTCATTTAAACAAGGGTAGCATTCACTTGACTAGCTATAACAAGCTAAGCTTATGTTCATGTTATCAAGCACATTGATTAAGTCTTTTTCATTAAGCAGGTATTAATTTGGTTGCTGTTGCTTGTGACAGCACTCGGACTCTATACCAGCTGCTTTGCAAGAAATTAACAGAAAAGAAAAACTGATCTAATGCAAAGAAGGACACAGAATCATTTTTATCTAGATTTTCATCACGTAGGTCTGGATGAGATAGCGTTTGCTGTGCATTCCTGATAATTTGCATTCAGATATATCCCACAGTTGGTAAAGATTAGTGCGAGGCATTGCCAAAACTGCCACAAAAGCAATGTCCAGCTCTAACCTTGAGCTGTTGTTAATGGAGTCCCAGAAGGAAATCCAAGCGGCATTTCAAAAGACCAAGAAAAAGATATCCCTGTTGTTGTCCTTTGGCATGATGAAATGCGAAGATATTTCTTCACTCACTCTTATGGGAGCCCTGTCTGAAATTTTGAAAGCTGGGCAAAATGTATAGGCACATTTTCCCAGGCAAGCAGGAGTGGGGATGCATGGCTGCTCCCTGGGGCAGTGCCTGAGCTGTGGCAACCCAGGGCCATCATGCTTGCACCCTGTGGCAGCTCCCTGGGTGAGAAGTGGCCGTCAGCTTCCTCCAACATTTCTAAGCCTGCAGCCTTCTTGCCTGAGTAAAGAAACCTGACCCCTGCAGATATGGACTGACACTGCAAGGAGTACTGGAAAGCACACTGGACTCACAGCTGCATGAACGTGGTGCTAGGGCATTTTTCTTTTGGGTCCAAATCCCTGGGTTTATCTAAATGAATATGAAATACTAAGAATCCAGAGGCAGGGAAATGTCGTTGATTGCAATGAGAAAAATCAGTGCAAGCAAGGGATTTCGTCTGTCCCCCATCCTGGAAAAAAAAAAAGCAAAGCACTGCAGCAAAATGCCCTGCACTGTGGGTGATTCATGGGAAGCTGGTGACCTCTTCTATTTGGTGCTGCTGCAGACCCTGCACATGCTGTAACCTCTGCATTTATTTAAGCTGAATAGTGCAGTACTGTCATCAACTCACAGTGCAAGTTGTCTTTCCTAGGGCCCTCACGCTCACCTTTGTTTTTTATCTTTTACAAGACTTGCCACCATAGAGGGGAAAATCTGCCATATTTAGTACCATAACAGATGAAATAAAAACAGGATTAAGGTATTTGGATGGGGTCCCCAGATGCCTTACTTTTTTCATATTTTTCTTGTTTTTTACAGTGAAGGAATATCAACAGGTTCCTCCCCAGAAACTCAGCTCTGTGATAGTCCAGTGTAAGTACCATCATCAAAAACATTTAAAGCATGTTTATACGTGATTTTTGACTTGAATCCCCACCAATGCACCCCTTATATTTTACATATATGCGTAAATACTTAAACCAATTCTGATCAAGATGATGCTTAGTGATTGTAGTTTTCTGCTCGTGTCCCATGTTTTCATGATCATTATTTTCTAATGCTTTATCTGTGCCCAAGTGCAGTTAATTTCTTTTACGTTGTGAAGCATCTCTAACTGGGTTGCAGACTGTCATTATACTTTGAAATCTACAGTTTTCTGTAGGATTTTTTGCTTTTCCTTTTGATTGTCAGAAAAGGTGATCAGCTGACTGTAACAAGAAAGTAATTTTACTTTCTGCCACGTAGCTACATTCCCTAGGGAAATCAGTAGGACTACTTGTAATTCAAAGTTGAGTCTAAGAGATTTGTTAGTTAAGAAGCCTAGGTCAGCAGGGTTTGTCTGCTGCACAGTGCCATTAGAATATTCCCAAAGCTGAATCTTCTCCCTTTATGGTGGTATAAAGATAGGTAACTTTGTAATATTTGGTGAAATTGCTCTTAATTTATATCTGTTTGTGGGAAAAACTTCAATAGTAACTTTCTTTTCAACCAGACTTAAGTGCTCTAGACTGTAAATCCCACCAGAAGTGGGAAGATATCTGGTCCAAAATGCAAGATGGAACTGCAGATAAAATTCTAAAACACACATACTTGACTTAATACGCTTGAGTTCCTTAAGGATTAAATTATTCAGAAGCCTTGCTAAAAATACTGTTTTTCATAGCTTTTGTTTATATCACTTCCTTCATCTGTGTAATTTCCACGTGTGATTCTGAAAATATAATGTTAAATACGAAACCAAAAATATCATGGTACACATCGTGTTGCTAAAGCATTAGCAGCAGTAATTATAATGTGGAAGTTCTTACAGTATCTCATCAAATTTTGTAGACTCTGATTAGTGCCTTGATTGCCTTGATTCAAAACATACAATATATTACATAGTATTATAATATAATATAAAATAATAATACATACAATGTTATAGCATTCTAATATAATATAACAATATTATCATTTTATATTGTAATAATATTATAATATAATATTATGATATTATATATTATTAGTATATCTCATTGTGGATTATAGTGCCTTCTTTAAAGCTGATCCCTGTGAGTATGTTCAGCAAATTTAATTCCAGTAACTTGGCTTGGTTTTTATGTCATTGTTTCAGAAATTCTTCACTGCAGAAGTCTAGCAGTCTGAGCAGTTTGAGAAAAGAGACATCCGAAGCGGTTGGTTTGGTTTCTTTCTTATTCCCATCCCCTTAGAAATAGGGGCAGTGTCTCTGCTGTGGCAGTGACCCAGTGGGTGTTCTGTTGCTGCCTTCTGAGGAATTCTGAGTCAGATTAGGGCTCCTCATATCACATGTTAGCAATAGTCACATGTGATAATGCGGTGGGTTTTTTTAGTTGATACGCTTTTCTGATTTAAGGCAAGAAGAAAATAAGTACCACTACCTACCTGTGTTTAAGGCGAATAATTTTGGAAGGCCATGTATTATAAAATACAGTCTGGAATGACTGTATGTTTTAGGTGGTTGGAAACAGAATACTGAGCCTCTGTATGCCGGTGATGGCTTCAGTTTAGATCTCTCTTGAAGTGACCAAAAGCAGTTAGCCTCTAACAATGTCATCATATCAGGGCAATTCCTGTGCTCTTTTGTGACAGCCTACTTTCAAAAACTTTTTTGACTACTAAAAGCTGCTGATATCCCTGATACCCAAGGGCTGAGCTGTTCCTTACAGCTCAGGAGGGATGTTGACAGGACTGAAAATGTAACCAGAACTTTGTTTTGGTTTGGTTTTATTGTTTGTTTGGGTTGGGTTTTTTGTTGTTTTTGTTGTGTGGGGTTTTGTTGATGTTTTTTTTCGGGGAGGCGTTGTTGTTGCTTTTAGTTTTTTGGTTTGGTTTGTTTGTTTGGACAGCTGAGGAGTGGAGGCTGCAGATGTTTTATCTACTTGGCTTCTACCCTTCTACTCCTGCTTTGGGTCCCCTCAGCCAGCTCTGCCCACTAGTGCCTTAACAGACTGTATGTCACAATTACATACACAGCTAATCCTTTTCAAAGTAAACCAAAGCAACTGTGTTTTCATGTCAGCTCACTGACCTCAAAGAAAGCAGGAATTAATCTGTGTGAAATACAGCTCTGAAGAGACTTGGGTTTTGGGGGGCAGGGAAGATCATTTCTGTCAGAATTTGACTCAGGGTAACCATAGTGAATTAAATACTGGCTATAAGCCATGACTTTTTAAATGTTTTAATCTTTCTCAAACAGGACAGAGACTCTGCACAGAAGCCAACAGAGGTAACATTGTGTGTGTGTGCTTGTGCCTGTACATGGAGAAACACAGACAGTGAGCGGGTTTTGAAAGCCTGGGTTGGGTGTAATTGTGGCATGCTGTTCCAGAGGGGAAATACCAGTCATGCAGGCAAAATAGCAATGAGTATACAACAGTTGTCACCATCACTTCAGTGTTGGGCTTATAGTGTCTCACACATTCTTGTCTTCTCACATATGGATTATCTTCCAGTCTGATTGAGCATGAGACTGCCATCTAAGCTAATGCTTCCCCCAAGCATTCTATCATTAGATAATTAGCAAAGATAACCATAAAGTATTTTACTGTCTCAGTAATTAACTTTTATTAGTGTCTCTTTAAGAGCCTTTGGCTTTCCAAATTGTTTTCTGCAAGTAGCAACTCTGTTCCTAAAAAGCTGTCACTGCAGAACAGTTACCTTGTACTGTATGGCCATAGTTTTCGTGCAACAGGTATTACCTACAGGAAGACCTGAGCAGAGATGACATGCATCAGGTACCATTTGTAGAGTGAATGCTGTATCTATTCAGCAAAACCCAAATGATCATATTTGGACTGTGAATGGGTTGGCTTCCTCCTTGTTTTAAAGAGACAGTGAAACAACTGGCAAGGTTAAAACTCCCATTTAAAATTGGTTAACTGCTGTGTCTGGTGTCTGTCCTGGCATTTATATTGCTTATTTGGTATTTAATTTCCTTTCAGCTTTGGCAATGGACATGATCAATTAATCCATTAATTCTGAAATGGCAGAGCAGTGATATAGAAAAAGAGCTGTCTGACATTTGGCCAAGTATTGACATACTGTGGGAATCTCTTTCTGTGCTTCCCACTGCCTCTACAGCTGCAGGTGGGGGAGACAGAAAACCTGGAAAGCTGGAAATGTATTTTTAACCTTTTCTGTACCTGTAAGACAACCTTGCAGAAACAGAGACACATCTTAAAGAAGACATGTTACTCTTAGATAGAAGGTAGTGATAGTTATCCTGGGTCCTGAACGTATTCAAATGAAGATTTTGTTTATGTTCTCCTTTATGTTTTTTACATTCTGTTTTCTTGCAGTACCAAATGAGAGAGATACTCCAGATTATCTGTCAGCATCGCTTTGCAGTCTCTCTCAAAAGGCTGTTGCAATTCACTGATTCTGAATCTTTATTTCCCTAACTTGAGCAGGTTAAACCTCCAGTAGAAGGTAATAATTTTGCAACCCTCCCTCCAAAGTCTCCTTCTCATGGTGGCCCAAGCGACGAGGATAGTTTTGGTACCCGGAAAGCCCGATCTTCATTTGGACGAGGCTTTTTCAAGATAAAAAATAACAAGAGGACTGCAAGTGCCCCCAATCTGGGTAGGTGTTGTGTGCCTACATGCTGCTTCTCTGTATTTTGCAGGGTCTTGACAACAACTATAGCTGTCTTAAGAAGCAGGAAGACCACACTTAGTCTCACTGTGACTTGGTGGCACTTTTCTTAGTGGGATGTTTGAAAAATATCAAACAGCAACAACAACAAAAAACCAACAGAAAAAGCCCTCACTAATGTAATAAAACATTTGATCTGTTTCAACCTCTGCTGTGATATCTCCCCTGGGATCTTGTAGTGAATTGCTGCTGTTTTGAAATGCCAGTTATCTGGCAGTAGTTCACACATGGGATTTGTGGGCTTGTTTTTTTTTCTCCAGCTCCATCCTCAGTTTATCTTTCAAAATGTTTTCAGTCGTACAGAAATGAGGCAGCAGCACTCAGTTGCTCCTTATTTTATGTGCATTTAAGAGCCTTGCAAAAGAGATGACGACAACAGGAACTGGATTGACAAGTTACTCAAGCTCATGTTCATTTTTGGACCTAGAATGGAGGAGGGGTTGTTTTGATACTGTCATTTGATGGTATTTGCACATGACAATGAAATAAACAAAATATTCTGCTTAATGCAGAAGTCGTCTCATTGCCACCAACTGAAATCCTACTTGTATTCACTGCTCTGCTATCGTAGTCTTTCCACTGTTCCAGCTCAAGCGTCAAGTGAGTCTGTGCATCAGTTCTACTGCCATTCATCTTAAGTTTTTGGCTTTTGCTTGCACGAGATTTAGGAATTTAGCTCTATCTTTCAGAAGCCTGAAAGGGGATAGCTTCTGCTTTATTGAGCAGAAGAGTCTCCTGTTCTTACTTACTCAAAGACAATTTTAGGCTTTTTGTTCAAAAGAAATAACGTACCTACACATTTATAATACACTGCCTATATTTGCATGAGAACTTGCTAGTTTAGTTGGAATAGATGTACAGTCTATTCTGAGGGTTAGACTCTTTATTTCATGTGTGCTTTTGCGTAATCACTTGTTTTCANATTCTGAGGGTTAGACTCTTTATTTCATGTGTGCTTTTGTCACACATGAATCACTTGTTTTCGTCCTGAAATTAATTTGTCTAACAGCGTGGAGTTCTTGTGGGTGTCATAAAGGACTGGAAGATAGGCCATCTAGATCAGGGTCCTGTGGATTTGAGTACATTATTTATGTTATGCAGATTTTAGTGCTTCCGTCTCTAAAGCTGATGTCCATATACTTGCCACCCCATGAGAGCGTGCGTGAGTCACCTGCCCAACGTGTTACGGAGCAGGTGACTTCCCTGCACCGAAGTGACTGTGGTGCTGTTTTACCCTCTTCACCATAGAGCTCTACTGCGTTTCTTTGTTGTGAGAGGGGGATTAACAGTGAATCGGTAATCCTAATCTCTGTGTGAATCCAGCATTGCGTGTGGCGCATGTGTTTTATGTATCCCCCTCCTTTTGTCTTGTATTTTGCTGACATAAGTTTTGAACTGTGTTTTACCTTGTCCCTCTGCGTGTTCTCTCCCATTGTGCTGCGTGTGGTTATGTGCATTGTGTGGATATCTGAAGATCGCAGTCGAAGTGCAAGTGCACCTACTTTAGGTATAGTAATCCTGCATGTCTGTACCAGCACTGTGTTGTGACTGCTGCTAACAGCTGGTTATGGCCACACACTTCTCGAAAAAGAACTAGACGCCAGAGCTCTGCATCGAAACTTTTATCCATCACTAAAAGGAGTTTCATGTAACATCTGCCCTCTACTAAAAGTCAGCTGCACCATTTCTCAGTAGCCGCTACTAATGAGAGAGATTGCGGGTTAATTTGCAGAGACCTTTGTCGTAACTTTGAGCACAAAGTTACCCACAGACCAAGGTAGCAGGTGAGAATCTCTGACATTTAAGTACCAGAGACGCCGTTGTGCTGTTGTCTTTCCTGGAGCCCCTGGAAGAGAGTTTAAAGGTTGTAAGGCAGAGAATGAAGTGTATTTCCCAGGTGTTCACTTAGAGGGGTTCTGGGGGAAGGACTCGTAATTCTTTTTCTAAGATGTAGTTTTATTTATGGTATAATAAACAAATGAGAAATGATTGGAGCAGATAGGGATGGAGCCTTTCCCATAGTAAAAACAGGTCTTGTGACATGAGCATTCCCTTGGTTGTTCTGGCAAGGACGGGTAAAACCAGCAGGGTCCTGCTTTAGCAAGCAGAGCTGTGTCAGTCAGTGTATTTGAACTACCACCAGTGCATCCCTCCCTAATAAAGAGACCGAGTGCTCTGGGCCCTCTTGGTTTCCCATGTGGCCCCTTAAACGTCATCTGTTCTATGGGGTTGTGTCAATGCATGAAAGGGAGCAAGGTACAAGAAGCAAATGTTGCAATACCCGCAAATCTCTGCTACTAATGCACCCAACCTTGTCCTGGTATTCTCTCTGTAGAACGCTGTTTAAATGGTTTTTCCTAAACTAGCACTTCTTCTTATACAAGTAAAGCAAAAACCACAAACGCAAAAGCCTGGTTCGATGTTAGAGCTGTCTCTCACCCTTATTCAATACCAGTCAAACCAGAGCGCCCAGAGATAATCTTTTACATGACCTTGTTGCTTCACTGCAAGGATTAATATCTAAATAATTGGTGGAAAGTGGGAGGTGTTCATGTCCCATTCTGGCTGAATAATCTAGATGTTGCCCAGCAAAAAGTTACACTGGCAAAGCTGTTCACTGCTGTTCCTGGAACGTTGTGGCTGCCTCGGCATTAACTCTCTAGCTTGAGACAGCATGTCCCAGCAACATATGTTCTACCTTGATTTACCTAACCTCTGTGTTGTTTTTTTTTTTCCTGGAAGTCAGAGAGTCCACTTCAAAAAGAAATGATGGTCATCTAATTACACAACCATGTTAAAAGACGGTAAAAGTGGTTACAGGCCTGCCTGTCAGCCTCCTGCAGGCTGCATTGCCATGGCTGCTTCATCTGAACAGGCTCATGCTGTCACTGCTCCCCCAGCAAATAAATGGCATAAACCAACTCCAAGTGGTAGTTCTGCTCAGTTATCTGGCACTTACTGGCTCATCTCTGCTTACATAGCCTAGTAGATATTGCAATTCTTTTCATTTTCTTTTTAAATCATCTTAACATTCTCTGTGTTAGTTTAGCTTTTGTGACAACTTTCCTTTGGGGACAGGAGCCCTCAGGTTTGTTGTCATAGAAAACAAAAGCTAAAGATTTCATGCTTTTAGAGTGGGTGATAATGTGTAGGCTTTGTAAACAGAGATGCTTTGTGCATCACTCAGAAAATCTAATTCAAACAGAGCCTAAACTACATGGCGTTTCTCTGAAGAGGAACAAAATATTCCACGATTTGCACAAGTGAGGGGAAAAGGACCCTCTTACTCCTGGTCCAGGAGGTGTTTGTTGCTGCAATTTCCTGGATGGGGAACTTAGGGAAAACTGCAGGTTATTAGAAAAGGTGCCTGCAGAGAAGTTACTTATTTTTCTGTGCTTTGGGGACTCCTGGTTTGGTTCCCTGCCGTGGCACTGAATGGTTTCTGAGCATCCACATGACTCAGCTCTGTCTATGAAAGGACTGTAGGAGCACTCCTCAAGGATGAGTAAATTTGGGTTTTAACTCAATGATTTGATTCGCAAGGTGTGTTTTGCCCACTTTGCATGCAGGGCACTTAACCGGTGCAAAGCATTACCCTGGAGTGTTCCCAGTCAGGCCCATGAAGGACAAACACACGTTGTTTCTCCTGGATTTTCCTATCCCTCTTTTTGTCAGTTTCTTGACATGGTGGCTCTCAATGATTGTAGCAAGATTCATTACCAAGTTTGGGAGTGTGTCTCTACGGTCCTGTGCAAGCAGGTCTTGAAGGGGCTTTTGTTTTCTAATAGCTGAAACAGAGAAGGGATCTGCAGATCACTTGGATCTGGCTGGCTTGCCCCCTCGCCCGAAAGAAACGGATAATCTACAGATGACACCATCTTCTCCAGATTCCAAGAAAAAGGCCAGGGGAATCAAGAAGTTATTTGGAAAGTAAGTAAAAGATGAGAAATGACCATTCTCCAGAGTTGGGACTTGTTCCCAGCAAACCCCTGCACACATTTTCGCTTTTTCCTAAGTCCAGCATGTGGCTTCATGGTTTACTGTCTCTAGAGCAGGAAGCAGTGTGGCATTTGAGAGAGCTTAACTGTAGGTTGGTGGCAAGTAGAAGAGCAGCTAGAAATGCTGTAGGAGATCTTGTCTATATCGGTTGTGGTAGTAGCAGCATGTCCTTTCCTTAGCCAAATGTGAATATTCTTTCGTCTTTTAAACTAGACTTAAAAGAAGTCAGTCTACCACCTTCAACCCAGATGACATGTCCGAGACGGAGTTCAAAAGAGGAGGGACAAGAGCAACTGCGGGGCCACGACTGGGCTGGTCTCGAGACCTGGGGCAATCTCACAAGTAAGACAAGTGGTGCAAAGTGTGCTGGTGCTTGCCTTCTCAGCAGCTCCAATCGAGCAGTGGGGTCCAAAGGAGAAGTGCAGTGCCAAAATAAAATTTCCCCTTTCCTGGCAAACAGAAACAGGCAGATCCAGGCCATTTCCTCCTTTGAGAGAGTTGTTTAGCAGGGTTGAGGTTGGTTGGGTGGTTGGGTGATGATGATGATGCTGAGCAGAGCCTTCTTTGCTCACGGTGTCACAGTAGCATAGCTGTGAGGCGGTGTGAAGCAAGGGATGAGCTCTCACATGGCAATGACAGATATTCGGCCAGTATCTTTCCTGCTACGCTTCTGGGGATTAAAGGCTAAAGTGAAACATTATGATGGTCTCACTTCAGAGTTCTAGCCACGCTAGGCAGCCCAGGTGGTTGTTTTCAGTAGAAAAATAGACCGTGGTTGTTGTGAGACAAACAGCAGGAGATAGCAGCGATCAGCACATTGTGTTGCTAACAGTTCAGAAGTAGAAACACCTTCTTCCTTGCAAGGCTCACCTAACAGTGGACCATGGCGTAGGTCCTCCCACAGATTGTCCCAACTCCCGCAACATACTCATGAATTAGGCTTAGATTTTGATTTTATTGTTGTGTATGAGAATAGGAGATCTGAGACATCAGTCTTTTTTTGGTAAAATCTTCTGTAGTGAGCTGGACATGCCATTCGCAAAGTGGACGAAGGAGCAGGTTTGCAACTGGCTCCAAGACCAAGGGCTAGGCTCTTACATTAGTAATGGCAAACACTGGATACTGTCTGGCCAGACGCTTCTACAGGCTTCTCAGCAGGATCTGGAAAAGGTGAGAAATACCGGAAACGCTACTTTTAATTCAACATACAAAAAATTGCTATTTCTATGATTGTAAATCACGTCTGTAAGGTACATCCAGTAAAAAAAAAAATAGTTAAAAAGATGAATTTTTAAAACGTTGTTATCTGCAATGATGCCAAATCTGTTTCTTTTTAGTTGAAGTTTCGTAGAAATTTAATGCTCTGTAATGAAACTAATAATTACAAATATGTGATTTAACTTCAATGAGTATGGACATATCAACTGGCTATGCCGCTTTAAAAATATGCATGCAGGAGCGCCTCATTGGTTTGTATAGATTTGTTTGTTTCTATTATAGATAGGTTTGTAGATTCATTGGGATTTGTGTATGATACTGTTAGTTTATGCCTGTGTGAGAAAGGTGTAAAAAGCTGCTGTTTCGGTCTGACTGTGTTTTCTGCACATTTTATACAAAGAGGAAAGAGGATTTATTACACAGAAGGATGATTAGTTTCTGTGTCTTAAATCATTATAGAATTGTTTACATCTTATTTTCTAAAACCAGAAACATTTAAAAAATTGATTCAGTCTGTACTTTGAATCCGTTGTTTGCTTACATTTGAATTTTCAGCTTTTAAAAATCAGTATCCCCACCAAATAGGAACGTTTTCTCAATGAAGGAGCAAGCTAATTCAAAGTTGTAGTTAACACTGCAACCAGAGTAAGAATAGCGTGATGTGGACATAGTGGCTTGTAGTGATGTGATCAGGGGTAACTACTGAGCACAGGTGAAAGTGCATGTAGGATTGAAGGGACCCTGGAATGGCTGTACTTGCAACTAGACTGGGGAAGGCATAATGCGTTCAGAAATATTCATAAATTTCAGTAGTTTCAGGGATCTTCATGTGCTCTTAACTAAATAATTATTCTAACCTTACCTGCCAAAGTAGGAGGGAAGGAAGTAATCCCATTAAGTATTTTTCTGAATGCTAATATGTTTTACGTTGGGAGTGGGGGGAGTTAACCTGATAGCAGGATATTGTAGCTGATGTTTTCTTACCATTTGGAACCCACTACATTTTTAAATTAATCCACCACAGCGAGAAGGCCTTTTTCCAGTGCTGAACATGTGCTAAAATGATGCTGATATTCAGCAAATGGAAAATATACCTGCCTGTCACCAGCAAGTGCCGCGTACAAGCTGACTCTCTGAAACCATTTGTAATTAAGCAGAGGGAGAAATAAAACACAGTATTGTCTCTAGGTTTGCTGCTTTCCTTCCTTTCACAGGAGCTTGGGATAAAGCACCCACTGCATCGGAAAAAGCTTCAGCTTGCTCTGCAGGCACTTGGGTCTGAAGAGGACAACAATCATGGAAAACTGGATTACCACTGGGTTACCAGTAAGATTTTATTACGTGCTGAAGCAGCAACTTTTGATAGGGGTTCCTAAGCATGGCTAATTTGGGGCTCAAAGAGTGGGAATAATATTAACTGGTGTTCGGTATGTTGTTGAGTATCTGTCTCTGCTTCAGGGTGGCTGGATGACATCGGCCTCCCCCAGTATAAGACCCAGTTTGATGAAGGAAAGGTGGATGGCCGAATGCTCCATTACATGAGTGTGGTGAGTGGCATTTCTTTTTCTGACATCTTGTTTGTGTTCTAAGCTTCTCCCCACTTAATGCACAGTGGTACCTCAGATAACTCACTAAAGACCAGGTTAGACTAGAGAGACCTGGTTTCAGCTATGCTGATTGTTGTGACTACATAGATACTATATATGCACTTAATATCTTCTTCCATCCCATCCCAACCTTCGTCTTTGTCCTGGGTCAGTTCACCAACAACAGCAACCTTTGTTGCACCCCACAGCACCAGAACTCATATCCTACCATGCACCTCTGCAAGCATCCTCACATTCACCTCTGTGCAGCCGCCCCCAGACCTTCGCCCAGTGGCGGCCCAAGCTCCAAACACACCCTCCTGCCCCTGCTATAAGTGGGGGTCCAGTTAGCAGATGGCCAAGAGACAGTTGGCTGTGGCTGGAGAGGTGGCACTGCCGTCAGCCCCTATAGCCAGTATTCCCCTTGTCCCTCCTGCACAAGCAGCCACTGGCCAAATCACAGAATAATACGGGGTTGGAAGGGACCTTCGGAGATCATCTAGTTCAACCTCCCTGCCAGAGCAGGTCCACCTAGAGTAGGTTTGCACCGGAATGCATCCAGGTAGGTTTTGAGCGTCTGCAGAGATGGAGAATCCACCACCTCTCTGGGCAACCTGTTCCAGGGCTCTGCCCCCCTCNGCACCAGGAGGAGTGTCCAGACGGTTTTGAATATCTGCAGAGATGGAGAATCCACCACCTCTCTGGGCAACCTGTTCCAGGGCTCTGCCACCCTCAACATAAAGAAGTTCCTCCTCATGTTTAGATGGAACTTCTTATGTTCATGTTTGTGCCTGTTACCTCTTGTCCTGTCACTGAGCACTACCGAAACTAGCCTCATCTTCTTGACACCCACCATTTTTAAAAAGTATTTATAGGCATTGATCACATTCCCCCTCAGCCTTCTCCAGACTAAAAAGACCCTAGTCCCTCAGTGTTTCCTTGAAAGAGAGATGCTCCAGGCCCCTAATCATCTTTGTAGTTCTCTGCTGTACCCTCTCCAGCAGTTCCCCCTCCTTCTTGAACTGGGGAGCCCAGAAGTGGACACAGTGTTCCATATGTGGCCCCAGTGGGGAAGAGTAGAGTGGCAGGCTATCCTCTCTCGACCAAAGAGGCCTTGGCTTTCCTTGTTTCATCTCTACATACTCTGACAGCAGACTTGTAATCTTCCCAAGTGGTCAGTCCCTTCTTCCAGTTGAGCTTTTTTAGAAGCTACCTGCTCAACCGTGCAGGTCTCCTGCTTCCCTTGCCTGATATTTTGCTCTTAGGGATGTACCAATCCTGAGCTTGAAGAAAGCAATATTTGAATATCAACCAGCTCTTCTGAGATCTCTGGCCTTCCAGAGCCCTAACCCATGGGATTTCTCCATGCAGTTTCTTGAAAGATGTCAAAGTTAGCACTCCTGAAGGAGGTTTTTCTTTTGTACCACTTCTCCTTACAAGCTTTTTGTGGCTGGGCTCCCTAATTCAGAGAGAATCTGATTATTTTATTTTTAAAATGCTCAGTCCTGGGCCTACACGCTGGCATGAAACCAGTTTTCCATGGCTGAAAAACTTGACACCTTTTGCACTGCGTAGATTGCAAACTGGTCAGCAGGTCCGGGTGCTGGGTACCACCAGCAGTCTTTTTAAACTTTGAGCCTAACTTAAACATTTTGTTTCGTTTGCCATTGTCTGCCACGTGTCCTGTGAGTTGGACCCCCTTGCGTGCCAGAAGGCTTTATCACTCCTTGGTGGTTTGAAAGATCCCTGAGTATAAGGAGAGGAGGGAACTTTAATGGAGCCGAAGAAAAGCTCCTGCTTGCTACTGTTCGTTCCTCCTTTCATAGTCATGATGAGAGGAATGAATCTCTCCCAGCTCTTGACTTCTAGAAGCCACCTGTCCAGCTCAATGCAGTTGTCTGTGCCCTGTGGTCAGTGCAGAGAGAGGAGCACTATGAGGCACCATCTGATTCCTTGGCATGGCACAAATTTTTCTAAGAGATGCCTGACACTCCAGGGATGCTGATAGGAGCCTAAACAGCCAGTCTGTGCAAGCTATAAAATAAATCTTCAGTGAGATAAATACTTAAGTAAAAAGCATTGTGAGAATCAAGCTTTTGGAGAAATAATCAGCTGATTTTGTTAGTATCACTGGTGTGTTGGCAGGAAACCTCTTGCCCTGTGATGTGGGAGAAGTGGCTCATCCCATGCTGAAAATAGCGTTGTGTTAAGGCACAGCCGGGTTGCATTGCGGTGCCTTGACAATTGCCTTCAGGCTGCCCATGTGTCCAGAGCGCTCCCTTGGCATGTGTGAGGGGGGATTAGCGCTCCTTGCCAGCCTGCACGCCTTCCCTCAAACAGTACCAGTGCAAGGTAGGAGCTACACAGTGATGGTGAGCTGGGTAAGCCTCTCCACAGCCTGGTATGGTCACTCTTGCCATCATTCCATCACTTAAAACAAGCATTTTAAAAAGCATTTGTCATCTGCAGTTGTGGGAGACCAACCTGATGCACCTTTGTATTTTATTTCTTCCTTCTTTTTTTTTCATTCTAGTCATTCCAGTGTGCTTCAACTTTCAGTGACATTTATTGTTTTCAGTTAAACTTTTAGCTGGATGTTTGTAGTATTAAAATTTTTGGCAGGAATAAATGTAAATGCCAGGTGAGTGTCACACACAGTGCTTGCAAAGCTGTCCTTGGCTCTAACGATGAGGATGTGTCATCTCACCCTCTCCTTTCCTTATTACCCCAGGTTTCTTGTAGTAAGCTCTGTACCCTCTGCGAAGAACATCACCCAGAAGCTAGTACAGAGCAAGGTGGGAAGGTTTTATTTTGGGACGGATGGTTTGACATTATTAAAGTCTTACCCCAGAATCAGTTAGATGTGCTATTTTAAGCCAAGGTCCTGCAGTTGGTGCTGGTTCCACCAATAAGCACATTCATGTTTATTAACTCCCACTTCCTCTTCAACAGGATGACTTGCTGTCCTTGAAAGTTGTCAGTGTCCTCCACCACCTCAGCATCAAAAGAGCCATTCAGGTTTTGAGAATAAATAACTTTGAGCCCAACTGTCTGCGCAGGAGGCCATCTGATGAGGTACTGCTTTAAGATGAAGCTGTGAAGAGGAATCCTCTAGGGTTTTTCTCTGATTTTTCTGATTACTCCTCCTCTTCCCTTTCCTTTTCTCCACCTATTGTGGCCCCATCTTCATGCCTTCTTGCCAAATCTCCCACTCCTCTGCCTAACCAACAGCTGGCTTCTTTGGCTTAGTCTCTAATGTGCTGTCTGGAGCAGAAATCATCTTGAACTCAGTTCACTGTTACTGTAAGTCTTGTGTAATTCTCTGGAAAATTGATGACTCTGTCAAAATTTTCTGTGTAAAAGGAGTTTGGCTCTGTTACTAGACAAGAGACTGCTGTCAGTTTGCTTTGGAAGCAGCTTATGCTGGATAGGGCAATGGATGATGAAGCAACCCAGACTCTTGGATTTGAATTTGGATTTAGATTTAGATTTGGATTTAGATTCACAATGTGCATCTGCAAGAAAAGCATGGTGGCTGATGGAGCTAGTTACATTCTCAGTCATACTGCTAGTGCACATCAAATGGCATGAAGCACAATACAGACCTGTCCACTGGCCAGACCCATCTCCGTGTTGGTATTGCTGCAAGATAGCAATCCTAAGAGGGTTTTTTCCTCAAGTGCTAAGTGGGCTTGCGTTCGTTAAGGGCAGGAGAGGTTTTTTTGATAAAGACTGTGGCTAAGAGTCAGAAAGTCTCCTAACTGCCGTTCCTCTTGTTCACAGAGTAACGTCACACCTTCTGAAGTCACCCAGTGGACAAATCATCGTGTGATGGAGTGGTTACGCTCTGTTGATCTGGCAGAGTATGCACCTAACCTGCGGGGAAGCGGTGTGCATGGAGGACTAATGGTAAGGTTTTAGGTTAGCTTGTTCCATTTTACTAAAACAAAATATGGCTGAGAATTGCTAGGGGAAAGTTCTGACATGTTTCCTGGGCACAACTTATCTTTTCAGTCTGCTTTATAAGGGGTCACTATCAAAATTTATTACTCTATAGTTTAAAGGTTATAAATGTCTTGGGCAGAATTTGAGCAGTTTGAGCAGCAATCTGTTTGATTATCTGTATTTCCCTTACAATTTAATTTAAGTAGGGCATTGTCCACCTTCTGTCCTATGATGCTTTACACCACTATCATGCTATTAAACAGCCATTATCTTCCTTCCTAGACCTGGATATGTTTTTATTTTGTGCGGAAGGCTCTTTACTTTTGTAAAATTTGTGATCACAGTGCCAAATCAGGATTGCTTTCAATTGCTCTAGCATCAGATACTCCAGACAAGAGACTTAGACTTACAGAAGTTTATTGTGGTGATTAAGAGGTATATCCCTGCTCCAAACATTTTACATCTATTTTCCATCATTCCTCTGGCTACATCTTCCAGAATTAAAGAGGATGTTGGGCAAACATTTTGTGATAGCTTCACACATTACATTGAGTTAAGGGTGAATTTGTCTATTATTTTCTTCTTACCTGCCAATTTGTTTCTATTTAAACTCCACAGTGAAAGCCTGGAAGTACTATTATACGAATCCTTTAACTCGTTATCCCTCTTTTCTCCCTCTTTGTTGTATGCTTCCTCTAAAATACAAACAAAACCCACAAAGCAATCTTAAGAAGCAACCAAGACAGGTAGTGCCTGTTGACATCCTTGCGAATCTCATCAGGCAGTAGTAGTGTCAGCTGGATTCTCTGTGGTTTGATTAATAGGTTTTGGAGCCTCGTTTCAATGTAGAAACCATGGCACAGTTGCTGAACATCCCACCAAACAAGACACTACTGAGACGGCATTTGGCTACTCATTTCAACCTCCTCATTGGACAGGAGGCCCAGCATCAGAAACGCAAAGCCATGGAGTCTCCAGACTACGTCCTCTTAACAGCAACTGCCAAAGTAAAGGTAGGTCACTTGTTCTGGGTGAGTGCGTGAGCTTCTAGGCAGACATTCTGATTTCCAGTATACTGGTTTCATCTGCAATTGGAGGGTAGTTCAGTAAAGTCTGAGAAAAGGGGCTGGCTGCTAATGAGGGCAGGACTCAGATCTGGGTTTGACACTTGTATCTACTATGAACACACCATATCTCAGCCTCACTTGTGGGCACTCTTGCGTATTGTCTTTCTGTCTGTACTGTAAGGCAGAGGTTGGGAAGGATTGTCTCTTATTGTTACATGCTCACAGTTTAATGCAGTGGGATTCTGATCTTGTTTGGGATCCTTTAAATGGTGTTATCTTAACAAGGGTAGAATGAGGGAACACGTAATGTCAGGTGCGATTATCGTGAGATACAGCTGCTCAGAAGATCTTTGTTTAGGAGAGCAGTGGGCTTTTGAACCTAATCATTGAAATGCCAGTGCAAGAGTAAGAGATCTGTTAATTCTCTAACTTCTTTTCAATTCTCTCTTCACTTGTAAGCCAAAGAAACTTACCTTCAGCAATTTTGGAAACCTAAGGAAGAAGAAGCAAGATGATGTGGAAGAGTATGTGTGTCCTATGGAGCTGGGGCGGGCATCTGGAAGTGGCTCAAAGAAGGGGTTTAAGCCTGGCCTGGATATCCGAGTATATGACGATGATGATTTGGACAGGCTGGAACAGGTAAGACGGTTTTGGTAGTTTGGAGTCCTTGATTGTGCTGTGAGGTTTGATGGGAAAACTTCCCTTTTCTCAGGGAAGCCTTTCTTTTGCTTAGGCCTGTGAAGGTCCTGACTTCTGGCAGTCCCGCAGCATTACTAACAAAAGCATCTCTTGCCCGAAGGAGGCCGAAGCTGTGAATGCAGTGCCTTTAGGACATAACTGTCCTCTCCCGACAGGACACGCTCCTTCTGTACTCAAAGCTGGGTGTGATCAAGCATTTGCATTATGTACTGCACTTATTTGCCACCCTGTCATAGCATACAGTGAATTTATTATTGATTCATTATTCATTATCTGTTTTTTCTTTTTAGATGGAAGATTCAGAAGGGACAGTGAGGCAAATAGGAGCATTTTCTGAAGGCATCAACAATTTGACAGTAAGACTTAAAAGTGGGGTCTGTGGAACAAGATCTCTGTTTCTGCAAGATGGGTATAAACCCCTTGGCAGTCACTATTAGCATTGCTATTTACTACACTAATTACAACTTTTTTTGCTGTTATTGGCTCTGTCAAGCAGCTGAGTTGTGGGCTTTTGGGGGCTATTGCATAGCAGGACCTGATCTTTGGATAAGTGAAGCACCATTCATCTCTGGGGCTGAAGTATATAAAATACATATACAATATGGGTATAGTGAAGCCTCATCAGAACTATGGGTCAGCTGAAGTCCTTTGGTTTTTGTACAGGGACAGAGGGGAGAATTAAAATTAGCAATTGAGGAAGATACCTGCCCATCCTGGCTGTGAGGTTGCCCCAGATGAGAGTGGTGGCCTGTGGTCACTGCTCCTCTTTGCTGACTCTCCACTCTCCAGGGAGGGCAGAGGACACAGCACTCAGTTTTAGCTCAGTGAGTTTCCCTTGGGTGGTGGGTTGCCAGCTGAGGGTCATAGTGCATTTTCTTGGTGGAGGCCCAGCCCCAGTGTGCGCTCCCCCAGGCATTTGGGCCAGCAGAAAGGGGACTAAGCCACAAGCTGGTCAGGAACCAGCAAGGGTGAAAACATCCTCCGCAGAGCAAAGGGGTGTCTGGCAGGGGCGACAGCACTGTTTGCTACCAGACACAGGACTGGACTATCCCATGTGCTTGATGTGAGGGCCTGAACCTTGACTCTTCCCTCCTTTCCTTTCTAGCATATGCTGAAAGAAGATGAGATGTTTAAAGACTTTGCAACTCGCTCTCCTAGCACCAGTATAACAGATGATGACTCCAACATGTGACAGTAACCACCAGGCACTGACAAAGGCTCACTTACCTGTGTGCAAGAAACGTCATCATTATATGTGATGGGCAGCAGATCATGTACATTACATTGCTCTTGCTTCTGTTTCTTAGAAGTAATATTGGGGTGGAGAATTTAAAAAAAAAAAAAAAAGGTGCCTACTCTAAAGTTGCCATAAGAAACACCCAGACACTCATGAATGGTAATTGTTTTTACTATATTTAATGTACAAATTGGTGATATGTTTCAGAGTGATGCATTTAAATCTACATGTTATCATAGTGCTCCTTTAGCTTATTCACAGCCTCAGATAATCCTTCATACCGTTTAAAAATAACAGGTGTTAGGTAGAAGTACTGTGTCTGTAGATATTGTGCATCAGCTTTCTCTGCGCTCTCAACTCAAATAAAAGACATTACTGCCCTTTTTCAAGTGCATTTGTTCAGCACAAATACCAGGTCTGCCCTTCCTACAGGATCCAATGTAGGATTTTAGTCATCCACGTCTTATGTAAACTCCCCGGTAGCTCTTGACTGTTGCTCTTATTTTTATACTGTTTTATAAAAAAAAAAAAGAAAAAAAAATTAAAAAAATACAAAGTACATGAAGTACATATAAAAGCAAAGATTTAAATTTTATGAGATAGAGTGATGGAAAGTTTGAGGTGTAGGGGAAGGGGCAAGGGTTGTAAAAACATGCCAGTTTGCATACCAGCTGGTTACTGAAAAAGGCAAGCTAACCTTTGGAACTGTTTGCTTTTGTTGCTTTTTACTAGGTGCGCAGTTTAATGATGTTCCATTTGGGATGAAACAATTAAAAAGCGTGTTTCTTCTAGCAGTGACTCTTACAGAAACTGCACGTTTTAAAACGTCTTCTTTCTTGTTCCCAGCAGCAGTAGTTATAGCATTCAAACAAGGCTATTAATACTTCTGTCACTTCAAAAATTTCCTTAAAGTTGAGAGTACTCCCTGCATATGGAAGGGATGTTTCTGTGCTGTGACTAACGTAAAGATGGTGTAGTTGCAAAAAAAAATAAACTTATAGAGAGAAATATATAGGAAATATATTATTTCATAATATTAAAACTCGCGTAGGACTTGTCCTCAAAGATTGAAATATCAAACATGTTGCTCATCATTTTACCTTCTTAAACCACGGCTCCTCTGCTTTTTTGAAGATCATCAGATTTTAAAAACCCTACCTAGTCAGTGGAAATCTTTTGTCAGCCTTTCAGCATTGCAAGGTATCCTAGCCAAAAGCAAACAAAACCCCCGCTGTTCACCGCAGCGGTGAACCGTATGGCGTTGAACATCGCATGTATTTTAGCACAGCGGCATGAAGCTTCTTTGCTACGTGAAGGCAAAGCAAGTCCAGCTGGAATTGCTCCTTGTGGTGGTGTGTTGCTTTACCAAGCCTTTGTCACTCATTTCATCGCTCTCCTTGCTGCAAGTGAGACTGTTTCCAACACATTGCTGGTATGGTGCAAGGGCTGTTAGATTTGTGCTGATTTTATGGGTATTTCTGGAACACTACTAACAAAGCTAGAAAAGGAAGAAAGAAGGGGCTTCCATGGAGCTGCTTTCAGAGTTTGAGGTAGATTGGAGACACATTATGTTATTGTATCCTCATAAGCTATTACCCACCTGGTTCTCTGAAGGATAGGCAGTGTATGCTATTATTTACGGGCCAAGAGGGAAAATTTGATGTGGACTGGTTGTGTTACATAGTACCAGGCGCAGCCATTTTCTCTTTAGTAACTGAAGCCAGGCAAACAGTCCGTAATGTATACATAAACTAGTTTGAGCTGCTTACCATTCATGAACAAACAGATCACAACCGATGCTTTATTTGGTATTCCTGACTAATTCTGTCTGCCAACAATTTGCCCTCTCTTGTTTCTTCCTCTGCAGTCTTGGGGGTGCTTGAGCTATTTTATTCGGGCAGAAATACCACATTGTGTAATGCCCGCCATCAGCTTTAGGGTGCAGATGTTTGCTTGGGGTGTGAATTCAGGGCTTGCTTTCTGTGAATACCATGTGATATAGTTATTATTTATGTGTAAGTGGAGCTCAAGAGCCCGCTTTCCCAAATGCTGCAGAAGCACTGGGAAGACGTGGTGCAGGCTCCTGAGTAAAATTGTTCCTCCAGATTCACTCTCAGTAGACACTGGCTAGTGAAGACCATGTGGTCATTCACAGGGGGGAAAAAAAGGGAGACTATTAGGTGCTGAAATAAGCACAAACAAACCCTCTCCAATTTCTCTTCGGTACAGAGCTATTAGCAAGCATGTGATGGTTTATTTAAGTCCACCGTAAGTTTCTCCGAACACCCCTTTCCTGCATTCACTGATTGGAAGCCGAGTCATCCCCTCAAAGCTGCCTATCATCTGAACCTCGGTTATTTTACGGGGTGGACTATGAAAGCAAGTGGTAAAGTCAGAAAGTTTATATGTGCACATGCACACAGTTTATACCTTTGGGGTATTTTAATTTGTGCGTGTTTGAAGAGGGCAGCATAGCTACTGTGTATTGCCATGTAAAATCCAATAAAGTCTGTGGAAAATACCAAGTGTTTCTGAAAGCTGTTTTATTTTTAATGTATCTTGGTTTTTTCCTTTTATTTTCTGAGGAAGCTCCTTTTGTTCTATTTAAAAGACAAAGGAGGGAGAAGGGACAACATCTCATGGTTTTTGTGGACTCGTTAGTTCTTTTGTCAATAGTGTCTGCAGAAGGGCTGAGCTAACAGCTAAGAAATCAGCTACCCCAAGTCTTTCTACTTATTTCTGGGATCCTGATTTGAACCATCTCATGTTTGGTATGGTGTGATTAGGAAGTGTTGCCTGTTGCTCAGTGTGTGCTCCTCAGCGAGTCCTCGCAGGGTTGCCAAAAGCAGGACCAGCTCTGGCCCTTCTTGCTGTAAAGGGCAACAACCTCTCCCAGTCCCAGTTGTCATTCCTCTCTCCCTGGCAGCCATCAACAGATGTAGGAGCTCCAGCTACTTTGCCAATAAGAGTTGAGCCTTCCCCAAACTATGTTTTGTTGTTGGGGCGCAGTTACAACCAGAATCACAGAATCACCTTGGAAGGGACCTTTTAAGATCA